>APFE031070361.1:59628-210457 GCA_000404065.3 Pinus taeda
GGGCATGTGGTCTGCGAGCTCGAGGAGGCGGGGGATCAGGTAATTCATTATAAGCTGAGATGATAACAGCCGCAATGTGGGGCCAGTGTATAGGTATGTTATAAAAAATGTAACGATTTCGTGCCAACCAGGTGTACCAACTAACGACCAAAGGGAGGCACAAAAGTTTGGATCCCCTATGTCGGTTTGTCCAGTCTTCCCAAGCGCTGATAAGATCATCACCCGCCCATTGTCCAGAGAAACAGATAGAGGGAGATATGTCGTGCCACAGAGCTTGCAGGGTGGTACACTGAAGAAATAGATGGACAGTTGATTCAGATGAACATTTGCAAAGAATACACCAAGTTGGTCGTAAAAGGATCTATGGAGGAGGTGTTCTCCCGTAGGAATTTTGTCCCTGAGAATGCACCAGAAAAATAATCTGGTGCGCGGTGGTGCTGCAAGTTTCGAAATGTTACTCCACCAGATTGAAACCTGTTCCGGCCTTTTGAGTTGTATCAAGGAGATGTAGCCTAATTTGGGGGAGTATACGCCATTTTCAGCCTGGCTCCAAACAAGTTCGTTAGGCCCCTCTTTGATCCTAATGTGGGATTTGGTTAGCGCTGAAATATAATATTGCCATTCTAGATGCCACCGAGGAGGGAGATCCAGTAGTCTCGCAGATTTCCATGCTTGAGAGAACATACCAGTGTTTTGTGGATCTGTGATGTGGGACAAGACCATAATCCCTTGGGAGTGAAGATGTTGCAAGAGATCTCTAGATAGCAGGTGTCTTCCCCCTCCTCCAATCCAAGGGTCCAGTCCGATCTGGGCCATGGAGCCATCATTTATTCTCCACACCAGATTATCTCTGATATGGGGTAGGGAATTCAGCAGTGCCTTCCACACAGATGATATACCTGTCGATGGCCAGCTAGGCAATCGAATCCAGTCCATAATGGTCTGGGGCTAGATGTATTTGTGATATGAAATAGATGTCCATAGGTTTTGATCGGTCAGCAGGGTCCAACTCATTTTAGCAGCTAAGGGTCGTGCAAAATGTGGAAGATCTTTTAAACCCCAACCTCCCCATTTCTTTGGTAGTGCTATCTTTTTCCAGCTGACCTAGGCAAATATTCTTTTATCTTGATTTCCGTTCCAGAGATATCTATTGCACAGCTGCTGCAGGCGATGTAGTATATTTCTGGGGATCCAGGCAAGGGCCATCCAGAAAACTGGTGTAGCTTCCAGGACTGATTTGATAAGGAGAAGCCTGCCTGCCCTGGAAAGATATCTATGACTCTAGATGGACAGTCTCTTCTCCAATTTTGTGACGAGCCAAACCCAGTTTGCAATCTTCTGACAGGTGGGTTTTAGCCAAAACCCCAGATATTTGAGGCCTCTATCCAAAGGGTGAATACTGTAAGGGAAGAGTTGGTGTGCAAATTGAGATTCATGGACAGAAGTACAAGCGAAAGTGATAGTGGATTTTGTGTGATTTGCAAGCATCCCAGTGGCAGACGAGAACAGTAGTAGGATCTTGGAGAAAGTGCGAGAGTCTTGAATACTATCGTCCAGAAGAATAAGTACATCATCCACAAATAAGAGATGTGTGAGAAAGCAGTCATCAGATATCTTGAGGCCACATAGGTCTCCTTCCCTCTTAGCAGATGCCATAGGACGACTAAGGCCTTCCATCACGATGAGGAAGAGGAGGGGAGACAGAGGACAACCTTGTCTAAGTCCCCTTTTTGAATGGAAGAAATGAGAGGCCGAGCCATTGATGAGGACACTGAAGGTGGGCGTGGTAATGCAGGCCATGATCCATGTTACATATTCTAGGGGGAAACCCAGATGTATGAGCATCATCTTGATGTATAGCCAACTGACCTTGTCAAAGGCTTTAGACAAGTCAATTTTGAGAATGATTCCCTTTTGATGTCTAGTCCAAATAGAATGAATGGCTTCCTATGCCGATCTAATGGCTTCATGAATCTGTCTGGAATCTAGGAAGGCAAATTATTGAGGAGCAATATTCCGAGAGAGGATAGGCCTGAGTCTATTTGCAATAATCTTAGAAATGATCTTGTATAGGCAATTACACAAGGATATAGGTCTATAGTCATCAAATGAGGATGGAGAATTAGACTTGGGAATGACAGTTCTGAAGGTCGAGTTGATGGCATGGTAAAGGGATCCAGAAGTTCTACACTCCTCCACAACGTTCAAAAGGTCCTGTCCCAAGATCTCGAAGAAAGCCAGATAGAATTCAATAGTCCAGCCATCTGGGCCTGGGCTCTTGTCCTTCTTGAACGATTTTAAAGTGCCTTCGAGCTCCCCTGGTGTAACCGAAGCACATAGCTCGCCTGCTTTGTCCTCATTTACAAATCTAGGAAAATGACCAACCATTTTAATAATGTCAACAAGGTTTGCACCAGGCGGGCTCTTATATAGATTCCAAAAATGTGCAGTAGCAAGATGAGAGAGCTTGTTGAACGAGTCCACGAGACCTCCCTCCGGCAATGGAAGATTCCAAATGGTGTTTGATAACCTAGTATTGTCATCACCAGCTTTTAACCAGATGGCTTTACTCCTTAATCTCACGGATTCCTCCCGTTCCTTTAATATCCTAGCCTTCTGGTTTTCAAGTTCGATCAGATGAGTCTTCTGTTCCGCAGAGCTGAAATCCAGGCTTCTTTCATCCAACATGGAGCTCAGCTCAGATTCTATTTGAGCCAGCAGTGTGTTTTCCCGACTAAGCTTCTCCCTAGCCCAATTAATAGAGAGGTGTTTCAGTTTGGAGAGGTTATTACAAAAGCCTCTTGCCAGTGATTCAACTCTATTGATGGGGTTGGCAGTCCAAAAATCAGTAACCAGTTTGATGTAGGTAGGGTCCTGCAACCAGACATGGTTGAATTTGAAGGGGGCCTTTGGTTTATGGTGAGGACCAAGAATATCCAGATAGATAGGGGAATGGTCCGATATACCCCCAGATCCCACCCATTGTTTATATTGATGCAATTGCAGAAGGAGTGGGCTTTTCAATAGAAATCTGTCTAATCTCCGAGCTAGTGTAGCATCCCCCACTCTTCTATTCCTCCAAGTGGGAAGGGGTTTGTTCATGGGTACATCCACAAAGTTAGTCTGCTCCAATAGATTTGACATGTACCCTGTGATAGCATCCACCTGTGCCGCTGACCCCCATGATTCATTGAACCCCAATGAAAAATTTAAATCCCCTCCGAAGATTATGTGGTCAGGTACTAGTAGTGAGAGGGTTAAGAGATGATGCCAGAATGGTTCCCTCTGTTGACAGGGTCCATATACATTCACGATCTGAAGGGAATGGTCGAGCTCTGCTGAGAAGATATCAATGCCCATAAATCCAGATCCCCCCCAAGATGCATCGACTTTGATGGTGCGAGGGTTGTATCCGATGGCCAGCCCCCCAAATCTCCCTACAGCATCCAAACCCAGAAAAGTCCATCTCGGAGCCAAAGATTGTAGGGAGCGGGTAATGTGGTCATCTGGACCAACAGTTTCTTGTAGCATAATAATGCCTATCACTTCAACCTCAAATAGTCTCCGCAAGGCTAGTTTCTTAGAGGCACTAGCCATGCCCCTGCAGTTAAAAGACAAACACTTCATGGGGGAACACCTCTCGGGGTATTCGCAGCTCTAACGACCACGTCAAGAGTGGATTGGTGGCCAGAGGCAACCTCTGCTCCAGCACACTTAATATCTTTGGAAAGGTCAGACTTCCTTCCCCTGGTAGACAACGGAATAGTGCCCGCAATAGTGATTCCTAATCCAGACTGTCGAACCAAGGGACCATGAGAGTGAGTACGGGGGCGAAGAAAATAATGGTGAGAAGATGACGGCGAGATGGAGGAGTTTGAGGGAGGTAACGCAGAAGGATCAGTAGTGGCAATGAGGGGAGGGGATGACATGATGCAATGTGCCATGGAAGAGTGCACAGTGGATGCAACAACAAATGTGCAATGATCAAAAGATGAGGGAGAAGAGATAAGAGGAATACACGAAACTTTCGCGGCTCCAGCTGCAGCACGAGCCTTGGTCAGCGGCGGCAAGACTTGTATGTGCCCTACCTCCACCGATTTTTGAGGAGAGAAAGCCGAAGGGGCAGGACCCGAGACAGGAGGACGGGATCCAGCCGGCGAAGGCGCACAAGATGGAACAGGAGTAGATTTGGGGGTGTCCTCAAGTTTTCTGTTAAGTGGGCAATCTTTGAAAAGATGCCTTACCTTATGACAACGTCTGTAGTGGAACGACACCCCTTCGTAATCTAGAATCTGAACCCTAGTGTAATTACCCCATTGAAGCGCAATCTTCTCCTCCAGCCCCTCATGGGTGTCCAGGTGAACCAGAATGCGGGCTAGGGTTCAATTTTTTTATTCTACAAACATACGATTGTGGTCTAAGTAAGTGCCCAAGGCATTTCCAATCCTGATAAAGACCTCCTCGCACCAGAATTGTAAAGGAAGTCCCGACAAGCGAACCCAAAGTGGTCCTGCCCCAATTGTTTCCCGCTCAGGGTCAAAGAGTGGGCTCCATCTCTTAAGGAGGACTGGCGCCAACTCGATATGCCAGTATATGGCAAGAACCAAGTTGGTGTAATTCTCCTTGGTAAAATGCAGCGAGAACCACCCCCTGGGCAAGACCTGTACCTCTGGCATTCCATCAGTAAACTGCCCCAAATCTCCCTAACCCATTGGGTCAGTCTGTTTGCCGAGTATGCCTTGCCCCGCATATGTCCAATGAGCACTGTACTAGCCATATTAGTAGCCTCCCCTATAGTAGATGTCTCGCCGAATCTTATGGTGATATCCTTCTCGGTAGCCTTAATACACCTGATCTTTCTTCTGCCCGTTTGAGGCGCAGAGGGATGGTTGACCAGGGGGTTTGTGACTCCTTTCGAAGGAGGATACTTTGCAGATCTAACCCTTACCGCCGGTGTCTCGAAACAGCCCAATGGTGGGTGGGATGAGGAAGGAGGGTTTACCGCAGCTGAAGCCAGAATGTCCACAGGGGGCACAGAGAAATATGATGATAATGACAGATGAGGGTCAAAAGAGGGCAAAGGGGGAGTGTTTGCAGATAAAATGTGCAAGGTGCCCAGTGAAAGCGGGGGGAAATCCAAAGTTGAGGATTCGATCAAATGCAACCCGAAGGAAGGAGGCACAGAACATTGCCCCAGAAAGTAGACCACAAGAGACAACAAGGGCGGTGTCGGATTAGGAAATGGAAGAGAGTCAATAATCTATGAGGTGAAACAGGGATTACCAAAAATAACGCAATCCGGGAAGGGCTCCTCGAAATAATCAACCTCATCAATCTCCAGATTGTCCCCCATGGTCCCAGCCAGAAGTCGGAAACAGAAAGCGACAGGTATGGTAAAACGTATAGCTGGCGAGCAACAGACTACAGTGACAGTGACGGTACAGCGGTTTGGTAGTCCGCAGTAATTACCAGTAAAACCCTAGGTTTTACCCTAGACCCGCACGGACCTGCTGCAGATCCATCGTTTTTTTTGGTGATATCGATTTGGATAGCAATGCAACTTGTTGTATTTTTTGAAATAATTGTTTGTGAAAATTAGACATTTTGTTTAATGTAATGGACATAATGTCCCAATTGAAAGACAAGGGGTTACCAATAAAAATCCCATTTTTTATGACAAAGAGCCTCTTATTGATATATAATAAAATACATTTTAATTTATTTTATAGTGTTATCCAATGTCATTGTGAAGTGTTACACCATTGATTAAATATATAAATGATTAAATATTATAATAAAGAGATGTGAAATATGATAATATAACAAATTAATTCATAAATCATATACAAATGCACTAATCAAATTTTAAATATGTTGATTTTTTTATGAATGCCGAATTTAAAAGATTACAATAATTGCATTGTCATAATTCGATGTTTCCAAAAAAAGAGAAAACTTCATTCAAAAAACCGGTAAATCTATAACATAAAAACACATCAATGCATTATGCTATATAAAAACATCACAACGACATATTTTTTCATTCTTGATGCCTTTTCAGAAAACGAAAGCACCAGTGTGTTTATCTCTTCAAGCACTGGTCTTGTTTGAGATTAAAGATCTGGTGCATTGTAATTATTAACACATCAGTGCTTTCATATAAATAATTCCATGGTCCTACAAAATATTATTTCCAGCCCAAGCATTATGAAAACTAACATCATCGGTCCTTTTGTATAACTAACGCATCAGGGCATTTTTACAAATGATACTCATCAACACTGCAAGTTAAAAAACAAGCACTGAAACAGCAATTATTTTATGCGTGCCCCAATGTCTTTCCTTACAAGAACACTCGAGCCTTTTTTATCTCTTAGAACCGGTACGGTATATATTACGCACTAGTATTCTTTGCATTCAATGCCTCAGTGATTTTGGTAATGTATGCCACCCAGTGCTTGTATATATGTAGTGCTTGTATATATCAACGCTACTTGTTCCATTAAGTGCATCGCAAAAAAACATCCGCTAGAACCTCCAGCTGCTGATATTTTTTCAGTTGTGATGAAGTTCCATTAAAGCCTCCACTAAAACATCCATTATAAAAAACATACGTTTTAGCGGATGTTTTTTTGACAATTTTTTCCAATTTTATAACACTAAAAACCTTCATTTTAACCTTCGTTAGAAGGTATTTTCCTTGTAGTGGGATGCCAAGTTATGCCCATTTGGATTTCTTCCCTTCAAGGTTACATAAGCATTCAAACTAAGCTACTTGGAAGACATGTGGTATCCCTTTTCCCACATGTCACTATCATGCCTTGCTATGTCAACTACCTGTAGATTTTAACCCTGTACAAAAATTACCTGCAAACAAATTCTTAAAATAGAAAATAAACAACGACGAGAACATAAAACAAATATACACAAAGATTTCCCACTAGATCCCAAAATCGAGTCTACCAGATTGGTTATTCATTATCTTCCTTTCAAAGTTACAATACATATATATACATGTCGAAGCATTCATAAACCTCAATCCAATAACCCTAGATGAGAACATAATCGGAGTTCCCTTGACAAAATCTACAAAATACCATTGGAAAAAAACCACCATGCCCAAAACCATGTGCAAAACTCATGCATAAAACCATGGGTAGGTTCTCCTACCATCTTTGGGTTCGCCCCCGATCCTTGGGTCTGCCCAACTATTATTGGGTCGTTATAAAAATAAATAAATAAATCTTGGCGCACTGCCCTAGACCCTGTTCAGGGGGGCTATCGCCCCCCTACAAACCCCCCAACAAGGGGGGTTGTCAACCCCCCCCCGCTACACCCTGCAGTACGTACAACATCTTATTCTAATCGTGGAAAGAATATAACATTGCCATGATCGCCTATCTAAGGCACTAACTATTTTATCATATTTCAACCTCCCAAGCAACACCGTATCGAACTAAATTATTTACTCACTTCACCTGACATGATAATGGGATGTCAATTAACATATACCAACCAATTTTCAACTATTATTTCCATCTAGCAATGCCATGTCCCATCCAACCATCAAGGCATATCACATTATTATAAACTCTGGGGTCATCTAATGATCGACATGTCGATAGGCCGATAGCTTGATAGGATACATGCCCCACTAGTATTAACTTTAGGATCGATCTATGGCTAACATGTTGATAGGCCAATAGCCTATTATACCACATACCTCCTTGTTGCAAACATTGGGATCACTTGATGGTTGACACGCTATTAGACTAATATCTCGATAGGACGATTGTTAATGGGATGATATCCCAATAACCTATTCACCAATGGGACGATATCCTAATAGGATAACAACCTAATATCCATGTCACCACTATCCTCATTGCCACCTAACTTCCACCCAATACACACTCTGATCCATTTCATGCCATGTTTCGTTGCCACCTTAGCTACCACATCAATTTTGTGATAACATGGCACATCATCAACGACTATGCCTCATGCCACATCACAATAACATATCATTTACCACATGAATAGGCCACGTCATTCTACATCAATGCCATGACTACCTCTTGTCAGTTCCACATTAGCCTCTACCACATTAGGAGAGGGCCCTTATTATGGTTAGTGGTACTAAGAGGAGAATCCCAATAGGAGTGTCCAAACCTTCCAATAGCTAAATACCCAACACCCTAATGGCCCGTTAACCTAATTGATCATTTAATGGCTCTTGAATTTTCACATATCCATTAACTTATAAACAAAGTGGGTTTTCTTAGCATCGAGATTTTTCCACTCAATAGGCTCTAAGGTGCTCTCTTGATCACCAAAAGATGAAAAGTTAACACCGAATAATTGATGGATCCATATACCACTTTCAGTTGGCTCTTGTTCTTGGCACCTATGTTCACCATGTGACCATGGGTAGAGGAAAATGACCTCCAAAACCCAAAATTTAAAAACTTTTTCCAATCCGGTATACAATTGTCCTTTGATGGTTTCAAAATTTCCTTAGTTAACGACTTGTTAGATTATGTGTGCATTGAGAGTTTGGAAATACATATAGTATGTATACTCCACACACTTGATACATAATACCCCAGTGCTATGTTATCTTACCTATTAGGTTAATCCTACTTCCTGTTAATTGGTTATTCATAGTCATGTTATTAGTTTTAAGGCCAAGGACTAGTGCTAAAACCTCAATCCCTAAATTTCCAGGGAACCACCAAACCAAAAGGGAAATTCCACCTTGAATTTATTTCTAGCTAAAAAATGTAAGTGGGGTTTGATCCCCAAATTTATTCTAAACAAGGCATGATTACAAAGGGGAATTCTTAGCCTATCCTAAGAGAATAAATACTTGTCAAGGGGGGAATTAGACATAATTTCCTCTTTTGAGGCCTTTACAGCTGCTCTCTCTTAAACCAAGGAAACCTTACAATTGATCAACATTTTGAACAAGTGTACATCATGGTTATTTAATCCTCCAGCTGGCTTAGTAGAGGCTAAACATGACCTTCATTTCAAGCTCATTTAAGCTCTTCAATCACTTTAGGTCATTTAAGAACTTTCCACTAGTTCAATAGTTTTTTTGTAATATCTATAATACTTTGCTTTAAGTGTCTCGAGAAGACTCCTTCTTTGGGTCTCCACTCTGAAATCAATCTTCGAATATTGCATCTAAGTACACATCAATAAAGGACCTTATACTCCACAAAATAGGCTCAATTCGTTTCTTCCTTGCCTAAGGTAGACCAAGCTTTTGCCTAAGACTCCTTAGGTGTTTTTTGCAACCAACCAACCATTCTAGTTTTTCAACCAACTAAGGAGATTGATTTCCCTACCTCCTCAACCATATCTCTTCTTTGATTAAGGCATGTAATAGTCAAGAACTTTTAACAATAATTAGGACTATAAATCTATCAATCTCATTCTCAAAGGCACATCATAGGAACACATGAAAATACATGAGAAAGCATATGAACATTACAAAGCCACAACAACCATTAAATCCATATGTACTCTCTCATATATGCATCATTGGTAGATTTACAACTTTATGTCATAAACAAGCAACACACAAAATATGATATCCATTCAATAGACAAGTTCACAGATGTACAGTTTATCAACATAATTTCCATTTCATTCATTATGGTTTACATTACAATTTTAAGTCCATAAGGGAACCTATCTTATTACAAACAAATGTTTCCTGCAACTAATGAAGGAAGATCCATGTTCACCCCAATATAGGCTCAGTTGCACTATAATATTTCTCGTGGCTGGCCACCCATAAGCCAAAACATGAAGCCATGAAGGAAGTTTTCTCAACAACACAAGGTGGAGTTCTAAAGGTGATCTCCTTCATCCAGCCAAACTCTTCATTTCTATACCAAATGTATGTATTTATGATTTTGCACTTCCATGAGTAATGATTCTCTATCTCTTTTCGCTTGCTCATTTCCACATACCCCCACAAGATTTTCATCCCGATTGCTCATTCATGTGCATAAGTACTTTTGCTCACTTTGTGCATACCTTTTCATGAGTGCTTCCTCTCTTTGAGAGAATGTTTTCCCCTTCTCTCTTACACACACTTCTCTGTCATGGCTTAGCCTCTTTGATATATTTCCTTTCAGGACTACCTAATAGGGTCAAGTGAGAAGCTTCTAGTTAGCCCCTTGAAGTCTTCTAGTGGTACATTGTCCATACCTTTGAGCAGTTCTAGTACTACTGCCCCACTCTTCCATAACTGCTACTATTTATTGCTATACATTTTCTTGGGGGAAGTTTGACAATCTCAAAACATTTGACTTAGTCAATAATCCAATGGAAAATATTAATTTTCCAAATCCCCATTGCTAGCTTCTTTCCTCTAATGGCTTCTCATGGTTTATATTAAGGATCCATGTCTACATCAAGTAGTATTAATTATAGTTGGAATTATTCAGTCTTTTTCCCATTTAAAATTACATGCCGATACAGTAATCAATAACATAATTAATTACAATTGCATTATTAGTAGGGTTAGCTTCTAGGGACCTTACACTTAAATCAACATAATGGAAACATCCAAAAAATACAAGTTGCAATCTATTCTAAATATAGAAATTAAACTAATTATAGTCTATTCTAGATAGGATAAAATAATTAGCAATGAAAAAATAGTTAGCATTTAATATTGCTTATAAGTAAAGAGAAAGCAATTAGCTACTTTCAACCTCACACAATGTTAGTGTGATTCTTATAGAATAGTCTATATGAAAAACCAATAAGCACGATTACAATTGTGGGACTTCACTTCCTTTGTCCTATTTTTCTTTAGCATAATAACCATTATAGCCTCCAAAAGTGAAATATAAGGTACTTATTACAAAATTATGGAGCCATTCACTTTATGCCGAGTGTATGGTGTAAATAAGTTGCCCAGACTTGGTAGTGAGATGAGATCATTTTGATTCTACTAGACAACAAAATTTCCACATTAACATGATGTTCTATAGCATTTGAAGTGTTACCAACAATTAACATTGATTACATCAAAAGGACCTAATCTACATAACATGGTGTGTAGCAAGAAAATCTCAGTTTGACTTTCCCTTGGTCAAACTAGAGAAAATTCAAATTTCTATTTCAGCAAAAACCTTGGAGGTAGTTCACTGAGGTGACATGGAACTTGTCACTCAATTAACTCAGCGAATTCGAGTTGGGGAAGCTTGAGTTTAGTTCAGTATGTTTGATTGCTAATTTGTAGCAATCTATTTCAGTTAATTTGAGTTATTGTCAATTTAACTAGTTCTAACTGTTAGAATAACTAGTGGAGGTCAAGTTGTGGAAGTGGAACTTCAACCACACTCAATGATCAACTAGTTAACTAATCAATCTGGCCAAAATAATTGTTGCATGCAGAGAATTTGAGTTACCTAGGTGAGATGGAGATTCCAAGGCAGTGTGCTATCATTTGTAGCATATTCCAATGTGTACAAGTGGTGGATGCAGTCAGAGGAAGGACCCTAGGGAATTGTGCAAATCAATAGTGGGAAATTCCTAAATAATAGGGGCCAATTTCCTAAGGTAATAGTGCAAGGAAATATGCGCTTGGAGGGCTTGAAAATTGGCTAAGTGTTGGTCAGAGTCAGTCAAGCAGACAAAGAGATAGATTATACACTTGCAGGGCATGCTTATGCTTGAGCAAGCATATATATTTCATCTCTATTATTTGATTAATGCAATATAGATAGTAAGGGGTTTTGAGCAGTTGTTTTTCCATAGATAAATATTTGTGCATATGTGATGTTTCCTTTTGCATGTTTATGATTCTTGTTCTAGATGGTGAATTAACTTTTGTAGATCAGTAGAGTAGCTTCAAGTTCTGTGATTTACCAAATTTCATGAGAATTTTTGGATCTACACATTAATTTCTATATGGTATCAGAGCTGGAATCACTATAGAATATAGATTTCAAAGTTGTCATTATGAGAGGTTCGAATTTGAAGAACAATGTTGCAAGTTTTCTTTAGGACTGAGAAGATGGCTTTCAATGGACTCAAGCTCAAGTATGCCTTGGAAGGCACCTCAAACTTTGTTGCATGGAATGACCACATGGAGGCTGTATTGGATGACAATGGGCTGCTAGTACAGCAAGACAGATGTAGCAAAACCCCAAGCATATAATGCCCAAAATCTTGCTCAGTGGAAGAAATATGTGGCCAAGGCGAGGAGAATCATATTAGAGGGAGTACGAGATCATATTGTCTTCAATCTCCATGGAAAAGAGACTTTTTTCGTGATGTGAAAAACACTGACAAAATTGTTCGAGAATAATAGTGACCACAGGAAGCTAACACTCAAGGACAAGCTTCGAAGTATCAAGATGCAAAAGAATGACACAATTCCATAGTATTTGAGTCGGTTTACACAGTGTCGTGATGAACTTGGTGGGATCGGTGTTAATATCCTTGAAGAAGACTTGGTAGCTCTAACCCTTTTGGGCCTTCCCAAGCGCTGGCATAGCTATCAAGATTCAGTAAATGGTAGGGAGAAACTACCAAGTTGGGAGCATTTATGGTCTGACCTGGTACATGAGGAAATAAGGAAAAATACCAGAGGCAGGACTTCATCCAAGGCTGAGAATGAGGATAATTGTGCCTTGGCTAGAAAGGAAAAGAAAGGGAAAAATCACAATCCAAAGCAGAATCTAGTCAAGGGGGAAAGACGAAAGAATTGTCCAAAATCAACTTTCATTGTCATGAATTCAAGCATTATGCCACGAAGTGCTCAAACAATAAGACACGAAAGAAGAGCTTAGGAGGAGCAACGGGTGAATATTTGGCTTCATAGTTCGAGCTAGATTTTACTCTCATTGAATGCATGGCCAACACAGTGATGGGAAGCATGTGGTACCTTGACAACAGTGCTTTGTTCCATTTGACGAGGAATAAAGATTTTTTCAATGATTTGGAGCAAAAGGATCTCCAGATTCACATCGAGATGGGAGATGATAGAAGTTACAACGCCATCAGGATTAATACATTCACCTTTCAGAGGGAGTTGGGCTTCCCTCTCAGGCTCAAGGATGTGATGTTTGTTATGGGTCTAAAGATGAATCTTGTCTTCGTTGTAGTTTTGGAAGGTCATGGTTATGATGTGATCTTCAACAAAGGAAAGGAATTCCTAATACACATAGCCATGGGACAGGTGAAGCAGATCGAGGTTCGTGTGAAGAATATCTACAAGCTAGATGTGGAGGATTGTGTTGCATTGAGCACAAAGGCAGAGAAGGTGCAAAGCCGCGATGTCGGCAAAATTTGGCATAGAATACTTGGCCATTTGCATCATGGCGCTTTGAAGATCATGCAACAGATTACCACAGGCCTCCCCAAAGGAGCACTGGAGCAGGAGGACACATGTAAAGGGTGTTTCTTGGGGAAGTACATAAAAGCCACTTTCAATGATCGGGACAACATAGCACATACAGTCCTTGAAAGGATCCACTCTGATGTTTGTGGACCTTTCTCAATATTATTCTCCATTGCCAGTCACAAGTATTTTTTCATCTTTATTTATGACTACTCACGGAAGTGTTGGATCTTCTTCATGCAGAAGAAGGATGAGACTTTCTCCAAGTTCTTAGAGTTCAAGGCATTGGTGGAGAAAGAAATGGGCAAGAAGATGAAGGCTCTTAGGAGCGATAAAGGAGGTGAGTACGTGTTTAATGAGTTCAAAAATTTATGTGAAAAAGAAGGAATTTGATGAGAGTTGAAAGCACCCCGCAACCCACAACAGAATGGGGTTGCTAAGAGGAAGAATCGAAGCATTGTGGGAGCAACACGGGCAATGTTGCATGACAAAAGCCTACCTTTGCACTTGTGGGTTGAAGCATGCAACACAACGGTCTATTTGTAGAATAGGAGTCCTCATCTGATTCTTGGCATGATCACACAAGAGGAGGATTTCTTGGGGAGGAATTCAAATGTGTCACACTTCAAGCTGTTTGGAGCCTCTGTTTATTTCCATGTCTCCAAAGAGTCACGGAAAAAGCTAGATCTGACAACAGAGTTGGGGGTATTTGTGGGTTACACAAAAACTCCCCACAAATATCGTGTGTATTTTCCATCCCTCAGAATGACAGTTGTGTGACATGATGTTAAATTTGATGAAGAAAAGCCATGTGGTGCTCTCTTGAGAGGGAGCTTCAAATCCCACCAGAGGAGGAGATTTTAGCTCCAAAGGAGGATCCTCAGGATGTTGTGGAACAACCACAAGTTGAGGAGCATAGAGTGGAGACAACCACTCAAGCGAAATCATCTAGAGAAGGCAGGAAGAGAACCAAAGAAGCTAAGAGACTTGTGCAATATGCGAGGGAGAATGTGGGTGCTCCTTCAAATCAACACATTCAGAGAAGGTCACCAGATTGATACACTGGCTACATGGATCTAATGACTAAGCTAGTTGATACTGAGCCATCCTCTCTGAAGGAAGCAATAGAGCAACCTGTATGGGTTGATGCAATGGTGGAGTATGAACCCATTGTGAAGAACAGTGTTTGGGAAGTGGTCCCAAGACTGACAGATAAATGAATTGTGGGGGTCAAGATGGATCTTCAAGGTAAAGTAGGCAACACACAAAAGCATAGAAAGTACAAGGCCAGATTTGTGGCCGAGGGGTACTCTCAAGTGGAGGGGATTGAATATGAGGTGACCGTTTCTCCTGTAGTAAGGTACTCATCCATCATATCAGTCATTTCTTTAGTTGCATGGATGGGGTGGAGGATCCACTAGATGGATGTGAAAATTGCATTCCTTAATGGACTTATTGAGGAGGAGGTGTATATTGAGCAAACAGAAGGATTTGAGACTTTTTATTGAGAGTATCATGTGTGTAGACTCAGATGAGCATTGTACGGTCTTAAGCAAGCACTTCGTGCTTGGTACACCAGGATCGATAGTTATCTCACCAATTTGGGTTCTCTCAAAAGTGAAGCGGATGCAATCCTCTATCATATTTTGGTAGAAGGTAAATTGTTGATTGTTGTTTTATATGTTGATGAGTTGGTCTTGACTAGTGATGAGCAATTGATCATATCTTGCAAGGAGAACCTTGCAAGAGAGTTCGAGATGAAGGACATGGGTCTCATGCACTACTTCCTTGGATTGGAAGTATGGAAAAGTGATGGGGATCTGTTTGTCTCTCAAGGCAAGTATGCCAACAAGATACTTCAAAAGTTCTACATGGATAGGTGCAAACCCATGGAGACTCCTCTGGTGACCAACTAGAGGAAAGAGGATGCCACTTCGAGTGAGGAAGTGGATGTGACTGTTTATCAACAGTTGGTGGGTTCACTTATGTATCTTGTGAACACACGACCAAACATGTGCTTTGCAGCCAACCAACTGAGTCAAGCTATGGTTAGGCCAACCAAACTGTTTTGGAGGGTAGCTAAGCATGTTCTACGGTACCCTAGAGGCACTACCCAATTTGGACTATGATACAGAAAAATAGGGGGAGTGAAGTTGTGTGGCTTCAAAGATGCAGATTGGGTGGGAAGTCCATAAGAATAGAAGAGTACATCAGGTGGAATTTTTCAATGTTGGGTCTGCAACAGTTTCTTGGTACAACATGAAGCAAAGATTTATGGCACTCAACTCAGCAAAAGTTGAATACTTGGTTGCAAGTCAAGCAACATGTGAGGCGATCTGGGTGAGAAAGATACTTGTTGGCTTGTTTGGTCAGATGATGGATTCAACTGTGATTTAATGTAATAATCAGAGTTGCATCAAACTCTCTAAAAATCGTGTTTTTTAAGATCGATCCAATCATATTGATATACGGTATCACCATCTATGGGATTGTGTGCAAAGGCGAATTATGTTGTACATTCCGACAGAGGAACAAGATGTTGATATTTTGAAAAAGGTCTTTCCAAAGGGAACAACACAAGGAAATAGGAGCTTGGAGGGCTTGAAAATAGGCTAAGTATTGGTCAAAGTCATCCAAGCAGGCAAAGATATAGACTATACACTTGCAGGGTGTGCTCAGGCTTAAGCAAGCATATGTATTTCATCTATATTCTCTGATTAGTGCAATATAGATAATAAGAGGTTTTGAGCAGTTGCTTTCCCCTAGATAAAATCTTTGTGCATGTGTAATGTTTCCTTTTGCATGTCCATGATTCTTGTTCTAGATGGTGAATTAAATTTTGCATTTTAGTAGAGTAACTTCAAGTCCTCTGATTTAACAAATTTCATGAGCAATTTTGAATCTACACATGGTTGTTGCCAACTAGTAAAAGGTCCTAAGTTGATTAGTTGAGTATTCTTTATTAGATTTGGACTTAATTGTTTTCTTATTAACCCACCAATTTTCCATTAAATATCTGGTTTAAATATATGGTTGAGTAATGAAATACCTGAAACCAATAAGTATTTAGAAAAAATTATTGCTTACCTATTGAGTCATTAACTACGAAGTCCTTTATAATATCTTCAAAATATGTTCATAGAATTAGAAATATTTAATATATATGCCTTTTAAGTCTATGTAGCATAACTTTATTTTCGAGTCTAAATATCTTAAAAAAAATAAAAAAACATCTTTATTTCATGGTAAGAAAATCTCATTTTTAATAACTGAATTGAATTTCATTTTAAAATTAAATTATTATTACCCTTTTACTTACTTTTAATATTTTCACAAATAATAATAATAATAAATTTACATAATAACTAATTAGTCGGTCTTATTGATACTGGGAAAAAGCAATTGAATTTTATTTTAAAATTAAATTATTATTATTTTTTTTCTATGCAAAGACTAAGCTATATTATATTAAAAAAAAGAGAAAAATATGTACAAGAGGTTTTAACCCCTGAGAGTGCCAATGATGACTGCAACTCTCTTTCAGACTAGTATCAAAATTATCAGTTCCACTGAGGCTGATGCCCCTTACAAAAGTTGTATCACAGAGTGGAAAATTCATAAGCAAGATGAGTCATAACAGAAGAACTACCTGAATGCAGGAGAAAGCCAAAGATATAGGAAAATTGTTTCCTGGAGGGTGCTCCAGCAACCAAAACGCCGAACCCAGAACCAAACCGGTAGACACGCCACCAACCGAAACCGCAACCAACCGAACCAGCAACTAAACATTGCCGAACACGCAACCAACCGAAACCGAACAAGCATCCAACGAAAAATGAACATACCTCCAAAAAAGAGCAGGAGAAAACAGATTACTTGACATTTTCAGAGCTTTGCACGATGAACTCATCCAGGGGTTCCCATGAAATCTCCATGCCTTCCGGAACGTCTTCCAATTTCATGCTTGGCGGTAGCTTGGGGTACAATGTGTTGGCATAGTAGAAATCCGGCATCTTGTGCGGGCCTTGATGCTGTGGCGAGGTTGGCTTGGATTCTGCCCTTTCCTGAGAAATCATAGCCTGTTCTTGTGCTAAATCAGGCCCTTTCGAATCCTGCATACTTCCAATTTCCGCCAGAACCTCGGCCTGCTCTTCTGTAGGTGCGGGAGAGCTCTCATCCACCAGTTTGCTTTGCGAAGATGGGGAGTATGAACTGTCCTTCCTCCCCCGGCTTGGCGAGGAATTGTTGGAGTTCAAGGGCGATTGTTCCTCCGAAGGTCCTTCCTCCGCATCTTCCTCCTCAAATATGACTGTAATCAGAGCAGAGATGAAAGGCTTGTTGGTTCAACGGCGGTAATGAAACCTAGCCGATTGAACCGTATTGCTTATGGATTGCCCCGAATCCTCCGATCTATGCGAGGACGGAGAAGCACAAGCGAGAGGAGAGACTCTACGGGGGTTGTGAGTTCCTCGCCCTCCAGCACCACCTCTTTGACCATGATGACGCCCCCGTCGAGGAGTGGCTCTGTACCGAGGTGCCATGGTAATTCTCTTGGCTGCAACTAGAAATTTAGCGGACAAAGGTTGCCCAAAGACCAAATGTACCCCGGTTGCCTTCTGGAGCAAGCCCCAGGCACTCCCAAGGTTGAGATTGCTGGTTTCTTCAACCAGAAAATCAATGTCGCCACAGAGTCGCAGCACCCCTGAACTCGTCTCTCTGCCAATTCTTTCAAACACTTGCAGAGGGGCTGAAAACATAGGCACTTGACTGAAGACAGGCCTGAAAACTAACCTTTCCCTCTCAACATGCAACCTAAACTGAACCGGGTCGAATGTTTGCGAATCGTCCTACGCCATCCTAATATCGCGTCTGCTCATCCCTTGGTTCAGACGCAGCATTGAAGTGCCTTGAATGCTCTTCATTCTTGACGGCTCACAATGAATGCGCTTCATTCTAAATGCTCTTCCGAGGATCGAAACAGCTGCCCGCTGTCCTCTCCGCGTGGCAGTCTGTTAACACTCTTAATTGCCCTTCGGACACCTGCATCCGGGTGATCTTCATCCCTGATTTGCATATCACTGGATAGGATATTCTTGAAAGTGTTTATTTCTGAGTCTGAAGCTGTTCCCTGCAGCGATCCTTCGAAGAATTCCTGTCCCTTGTCCACTCCTAGATTGGCTAAAAAATCAGCTAATTTGTTCCCTTCTCTCCTGATGTGTTTGAAGGATATAGCTTTATTGCTTCGGAGCCATTTTTGGAGTAGCTCGAGCCTAGTGGCTAATCTCCAGCTACTACTCACCTTCTGTACATCCTTGCCCTGTTGGATCTTTGAGACCATATTTATTATAATTTGTGAATCTCCTTCCACTGTGAGAGGAGTGAGCCTCTGAACTTGTGCAGTTTTGAGTCCTCTCCAGAGACTTTCCAGTTCTGCTGCGTTATTGGTGTTCTAGCCTATTGAGCCATAGAAGATCGTGAGGGGGATGCCCTGAGAATTTCTTATTGTGCCTCCATAGCCTGTGTTCCCTGGATTGCCTTTCGATGCTCCATCAAAGTTGAGCAGGAAAGTATTTGGAGGCGGAGGAGCCCAACTAGATGGGGAGACTTGATGAATAGCCGAGTGAGCTTGAGTGGAATGAGGAGTTTGAATGTTGATTTGCCAGTTGTTCCAAATGTCCTGTTCCTGTGGGGTGGAGGGAAAATTCTCTGGGGTCCAGCATTTAGTAGACAGGGTTTCTTGGATATTGTTGTGAATGATTTTCCATACTTGCTCCATCTGCAATGCTTGATCTTTAAATATCTTCCGATTCCGCTCTTTCCATATATTCCACATCACAATCCCGGGGGCAATTTGCCATAGTGTGTTGAGAATCTCACTTTGGTATGGCTTTTGGGGCCAGTTGCGAAGCGTGTTGATGATGTCCCCCTGCACTCTTCCGTCTTTGCGACTTCGAAATGAGACTTTCTCCCAAAGACGCCTACCAAAAGGACAGAGTAGCATCAGGTGTGTTGTTGATTCCTCGTCCATTCGACAATTAAGGCATATTGAAGGGCCTGCAAATTTCCTTTTTCTAAGATTATCCCAAGAGAGGATTTTGTTATGTGCCAGGAGCCAGAGAAAAGTCGAAATTTTCGGCCATATTGGCGGATCCCATATTTTTTCCCACACTTTGTTCTTGGTGAGTCTATCTTTTAGAATGATTTTATATGCCTCCTTAGCTGTGAAGATGCCCTTCTCTTCGTATCCCCGCCTTAGCTTGTCCTTACCTGCTTCCTTGAGAATCTTCCTTTTTTTCAGTTCTTCTGAAAGTGAGAGCTGAATGGCCTTCGTGCTGTCTGGTAAGATTTGGCTTATTTCTTTCCAATCTCTGTGATCTGAGTTCGTATTGGGATTCCAGAATTTGCTAACCTTGTCCTGTTGATTTATTTCCTGATCTTGGAGTCCTTGGATGAGAGTTTTTATGCTGGGGAGTTGTTGCCAGGAATCTGTCCAGAATCTTGCCGTGCTGCCTTCCTTTACCTCCCAAAAGCTGTGGTTCTGAATTAGTTCTCTATGGTTGATGGCTGAATTCCACATTGTTGATCCTTTGCTTATTTCAGTCATTCTTATGGTTTCCTCCAGAGGCAAGTTGCTGGCATACTTAGCGGTCCATAATCGTGCCCATGGAGTGTCCGGGTAGGTTAGCCATTTCCACCAGATTTTTGCTCCCATGACTGAGTTGCTGTGTTCCGGATCCCTGAGTCCAATGCCTCCTGCGATTTTTGGGGTGCAAGCTTTCTCCCATTTCACCAGAGCCCATTTTCTGTTTGGTCCAGCGCTGCCCCATAGGAAGTTGCGCTGTAGCTGTTTGATCGCTTTCAGCACCCATTTCGGCGTTGCCATTAGGGAAAATAAATAAAGCGGCATGGATTGAAGAACCGCTTTGATAAGCACAATCCTGCTTGCCATGTTCAAGGCTCGGTGCGTCCATAGGAATAATTTGGCCTCCAATTTTTCTAGCAGGTTGGTCCATGAAGAGTGCTTAAGGGCCGATGCAATTAAAGGTGCGCCCAGGTATTTGGAAGGCAAGGATGCAACAGAGAAGCCAATAATGCGGGCTATAGCTCTTTGAGTGATCGAAGGGGTGTTGAAAAAGAATATTTGGGATTTCACTTTGTTTATGAGGGCACCAGAGGCCTTGGAAAAATTGTCAAGAATGGAATTTAAGGTACGAGCTTCTTGAACTGAAGAGTGCCCAAATAACATGTTGTCATCAACAAATTGCTGGTGGGAAGTTGTGGGGGCTTGATGGATCGAGATGCCTTTGAGGTTTCTGGCTAGAATTGCTGCTTTTATACTGCGGCCTAATCCCTCCGCCATTATTACAAACAAAAAGGGAGACAGAGGATCCCCTTGACGGATTCCTCTGGTGGGGTGAAAGGTGGAAGAAGGAATCCCATTTATAAGGATAGAGAAGAACGTGGAAGAAATGAGACTACTTATCCATCGTATCCATGCCGCATCAAAACCAAAAGCTTTCAAGATTTTTTGCATGTATTCCCAGCAAATGCTATCAAAGGCTTTAGATAGGTCGATTTTAAGTAACATACTTGGTTTTTTCGTCTGCTTGAGGAAATGTATAAATTCATGAGTGAGAATGATACCATCCGTGATTTGCCGTCCCTCAACATATCCGGATTGTTCTGGCGAGATGATTAACGGTAGCAATGGTTTCAACCAAAGAGCCACTACCTTAGATACAATCTTGTAAATGATATTGCATAGGGCAATTGGTCTGAACTTTTCCGGAGAGTTTGAGTTCTCAGATTTCGGAATTAAAGCAATGAATGTTGCATTTAATCCCGGATACATCCATCTCATGGATCGCGACTCTTCTACCACTTGCCATACTTCCCATTTAATCAACTCCCAAAAATGCTGAAAGAAATTTGAAGTGAAACCATCTGGGCCAGGAGCTTTACCTGCCTTTAAGAGATTCACTGCGGTCTCGACCTCCTGTAGACTGATGGGCTTAAGAAGCAGAGTATTATGGTCTTCTGTTATCAGGCGAGGGATATTGCATAAGATTCTGTCAATCGCCTCTGTTGTATTAATGTTGAGCTCCTGATTCATTGACCTGAAATACTGTAGAAATTCCTGTTCTATGCCTGCCTGAGTTTCAATTTTTTCTCCCTGTGCATTATTGATTTGAGAGATTTGATTACTCATTCGCCTTTGTACTGTGGTTTTATGGAAGAACTTAGTGTTCTTCTCTCCTTCCTTCAGCCAGCGGATACGGGATTTCTGCCGCCATAGAATTTCCTCCTGCAAATCACGTTCTAATAACTTGTGTTCCACTTCCTGTTCTTTGTGCGCTAGCTCTTCTTATCGTCCCTCCAAGATTATTTTTTGCTGAATCTTTTTTATCTCTTGAATAAGGATTTCCTTCTCCCTGAAGATGTTACCAAAAGTGTTTTTGTTCCATCGTTTTATCTCTTCTTTGAGCATTTTCAGTTTCTTTTGGAATCTTGCCATTTTTGTGGTCTCAGTCGGGTTGCATTTTTGCCAGGTTGCCTGGATAAAGTCTTTGAATTCTGGGTGAGACAGCCAGAATGCTTCAAATCGAAAGGGTCTTTTTATGTTAGTCCCAGGCCTATTCCAATGCAATGCAATTGGCCAGTGATCTGATCCGGAGAAAGGAATAATGTTGGCTATAAACTCTCCTCCTGTATGCACTGCATTATCTGATATGAGAAACCGATCCAATCGAGAGGCAATTTGCATTGGATTTACTCTTTTGTTGGTCCAGGTGTACAGGCCATTGGAAGTGGATATATCAATCAACCAATTATTGTTGATGAAATCTTTGAGAAGTGACCCATCTTTGTTGATTCGGCATCTCCCTCCTTGCTTCTCCTCTAGAGATGCTATCATGTTAAAGTCCCCTCCCGCCACCCAGAGCGGATAGGACCTATCAAGATTGAGATGCGAGAGTGCATCTAAAGTTTCCGCTTTCTGCTGTGATTCTTGCGGAAAATGGACGTTTGTAATATGTCCATATATATTCGTGCCCAGAAGATGAAAGATAGCCTGAATAAAATGTTTGTTTGCATGTATGTTTAGTAATTGAATTTTACCTGCATCCCATAGGATCGCCAATCCTCCTGATGCTCCTTGTGCCTCTACCGTCGTGACTTGCCCTCCTGGCCATGCCTTTGCTGCAGTTTTTTCCAGAAATGTCAAGTTGCATTTTGTTTCCTGTAAGAATAGGATTGTTGGTTTTTCGTCCATGATCAAATTTTTTAGAAGTTTCCCTTTCCGGGGGCCATTGAGCCCTCTAATATTCCAAGATAGTAGCTTCATTGGGACATTTTGGGGTTGGAGTTGTAATACTTGGTTAATTTGGCATATCTACCAGACTCAACCAAGACTTCACCAATCCTGATGGTTCTTTCTAAAGTTGATTTTCGACCTCTTTTTTTGCTATCTTTTGAGTAGAATTTGCCATCCCATTGACTTCATTTTTGGACCCCTAAAGAATATTTCTTCAAAGCTTTATTCAAGACTTCTACTAGGTTGTCTACTTGTGTATCAGTGATTTTGTCAATAAAATTAAATTATTATTACCCTTTTACCTACTTTTTAATATTTCCACAAATAATAATAATAAGTTTACATAATCACTAATTAGTCGTATTGTTAAAACTTGGAAAAAGCAAAAGCCATGCACGATGTGCAAATCAGGAGGGAAAGTCCATATGGGCCTTCTATACAATTTATTATAATTAAAAAGGAAATAGTTTCCCATCGAAACCTTAAAAAAAAACAAATGACCTAAGCTTTATCCATGAACAATAAACAAACATTAATGAACCTTAAGAGTAGATATGCGCCCTGACACTGGCCGGCCCAGCTCCACGCGTTCTGCTGTTCGTTTTCCCTGCGTCCCTGTGCAAAGAAACAAGGCTCATGATGATACATTTTCTGCAGACACAGAGCACGCTTACACGCTCATGCCCGACCCCGCAACATCGTTAAGAGCACTCTTTCAGTTCCCATATTCTAATTTTGTTTGCCTCCGAATCCCGAAAATCCCCCTTTCTTTGCTGCCTTTAAGGGCGTAAATGCTGCATCCATTCACGTGGGCCTTGCGGTTTTAACAGGAAGAGAGCGGTCACATGGATACGAGGAGCAGGCAGACAGCCAGTAACTACGAGTACGCAATGCGCATGCCATCCTCTTAACAGAAAACTTTGGCTTCTTTTATCGCCAGAAGCCGTGACGGAGAAACCGCTGAAAAGCCACGGGAAAAGGGATCCTGTTGAAGGCCCGTCGTGCGCTCTACGTTCTAAAATTCGACTTTTGACTGTAGAAACCATTCACCATCTGAGCCCTAACTGGACAGAATTAATATTTTTTTGGACTTGCTTAACGAGGGGATGATTTCGCCCCTGTAGCACTTACAATTTTGAAATTTGACAATTATAATTTGAATTTCCAAAACAATTAACTGCATTTTGTCAAAATTGAGCGAGAAATTTTTGAACTATGCTATATTTTCCCCTATCACAATATCTAAGTATCTTGGAATGGAAGTATTCTCTGGTGTCTTGGTGAAAGCATTCTCTGAACTGTGAAGCTAATATTCTAGAATTGACTTGAAAAGATTTTCTGTATGGCTGGATTACAATTTAAGACAAACAAAATTGGACAATTTTGTTCTTGGAATCTGTAATTAGATAAAATAACTATTTTACTCTGTAATATTCCACATAACTTTTATATAAATAAAATTATGTAGTAGCGTGCAGTGTGAAACAGACCTAAGGTTTATTTCTGGTTAGGGTCTAGAATTCCGTGAAATGAAACTAGCTAAAATTAAATTACAGTTTATTTCTGGTTAGGGTCTAGAATTCTGTGAAATGAAACTAGCTAAAATGACAGTTTATTTCTGGTTAGGGTCTAGAATTCTGTGAAATGAAACTAGCTAACATTACAGTTTATTTCTGGTTAAGGTCTAGAATTCTGTGAAATGAAACTAGCTAAAATTACAGTTTGAAAACGTGATCTTGCAGTTTAATGCGGTACGGATTTTCAGGGGAAGCTTTGGCCAGATTTCAATATTAAAAGGACTCGATAAAATTCAAAATTTAAAAAGCCAGTAATGTCAAAGTTTTAAATATGTTGAAAGCTCTACCTAAAGTTTTTAAAATAAAACAATATTTAGAAGTTTCGTATATCACACCTGAAAAAGTTTGGTATCCAAACCCTAAACCCTTCAACTGCATTTTGCCAATATGACGACGAATTAAGCCGCAAGCTACGCTTTCTGGCCTAAATTGTTGCTTCCTCCACATATAAACCATCTTCTTGGCGCGAGATCCTAAATAAAATTAGACTTTAAAGCTCTGACACTTCTAAGTATCTGTAATTTAATGTAATGGGAGACTGTGCAATTAGTTCAGCATATGCCAGCAGAGCTGCTACTGTGAGCCGCCGGTGTTTGTCTCTTCTCGCACCCACCGGTTTCTATTTTATTCTTATTACGCTAACGCGTCTGCACGCTGCCAGGCTGCCACCGCCCTAAGCTTCAAGCTAATGCCTTGGCTAGGCAGACTCATTATTAGGCCAAGAGGGTGTCATACCGCTGGATCGGGCCCTTAAAATATTTCAGGTTGGTTAACGCTGGAATTTGGTTAAATAATCTAAACAAGTTTTGTCTATTTTAAATTCTTAGTTTTAAGATTGTGGGAAGTTTTGATTTTCGAAGATGAGTGGATAATATTAGGGATAGAGATAGAAAGATATGATATAGAATATATATTTACAATCAAAATTAAGGAACATTTTTTAAAGAATATTTCATCAAAGTATTATTTTTTTACATATGGGTTATAAAAATAAAGATATAAGAATTATTAATTATTAAGAAAATACAACAAAATATAATAAAAAACATGTATATCTTATTTATTTGGTGTCATTTATATAATTGCTAAAGACTGAAAGAGGAATAGACATTGTATCATTTTTCAAATTTCTTGAAATCTATCAAATATTAAATTGGCTATTTTGAGCTCAAGGGTGTTTATAAGGTAGTTTGTTCTTGTGGAAAGTGTTATATTGGAGCTTCATTTAAAGATAAAATTGATCGTCTTGAGCTCAAAGATGTTTACAAGGTGGTTTGTTTTTGTGGAGACAAAGTACATGAGCTCTGCCTTTGTAGAGCATTCCTCTAAAACAAATCACCATATTTGTCTTGAAAACGTAGAAATCCTCTTGAGAGAATGCCACCAATGCAAATGACAATATTGAGAGAATGCCACCAATGCAAATGACAATATAGGGGAGCCTTTGAAATAAAGAAGCATCTGAACAATCGAGAGGGATGGTGCATGCCGCACTCCACATGATCAATTATTCTATTCCATTAATTTCTTTATGTGGTAGTAATCACCTGCCAATTTTTCTTTTACTTTTTTGTTTCATGATTTCTCTTTTCCTCTCCCCCTCCCCCCACTCTCTATCCTAGTGTTTGCTTCTCTCCTCTCTTCCCCCCTCCTCTCTATGCTAGTATTTGCTTATATCCTCTCTCCTTCCTCTCCCCCCCGCCTGCTTTTCTTTCCTTCATTTCTCTTGTCCCTCCTTACTTGGTTCTCCTTTTCCCCCCTTGGCCTCTCACTAGTTCATTCTTCCATCCTTCTTTTCATGGCCTTCTCATTTTTTGTGCTTCTCTCCTCTCTTCCCCCCTCCTCTCTATCATAGTATTTGCTTATATCCTCTCTCCCCCTTGCCCGCTTTTCTTTCCTTCATTTCTCTTGTCCCTCCTTACTTGGTTCTCCTTTTTACCCCTTGGCCTCTCACTAGTTCGTTCTTCCATCCTTCTTTTTATGGCCTTCTCATTTTTTGTGCTTCTCTCCTCTCTTCCCCCTCCTCTCTATCCTAGTATTTGCTTATATACTCTCTCCATCTCACCCCTTCCTCCCCTCCTCCTCCCCCTCCCCAGCTTTTCTTTCATTCATTTCTCTTGTCCCTCCTTACTTGGTTCTCCTTTTCCCCCTTGGCCTCTCACTAGTTCATTTTTCCATTCTTCTTTTCATGGCCTTCTCATTTTTTTGTCTATGTGTGTGTGTTTGTGTTAAACATTTTCTTCTCTTTCTTCTAGCCCTCTCATACTTCTCTTTGTTGATCTCTCCTCCATTTCCCCTTTCTTTTATGACTTGTTTAGTTTTAGTTTAGACTCTTTATTCCTTTTATGCTTAGGTTTGAATTTGTCTTTATTAATTTTAATTTATTTTAAAATTTAATTTTCTATTTAATTTTTTATATTATCTATTTATATTCTTTATTTAAATTAGATAAATAAATATTCTTAATATTTTACCACATTAATATTATTAATGAAATTAACAAATAATGATATTAAATGAATTTAACATATGATATTGTGATACTTTTTCACCATTAAATTATTAAAAAAAATAAAAAAAAATTTAATACTATCATAAATATTATAATTTTTATTATACTACTAATAATTCTATATATTACAATATTATATTATAATATTTATTATAATTCACTTCTTTTTTTTTTTAGTCGAACCCATTATAGTTTTAAATTCAAAACATTGGATCAAATAAAATGGAATACTATATAAAGCTATTATCCTAACTTAAGATTGACAAATTAGTTAGTCTATATTATTTGATTTATTTTTTAAATATATAATTTTTCTAATAATATTAATATTCTAATTATAATAATTTCAATCAAACTTTACAGTTTGAAAAAATATAAATATTTAAACTTAAAATAATGTAATGCCTTTCTATTTAACTATTAAATATTTAATCGCCCTGGAGTATGCCGTAAAACTGCTTCTACTTGGTTAAGAGCTCGTCTTCCTCGGACGTAAGGAAACAGGTTAACGGCCCAAGACCCAGAGGCATCTGGCAGGAGTGAAAGTCTGCTCCCTTACGGACCACCACCGGGTTATTTCAGGTGGCGTGGTTTTCCTTGATAAAAGTGATGAGTCAAACCGACATTGGCGGATAGCAGCCAGAGATGGCTGTCCTCACTGTTGGGTTGACACCTGAGTTTGATAAGTTTTGCCACCTTCAGTAAAAGAAAAACTATTAAATATTTAAACTAATTAATTTATATATACCAAACCAATAAAATTAAAGATTTGATCCACTAATTCCGATTATGATTTATGCTATTCAACTAATCAAACCAACCTATCAAACTAAATTGGAAATGTATTAAATATGATATATTTAGAAGTACCGTACTGTCAAAACATTGACTCACAAAATCATAAACACCGACCTACAACATTTGCTACCTAATCCATTTAGACAATACTTATGATGCACCAACCTAAGTGAAGGTCCGGCTATGGCGGATCTCGCTTGCAGATTTATTGCGTTGTATCACGCGTTTTTCGTAAAAAATTGGACGATTCGAATAGAATTAAAAGCTTCTTTTTATCTTCAGCCATACTCAACGCATGAACAGCAAGTTATATATCTTTATAATACTATATCAGATTCAAAGACCAGTAAAGGTCAAAGTCATTTTCTACGATCCCATAAAAAATCTACATGTGTTACTGTTAGAGTCAATCATAAGCTGTCATTTCCTCTACTAGTTAATGTATCTCAACAGCCCTTCCAGCAGGTTCAGTCGACAAGCTGTAGCTGGTAGTGTCGGCTGAACCTTTTAACTCCAACTTGGAAGCTGGGGGCCCCGTTTTATAAACTGAATTGCAGCTCAACTAATTTTGTCTCATTTCCCTGCCTGCACCTTCATTTATAGCTTTGATGCCCGAATATTTGGTTCAATTCTCATTTCAATCAGTTGTCAGGGGGATTTTGAGCAATTGTGAGGCTAAGATCACATCAAGCTCAATAGGGCCTGCCTGAAACATTGAAAATGTTGCCCCCATATGCAATTAAGCTAGCAATAACCATTCTGGGATTCATGTCTATTAGCATGTTCTCTGATGCTGAACTGGTTCATCAGCTACCAGGGCAACCTCAAGTTTCCTTCAAGCAATATGCTGGATATATAACAGTAGGCAAGAAAAATGACCGTGCTTTGTACTATTACTTTGTAGAAGCAGAACAAAATCCAAGCTCAAAGCCTCTGGTGTTATGGCTGAATGGAGGTATGTATGCTTAGCAAGTCAATTACTAGTTTATGAACTTGGATTTTCAATTAAATTCCACCAAAGTCATTTCATTGAAGTATCTAATATGGAAATTGTGTATATGATGCAGGGCCTGGTTGTTCTTCAATTGGAGTTGGAGCCTTCTCTGAAAATGGTCCATTCCAACCCAGAGGGAATGTACTAGTACGAAATGACTACAGCTGGAACAAAGGTAGCCATTTGCATTTCTTCTGCAAATATATATATATAGTTTAGACTGAACTTAGCAGAGTAACTGATTTATTATATGAATTACTTAACATGTACGAGCAGAAGCCAATATTCTTTATCTGGAAACACCTGCTGGAGTTGGATTCTCTTATTCTAATACAACCTCATTCTACAATGGTGTCAACGACAAAATAACTGGTGAGATCTTATGTAAATAATGAGTTGCAGTACCAATTGAAGTTTCGGTGTTTATGTAAGTATTGTAGATAACAATTTGTCCAAAATTTTGACCAGAGTTTGTGTTTCAATCATTCTTCCAGCCCATGATAATTTGGTTTTTCTCCTGCGTTGGTTGAATAAGTTCCCAGCCTATAAAACCAGAGATCTATACTTGACAGGTGAAAGTTATGCAGGTAAAAGCACATTTTGAGCGTTGAAAAAATCCAGGAAAAAAATGTTCCAATCTATAGTATCATCTGATTGTTTGAAAAACTTACCTACAAAAATTCAATTTATCCATTTATGAATTCATTTCTGTTTTCATATATTTCTGCTTCTAACTAAATATGGCTAATGTGGCCTACTGAAACAGGCCACTATGTTCCCCAGTTGGCAGTTCTGATGCTGCAATTCAACCAAAAACACAAGATCTTCAATCTCAAAGGAATCGCTGTAGGTCAATAAATTAAATATGGAATTTGGCATTGGCTTTTTCATGTAGTTCATGTTTTGATCTCTTCAGGTCGTTGAATCGTTTTACAGATTGGTAATCCGTTGCTGAACTTCGAAAAGGACTTCAATGCCAGAGCAGAGTATCTGTGGTCACACGGACTCATTTCTGATAAGACTTACAAGAGCATGGCCAATATTTGCAACTACAGTCGTTATGTTCACGAGTTCTATGCTGGTAAATTATCAGGAGCCTGTGAGAATGTGAATGCCATGGTGGATGCTGAAGTTAGCAAGTTTATCAGTAGCTATGATGTCACATTGGATGTTTGCCTGTCATCTATTGACTTGCAATCAATATTTCTTACATCCAAGGTATGCTAATTTATAAATACTTTAGATTTCAAATCTATATATATATTTATATCACTTTTTTTTATCAATTTTTTTTATAGTGTGACATAATTTAATAATAGTTACCATAATTTAATTTAAAGAGTATCCAAATTTAACAATAATAATATGTGATTCAGACACAGAATAAGAATCCAGACGTGTGTGTGGAAGGCGAATCTGAAACTTATCTAAATAGGAGGGATGTACAAACAGCACTTAACATTGATATCACTGCTGGAGTTTTATCCTGGGATACTTGCAGCAGGTAAGAAATTTCAATATTACAAAATTATAAATTATTATTTGGTAAGAGGTGAAATCCCTGATTCAAAAGTAATTACAATTTATTTATTTTAGTTTTGATAAAATTTATCTTAAATTTATAAATAGTATAATTTAAATATAAATATTTAATTTGGATTCAATTTTCACATTATAATTAAAAAAATTATCGTGAATTTCATCACAGATGAGATTCCTTAGAGAATTGACCATTAGTTATGTTTTTTTCCTATTTTATCTGAAATTTGAATAGGAATTTGGAAAATCATAATCATAATGGTGTAAAAATTTATAATTTTAAATTATCAGTCTTTACAGTCTGAGTATTTCTAGGATTGCAAGAAATTGAATTTAGGTTTAAGTTCAACAATATAATTTAAAACATTAAAATTTTACATAACATTATATCATCTAGAAATCAGCTCGTGCAAAAATGATATCATTTAGATTAAGATAAATTTGTTAGAGATTTCCTGAATAGCATTGTATAATATAAATTAAGATAAATTTGTTAGAGATTTCCTGAATAGCACTGAGTCCAATATTCCAAAAATCTCTAACAATATGATAAACTGAGCCAGTCTCTCATCACTCATAAAATAAACTTATTTGAATATGACAGTAAAGTTCATTATGACCATCAAAATCTGGAGATATCTACAGTCCCTTTGCTTGGACAATTGGTCAAGGCTGGCGTGAGAGTTTTTGTTTACAGGTAAGCTACCCTTTCAGACATAGTCTATAAACATTTTTTTTTCCATTTTTTTCATATTGACATAATCTGTGGACATTTTTTTATTTTTTTTTCACCTATAATATACTTATTATCAACATCACCTATTTCATTCCTTCCAACCACCCAAATATAATCCCAATCTACTGCAAACACTTCATTTATATAAATTTCTTCTATACTCAGTTGTTTGTTCATACCTATGCAGTGGAGACCAGGATTCTGTAATACCTCTTACCAGCACACGTACATTGGTATATAATGTAGCAATCGATCTGAAGTTAAATTCATCAGCTCCATACCGGGTCTGGTTTGAGGGAAAGCAGGTACTATTTTCCCCATAAAGGACCTGATAGATCATTAATTGCTTTAACTCAATTACTAATGATATGGAATCTGGGGTTGGTGTGATTTCAGGTGGGAGGATGGACCCAAGATTATGGAAATTATCTGCTGACATTCGCAACAGTTCGAGGAGCATCGCACGAAGTACCATTTTCGCAACCAGAAAGATCTCTCGTTCTATTCAAGTCATTCATCGACGGAAAACCACTCCCTTACTCCTGAGTCGTCCAGTCGGCTGAAGCATCAATGTTGTAACTTGCAGGAAAATCTTGTCTGCAAGTATTGAATGGTTAGTGGCCATTAAATGAAAAATATCATAATCTATGCAGGCGTGACTGGCCCTTAACTTATTACGTGCTGTACCAAAAGATCTTGAATGTAAGTGTCCTCAGAGTGGGAGGCACATATTTATGTACCGCCTGCACAATAATTTAATGTAGCCTTCTATGCGCGTTACAGAAGTGTACAAATTTGGGTGTGTTTTCTTTAATGGTTAAATCTTCTTTCACAAATTTTCGTATCGATATAAAATTAAATTAAAAAAAAATTATCTGATTAGGTATAAAATAAAATAAAAAAAACGAATTTATCTGATTAGGTCTGCAATTTATATATTAAGTAGAGGAAATTTTGATTCATATTTAGAAGTATAAAAGACCATGTTTATATTTATGACATTTAGAAAGTTTAGATGTATTGAAGTATTTTAATGTCAGAAATAAGAAGTTATAATTGAAAAACTTACATGAATTTATTTTGATTAAAATTTAGATATATGTATTAAAATTATATTAGTATGGTAAATAATATTTTTACTGAGAATTAAAAAGTTATGGTGTCCATTTGAAAATTTCAAATTAGGCTTTGCTAATAAACTAACGAACCTTGTTTGATGGATTCAGGCTGCTCAACTTGTTCTCAGTTTAAAAATTATGTTTTTTGCCTTGAAAGTCATGGAAATTCTTGTTATATTTTGAAAAAATATGACAGTGATTTTTGTAAATCCAAGTAAAAGCTATCAAAATTCATAATTTTAGGTGCAGTAGACTTTTTTGATGGTGCTGAATCCATTTCCACCATCAAAAACATGATTCAAACAGTGCATGTACAAAAAAAAATTTGAATTTTTTTTCTTTGGATTTAGGCTACTTTTGACCGTCTAGGCAGTCCGGGCAATTCCTCTACCTATGTAGACCACTCTGTCCTGCAGCGTTTCTATGTGACAAAGGATGATGATCAACACCTATGGAGGGTTTGTTGAAAAATGAACTGTTTCTATGTGACAGAGGATGATGATGAACACCTATGGAGGGTTTGTTGAAAAATGAGCCATTCTGAAGTTGCAAATAACAGCCAGGAAGTGATTATTTTAGGAGTTATTTTTAGTGCGATTTTTTGGATTTTCCTGTGCCGTACTAAAAATTTGAAGTAAAATCTTATGTGTTATTTAAAATTGGTTTTTTGAGTGTATATATGGATTCAACACCCTGAAAAACCCCTAAGGCACTTCAATTGTATAGGATTAACTATCAAGTTTGTGATTTCAATAAATTCCTCCAAATTTTAGATAAATTAGATCAGAAAAACTTACTAGAAAAACATTAGACCAAAAGAACCGACCGAAAAAATTAGAAAGAAATCACGCTAAAACCAAATCTATTAAGATAAAATATTTATTTAAGTTTATTTAGATCGGTTTGAATTATAGGATGTATATTACGGCAGTGGCCAAATAATTTGCCCATTCTCGATTTATACAAACTATTTGGAATATATATAGATTGAATATTAACTATTACAAACATCAATACTATTCAATGTGTTGTAATAAAATATTTAGAATATAAATTATATTATTTAATAGAATACAAAGTATCGAAGCTATATGGCTATGGAAAAAAATATTATTTTGCAGGTTGTATGTGTATATTTAATGATAGTTTATAATGATAATTTGATTGATATTTATGGTAGTTATATAAGTTATTAGTTTAATTATTGTGGGTTAGTGGTTGAAGGTAGGAGTCATTGAAAGGGCTATCTTGTCTCAAAGAGAGTTTCAATTAAGAATTTAGAAATGGTAATCATTTTTTTTCTTGCCTTAATTTTTGTATCTAGTATATAGGTTAGTTATGGCTCAGATTATACAATTGTTGCTTGTGAATCATAACTAATATCTAAGTTATGTGATGAAATTGTATTGAAATAGACCAACCATAGAAGTCTACGTGGAAATGTGAGATGAAGTTAGGGATGAGTTATTATGCATCATTTGAAACGGAATAACTAATTTGGACATAATCATTATGGTCACTTATAATTATATAAGGAACCATTTGTACAATAAACATAATATAATGGAACTTTATAATTTAATGAATTCTCTCATTTAGGATCCTTGTGTTCTTTGTATTGTTTGCATGTGTTTGTTGTAGGTTATTAAAGTCAATAATTGGTATTAGAGTCTATAACGTATAATATCTGCAAAGGTGTTGATTTGGGGTAGCATCGGATGTGCTCTACCCATGAAAATTGGTGGAGAGGCTAAAGCACATGAGATCTCCAAGACCTAGAAATGGTTTGGATAGATTGTACCCGGTTTGGGAGATATTAAAATAATTAATATTTTTAATGGAGTTCCTAAGTCTAAACTTAGGAAAAATAAAATATTAATGGGTATTAATATAAACCTGGGTTCGAAGGTTTCGAAAGTCATGGATCAAACCAAATCTAATATTAGCTGTTGATTAGAGATTTAATCTCGGTCGTTGAAGGACCAATAGGAAAAATATAAGAGGAGGTTTGAGGGTCAGTTGGAGAACACACCAGAGTGATCAGTCATTCGTTTTGCTAGAGCGGAGTTGTTAAGCAAAGTCGAATCAATGATTAGGAGCGAGGAACAATAAGTATTGAATAGAGAGGCAGAGATAGTGTTGTGAGACCAACGCAAAGGCAAAGAGCGGGAAGCAATAGCTAGAGCAGGCCACACAGAGTCCAGCAGAGACAACATAGAGCCTAGAGGGATTGTGTCATCCATACAAAAGGCAGAGGGAGTGGAGCAGAGGGCCCTAAAGGTGGCATAGTGCCTTAGAGGGCTAACGCAGAGAGGTTTGAGGCTGACACAGAGGCCAGAAGGGCTAGCGTAGAGCTTCAGAATACCTGTTTCTGAATAAAGTATTATTGTCGTGTTATTTTCTCTGTCGGGTGAGCCAGTTAGGCACTCAATTGTACTCAAGGAAATACTACATAATAATAAACCCTCATAATAGTTGCACTGATTTTTCCCGCATTGGGTTTTTTCGGGGACATTTTTCCAAAAATAATGGTGTAACTTGTGTGTTTGTTTTCTTTCAGCTGTTGATCTATAAATGTTGTGACTTTATTGTGTTTGTTTTGGTATTTAAATGTTTTAAATAACTTGTTCAAATTTAAACAAGTAGAAGAAATAAACCAGTAGAATACAGATTAATTTTCTAACAGATAGACTTAGAAAATTCAACATGGTATTAGAGTGTGGTTGCAGATCACGGAGAGCTGAAGGCATCAGCTGAGAAGAGCATTTACAACATAATCAACTATCCAAAGTGGCAAAAAGTTGATCCTCGCAGAAGTGATAGAGGAGGGGTTGACGCAGAGGGACTGTGTCATCAGTCTGGGCCAGAGAGAGGTTAGCGCAAAGGCTGAGGAGGGCAGAGAAAGGCTCACACAAAGCCACACAAAGACCAGGATGGTTAATGCAGTCGCCGAGGGAGCTTTTTTGCCAGTGTTGGGATTGTGCAGATCCTTGAGGCTCATTCCTTCAGTTGTTGGGGCATAGGAAGATGTGGGCAGTTTGCGGGAGCAAAGGTGGTGGGATACTCTGGTCAGAATAGTACCTAGCAGGGCAAAACCAAGGTAGAGGAGTTGCTATCAAGGAGGATTTATAGCCAAGGAATCTGGATCAGTGTTGCAGTTGCACAGACGATTGGAGAGGGGCAACTTGACAATTGGAAAAAATATTTCTAGGAGGGAAATAAGGACTCAAAGGGAGTCTAACAGAGAACTTCCAGATGGGAAGTAGAGAGACCCAGTAGGAGTCGAACAAAGAACTTCTAGGTGGGAAGTAGAGAGACTCAGAGGAGTTGACAGAGAAGAGCAGAGAGATAGCCGTGAATGGGCTGAGGGATTAGGACAAGCTGGACAGAGCGTCCAACTTTGTGGTCTGGAAGGCCAGTATCATGTCCATTCTATACAGACTTCGCATCAAGGCTAGTATCCTTCGCTTTGAGAATAGTGGTGATCCCAATTGACCTGACTAAAAATGAAAAGTATGAGGAGGCAATGGCTAAGGCGAAGTGCATCATCCTTGATGGGATCAAGGATCATGTGGTCCAACATGTTGCCGAGAAGGACACGACAAATGAGATGTGGGAAGCCCTGAAGAAATTGTACCAGCATACTTCCGTGCAGAGGAAGATGATACTTAAGAATCAACTGCAGAAGGGGGAGCAGATAGATCACTTCCTCGGTTGGTTGAAGGAAACTGGGACCAGCTAACTTCCATAGGGGCCACGCCAGATGAGGAGATCGTGGTGAGGACCGAACTTAACACAGTCTTTGAGGATTGGGAGACATTTGCCTAGAGCATACTGGGCAGCGAGGATCTTCCAGATTGGGAAGAATTGTGGGCGGCTCTTCGCCAAGAGGAGGTCAGGTGGTTGAGCAAGACGGGAAGTGGTAGTAAAGGAGTCAAGATCAAGAAGGAAGAGGAAGATGATGCATCTTTGGCATCTGCGGGAAAGCAGGAGAAGAGGAAGAAGAAGGACCTCTCCAAGGTCAAGTGCTTCAACTGTGGAGAACTAGGTCACTATGCGAACCAGTGTCCAAGGAAGAAGAGTAAAGTAGAGGCTTCCGACTCTAAGGTAGCGCCAGTGAAGGTAGAGAAGGAGGTCAAGGAGGATGATGATTGTGCCGTGAGTGCTCATGTACTTCTAGAGAAGAGCTTGGGAGACATTGAGCTGTAGTGAGGAAGACTACAGTCTATGAGGGGCAGTATCCTTGAGGTACCCAACCTCTTGGATTATACCTTGCTACGAGAGCCTTGAAGAGGAGTAGCAGGACTGGCGGATGTAGGTAGAGACGGATGCGGATGAAGCGACAAAGAGTGCTACAGTGCAGGAGTCCCCGGGTAATGCGAGGCTAACAGGATGCAACAATGAAAGAGGCATGGAGAGTGTTGCACCAGTGCAGGATGGCACAGAGAGGTGTGCAACAATGCGAGATGTAAGGAGTTGTTGCAATAGCACATAGGTCAATAGAGGGAGCACTTGTTAGCGACAAAGGGAGATTTAGCATCAGGAGTGTTTCTAGCCTGACAGGGATGTCAGAAGTTGGGTGGATCAGTTACTTACTTCTCAGTAACTGAGTTGTAGTGCAGTAACAGTATGTAGTAGCACGATTCAACATGATGAGAAGGGGATGCAGTGCAGATGCAGTGTTGGGAGGATGGACCAACAACAGCACGAATGTGAAGGGAGTTGTCGTACGGATGCAACAGTGGCAATGGTAGGGCCATGGGAAGAAGTACAAGATGCAACAATACAAAGGATGTTGGGTGGGGAGGCCTAGCATTAGCACAAGTACTAGTGCCAGATAATTAGAGTGTTGCTCAGTGAATAGTATTACTAGAGCACAATCCTCACTAAGAGGGAGTGTTGATTTGGGGTAGCACTGGATGTGCTCTAACCATGAAAATTGGTGGAGAGGCTAAAGCACATGAGATCTCCAAGACCCATAAATGGTTTGGATAGATTGTACCCAGTTTGGGAGATATTAAAATAATTAATATTTTTAATGGAGTTCCTAAGTCTAAACTTAAAAATAAAAATAAAAAATATTAATGGGTATTAATATAAAACTGGGTTATAAGGTTCCAAAATTCATGGATCAAGCCAAATCTAATCTTAGCCGTTGATTAGAGATTTAATCTCGGTCATTGAAGGACCAATAGGAAAAATATAAGAGGAGACTTGAGGGTCAGTTGGAGAACACACCAGAGTGATTGGTCATTCGTTTTGCTAGAGCGAGGTTGCTGGGAAAAGTCAAATAAGTGATCAGGAGCGATGGGCAATGAGTACTAGATAGAGAGGTAGAGATAGTGTCGAGAGGCCAGTGCTAAGGCAGAGAGCGAGAAGCAACAGCTAGAGCAAGCCACACAGAGCCCAACAGAGACAACGCAAAGCCTAGAGGGACTGCGCCATCCACGCAGAAGGTAGATGGAGTGTCATAGAGGGTCCTAGAGGTTGCGTAGTGCCTTAGAGGTCTGGCACAGAGAGGTTTGAGGATGACGCAGAGTAGTAGGAGGCTGACGCAGAAGCCAGAAGGGCCAGCACAGAGCTTCAGAGTCGCTGGAGAGGGTTTCGTGGGAAGGTTTTATGAATACCTATTTCCGAAAGAGAGGTATTGTTGTCGTGTATTTTTCTCTGTCGGGTGAGCAGGTTAGGCACCTAGTTGTACTCAAGGAAATACAACATAATAATAAACCCTCAGAGTAGCTACACTGGTTTTCTCACATTGGCTTTCTCTAGGGACATTTGTCCAAAAATAATGGTGTCACTTGTGTGTTTGTTTTCTATCAATTATTGATCTGTAGATATTGTGACTTTATTGTGTTTATTTATGTATTTAAATGTTTTAAATAACTTGTTCAAAATTAAACAAGTAGAAGAAATAAACCAATAGAATACAAATTAATTTTTTAACGGATAGACTTAGAAAATTCAACAAAAGGTTTGTGAAAGAGCCTTAGGGTTGTGGACATGTAAAGATTATTGTGATAAGAGAAGGCATCGAGGTATTACAATGATGCTTAGTGGGAAGGAAGAGAAAGGAGTCTTGCAAACATGCATCTTGCCAGTAACAATTTTCTTATATTGAAAGTTGGACATAATTGTTATCATCCATTTCGAATATGGTTTACTTGTAATCATTCTTTGCAATCCATATTGTGTTGGAGTTTCACATTTCATTGATTAGGTAGTGTTTATGAATAATGTGTTTGTAAAGAAGATACACCCTTGACCTGCACTAGATCCCCAAGAAAATAGACGTTGTTGTGATAAAATGCTCATGAAGGACCACTTGTTAACTAAATCGTATAAGGATGCACTTAGTCAGATAGAGAAGGTTTTGTCTAGTTATGAAGGAAAAACAAAATCCATTTAATTTAATGAATGAAGAAATGAAATCTAGGAGAAGGACTTCCAGGTGACAAAGAGAATCACAAGCATACCATTGATTTGATTATTGCTTGCATTCATTCATATAATTCTACAAATATTTTTGTGTGTGTGTGATTAGAAGCTCAACCATGTATTCTAGTCACATGCGATGTGTATGAGTGATGATGACATTGAGTAAAGTGAACTGTGTCAAAAAAAAGGCTTGCAAACTCTTTGTTTTTGGCCAAGAAAATGAAATTGATAGTGGACATGAAGATAAATAAAGCGGTTGAAGAAAAGGATAAGGTAGAATTTGTTGAAGAAATCACATCCAAATCATGAAAGACTTATTTTTTAGTATTCAAACTATTTATTCATGTTCAACATTTATGATTTGGAAATTGAAGGTTTATTTACTCAAGCCAAGGATATATTGAACACAGAAGTACAACAAGTTGCTAAGATAACATATTGAATTGATTATGTGAGTCATTTACATGAAGATATTGACTTTGGAAGATCGAAATATGGTAGAGCCGATAGAATATGCATAATGAGGTAAAGAAAAACTAATGCATGGTGAGAGATAGTAATCATCCTAGTTTGTAATGCGTTTTATTTGGGGCATATGTAAAGGGTTTTTAATTTTTTGAGCATATAATTAATATCATGGGCTGATGGTCACATTATGAGTTTAAAAAACATTTCTTGAATGGTTATTGTACCTGATTTAAAATGATGCACATGTAATTATTTAAAAAACTAAAGGGTGGATGATCGGTTGTACTCAACAACATAAAGTACTTGGTATAAGTAAAATTCTAGCTATATGAAAGTTGATTTTCCAAGGTGTTTTGTAATCCATTTTGATTCAATCTTACGTGCATTAGTGTGGCAGGACATGTAATCATGCAGTGTGTATCATCTTATGCATAGAGAGGATGTATCATCAAGTTATGGAATTAACCACTAGGTTGATACAACGGTGGTAGATGTACTCTTATGCTAGCTTGATGTGGAATAAAAGAATTTAAGCCTTCAATTAAGGGGGGAAGGTGACATGGAGAATCTCAAAATTAGAGGTTGGGACTAGGTTATTATTAAGAGATAGTTTAATATGTAGGTGAATCATGTAGGTGAACAAGATTCCTATAGAATAGTGAGTACAATGGATGGCACCCATGTATCTTGGTAGATTAATTTCTTTTTATATAGACATCAATGATTATTTGTAAACATAAAAAATAAAAAGTTCAATAAGAATCAATTTTATATAGGTACAAAAAGGAAGAAGAAAACTCCATGACAAAGTAAGGAAATTGTGAAAGAAAGCTAAAGAAAGAAGATGTTGTAGCCAAAGCATGATGAAGAAAGGTGGTGATAAAGAGAATGATGTAGTAAAGAGAATGGAAGAATGAAAGAAGATGATGACAAAGAGAATGATGTATGACATGGCAAAATGAATAATGAAGATACAAGAATAAATAAAAATGATGAACATGCAGAAATGAAGAGGAAAGAAGAGAAGCAAGGTAGAATAATAATATCATGTATTAATGAAAATCATTGTATACATAAAAATTTAATCCCTAGATAATTTACTAGTCCTACTTAAATAATATTTTTTGGATGATGGAAAGGAAATGATCTTGACTTAATATTTGTATATGTTACGGTGTGAATTTAATGGAAACTTGTAATTGTATGCATCTAAATTAATGATGATCTAAGACTAATGAGGCATGTATACCCCCAAAATATATTACATTGAAAATTCCATGGTGCTCTAAAAACCACATTGTAGAGGAAGGTTCGTGGTTAGCTAAAATGACTTACACAATGTATGGTTCATGTTTATCCATAACCATTGATCTTGTGGTAAATAGAAACCACAAAAACCAATGATGTTTGTGGTAAGAAAAAACCATAGAAACCACTTAACATGTATTGTTTGTGGTACACAAAAACCACATAAGCCACTTGATGTGATGTATTCTTTATGGTAAGCATAAACCACTTGAGGTCTTCAAGATTGCAAGGGATAAAGGTAATCAAATGTAAAACCTTGAGGTGTGATGGTTGAGGATCATCCAAAAAATCCCATAGGTGTAATGGTTATAGGTAAACCAAAGAAAACCTAAGATGTGGCTATAGGTAATCCAAAGAAAACCCACAATGATGATTGGTCATGATGTTGAGTTAGTGAAATTGATTATGTTTTTGCAAGTACAAGATGAAAGTTAAAGAATATCAAAGGTGAAGAATGAAGAAGTTCATATATCAAATAATACTTAAGATAAGGACAAATAACAGTGAAGATAAGAACATAAAAGATGAAGTTGAAGAAGGGACCACTTCAAGGGACAATTGAAGACAAATGATTACATATTAAAATCACAAGTACTCGTCAAGGGGAGTGTGAAGAAATAACTCCTACTTGTGAATCATAACTAATGTCTAATTTATGTGATGAAATTGTTGAAGTAGATCATCCATAGAATTTTATGTGAAAATGCGAGATGAATTTAGGGATGAACTGGTATGCATTTGGTTGGAACTGAATAACTAATTTGAGATAATTGTTTCGATTGCCTATAATAATAGAAGGGACCATTTATACACTAAATTCAATATAGGAGAATGGTATAACATAATAGATTTTCCCTTGGGGGGGTTCTTGGTCCCTATTTCCATTACTTCATATTTCTTTATACTTGTTTGCATGTGTTTGTTATAGGATATTAAAGCCAATGGGGGATTCCTAGTGTTAGGGTCTTAAGTTTTTTTATGTCAAATGTATTTTCCTTGTACATTGATTTTTAGTTTTTGAAGTAGTTGAGCCTATGACTACTGTTATTGTCATAGTCTCTAGATCACTTTACAACATCCTTGAATTTATTCTATAGAGAGTTCAACCAAAGCACGAAAGAGTGTCAAGTCGATGGGAATCATGAGGCCACACGTATTTATACAGTTAAGCCAAAAGGGGTTATGTGTCAGTCATTCATCGATCAGAACTATCCGAAATGAAGTTGTATCAGTCTAAAGTTCCGATGGTCATGAGGTTTGGTCATTAAATATGTTTTAAATTCTTATCCCCTATTCCTATCTACCCCATGTTTCCCTATTTCCTACCATATTTCCCCATGACATCACTGCCACTTCCCTATACTCATCACATGTACAATCCTTGTGTATAACATGCAACCCCCCCCCCCCCCCCCCCCCCCCCCCCCCCCCCATTACCTAAGAGACATTATACTCCCAACATTTTAATGATTTCCCATGCTTCATTCTCATACCAAATCAGGTGGAGTGCTCTAACTCATTAGTTCAAATCATCATTGCACTACAAGACAAAAGACAAGGGGTGATTCAAATTTTTATGCCACCTTATTCTCACGCCATTGTACAATCATGTAAAATATTCCTAATCCGAGCACATAACATCCCTAAAGGATACCACCGATTGATTCGTAGCTGGCAGTTGATGAGAAACTGAGGTCACACTCACTGTGGGAATCTGCTGCGCAAGCTCTATTTTAGCCACCATTTTGAATAACAGTTTCCAACCTCATGAAGGATAATTTTGGAAAACTGAAAGAGGTTTTCTATCCAGAATAGTCCAAGACATAATAACCTCTTCTAGTTTCTATAGAGATGTAATATATCGAGACCTTAGAGTGCATCTTCAAAGCTCATCATTCGCAATTCATAATTTCCAGTTTTAAGTCATTGTTTTGTAGAGCATTTTCTGGGAAGTTGGGGAAGAATTTAGAGAAACTTAGAGAGGTTTATATTCACAAAAATATCATATACAATACCCTCCTTCAGTGCTTACACATGTATTATTGTTTCAGAGATATGGACCATTGTGCAGGCGCTACACAATCGTTGCGATACCCTACCTACACATTTACACGTTTATTGGGAGGAAGCCACTTGTCAGGGTTTAAAGGGTTTGACATGGAGCAGATGTGGCAGCCAGCTCAAACCATCAGTTGTTACCCACGTGCCATCTTTGGAAGCAAAAAGTGCCATTCTGGTTGCTGTGCAGTTGCTACGTAGCCTTTGCACAATCAACAGTCAGCTTTTATACTTTTTGTTGTTCTCACTTCATGATGACGATCTTCGATGATAAGATTTTTTTTTTTTTAGAAAGTTTAGTTTTAAATCCTATTGTGACCACAATCACCACCTTATTAAAATTTTCCTTGATAAGGAATTTTGAATGGGTCCCCCAGAAGTTGATCTTGCACCCCTTCAAATGATCTGTTTTATCCCAGGGGTTTTAAATCTTGGCTAAGTCAAATCTTCAATTTTTAAATGGTTAAGGCCCCCTTTATAAATCCCTGTGGGAATTTTCCAACCCCTCAAAACCTCCCATCACATCTTTGTTCCCATTATAACTCATAATGAAAATACCTCAAAACCATCCCCAATTTCCCCTTTTCGCTTATAACTCCATCGAGTATGAACCTCTTTGCCTTCCCCTGCTCGACCTTGTACTTCTTCTTTTGATCATTCTCAGCAAGATCAACCACAACACTCAACGTAGGCCTTGAGATCGTAATTTTCCAGAACAACTAAGATTCTGGTCTTCCATATGACATAGTTGGAAGCTCCTTACAACCTGTCCTGATCTCTGAGCCCATGCGATGCCATATCACCCAAACTGCCCAAACTATCGACGACTTTATTGACTGGAATACATATATTTTTCGGGTCTGAAGCCCCATCGCACATCGCATATCAGCGGAGCTCGAGATCATTTATAGAATGCAATGCGATATGGCGGACACACCGCATTATTAAATACAACACATATATATATATAATATATCTATATATATATATTAGGTCCAGTCGAGTCGCATATCGCAATCGGCGGAGTCTTGGGCCTGCACACATTATGATATGTGATTTGGCGGACCCACCAATCTTATCAAACAAAATATGTATGGTATTGGCTCTTCCATCCCCATCGCTAAATCGCTATCGACGGAGTCTACCACTTAAGCCTAAAGCCCGAAGCGATGAAGCAAACTCACCGATAACTATGCGTCTGGGCGCATTAATTTTGAAATCCGGCCTTGTGGTCAAATGCAATCTTTTCTGTGTATTCCTATGTTTTCGATAAGATGTCATGGTCTGGGTTTTCAAAAGAAATCCGGTAGGGGCAGTGTTGCATATGATGTCCCATTGGGATGTGCGATTGCGACTCGTCGCAACACAACTTCGATTGAGCCAAGGGTCGTTTCTTTCACACTCGCTCTTTTAATTTCATTATGCCTTATCATTTTTCAATGATGGTGAGAGATGTTCTTGGGTGTTTTTATCTTTTGTTCGCAATCATAAGGCTAATATGAATTATTTCTGCAGGTGAGTTCGAGTGGATGCAGTAGCAAATAAATGTGATGTATGTCTAGATGACACCTCTGCACCCCCAGTGTCGATACTAGAAAAGCGAAACCTGCAGAAAGGGGTATGAACCACCATAATGCATAATGAATGCATGTTTTGTGGCAAAAGGGAAGCACAACACTGATCCATCAAGATGTCACTCTCTCCAGAAACACCTCAAAGCATGCTAGATGTGGGATGATGGGCACAACATCTTCAGTTTTCTCCAAGAAATGACAGGGAATAATAGCCACTCCACACAGGTGCAATGAAATGATACACAACCATTCTTCGTTTCATTGACACCCATTCATTTCCCCAAGAAAAAGGATGCTCCAGCAAAGGTGGCTGCAACGTGTCAACAATCTCATTGACTATTCTCCTCTGTACATTTTTTGATCCATGTAGTGAAAAGAGAGGGGAGTGGAAAAGTCAGGGGAGACAGGGGGGTCAGTTCCTGAAGGCATAAATATTACCTCCGTAGATGAGAGCAGGGATTTTTTTCATTTGGTAGAAAAACTTTTGTTTATTGTGAGTAAGGAAGATTGTTTGGGTCAAAGAAGGCGCCTTTTCTCAGATTCATTTTCCTCTTCTTTATATGTGAAGAATTAGGATGTTGTTGTGAGCATAAATATGAATGTGATTTGCGTTTGTGCCCATTGATGACTTACAGTTTATGATTAGCTTTGGGTATTTGAATGTGATTCTTCATCATAGTTAATTCGTGAGTAGTCCCTAATTTGAAACTATGTTAAACATCAGTTCCAAGCTTTAATTCCATAAAAGGAATGTGTATTCCTATATGAGTGATTGGATTGCAATTTAGAATTGATGCATCCTTGTTCTTATGTGAACTAGTAATTGATTCATTTAGACTTGGGATTCATATATGATGTTTAACCTGTCTTTCGTCATGCTCTTGCAGGATAGATTAGGATAGCTAGAACTAGATTAGAGTAGTTATAAGTAGTATAGATAGGATTTAATAAATAGAGGTTAGCTGTTCTATTTTGTTGATTTAATTGAATTCTTCCTCCCGGAAGCAATCTATCAATGCATTTAATAGTTTACAGGGTCCCTTAAAACCCGTCGGAACTAGCCATTCCAAATGAAAGTATCCTGTCTGAAGGCAATCCCTGGCCTGATTTGGAAAATCCTAATGAAGAAACCCTCAACCAGAACATCCCTATCCTTGATATGGCTAATATTCCTCAACCGGGTGGAAACCAACTCCCACCTCCTCCGGGAGCACTACCTCCTTGGCTCGCTCAGGATGTCGTGGTGATATTTGGGCAGCAGCATCCCTTACACAAAAATGTAGAAAAGGTATTTCCTAAATTTGACCCAGAACGGGGAGACACTACTGAAAACCATATCAATTCGTTCTTCCTGGACGTGCACATGCTGGGGGTAGCTGATGAAGATGTAGTATGTCGCCTATTCCCTTTTACCTTGACTAATGCAGCTTCCACATGGTACTTTAGCTTGAGAACTGGATCGATCACCTCATGGGCTGCCTTTCAACAGACCTTTTTAGACAAGTATGGCGATGGCAAAACCCCTGCTACCTTAGTCCTAGAACTATCCCGTTTGAAAATGGAAACCAAAGAAAAGGTTAGGGATTTTAATATCCATTTCAAAACCTTGTTCAATAGAATCCTGGCCACCGCCAGGCCTACAAAAGAGGTGCTCATGGAATTCTACATCACTGCTCTCCCTGTCCCTACTGCAATGTGGGTCAAAATGAGTAACACACAGACCTTACAAGGTGCTACCGATGAAGCAGTAAAAGTTGAGAATGAAATGCTCAGTCTCACAACATGTCACCCTACAACTAGAGAAAATAAAGTCTCTCAAGCATCCAAGAAGAATAATGGGAGTGATAACAGAGGAGCTAAAACCAAAGACAAGGATACCACATATATAAAGGGTTTGCATAAGATCATTAAGAAGCTGACAAACACAGTCATCAATATGAAAAGGAATTCTGAAGAGAGTACGAGTGGGAGTTGAGGAGAGTATAACAATAGAAAACCCTTCAAAAATTTCTATCATAAGAAGACAGAAGGTAGTCATGGTCCACTTGCACTACCTGCTCCACCCAATGAAGGGAATTTAAATATAGAAGAGTTGGCTCCTATCAGATCGCTCCTCAATCAAGAAGAACCTATATTGGAACTTGAGCTAGAACAAGAAGATGAGGAAGAATACCAAGTGGAAGAGCCCTTGGAAGAAGAAACCCAAATCAACGTATTGTGGGATTTCTATACAAATGAGAATGATGATGACCAAGGAGATAGTGTGACATAAATAAATGCTAATGAAGTCCATACACGAAGCGAAGGGCCACTTGCAGGCACCATGAAGCCTATAGACCAGACAAAGAAAGATACTCTCCCTTTGAAAGCATCCACTCCCAAGGTCCCTGTTGAGAAGGGTAAACTTAGTGGTGATTCCAAGAGTACACCAGTCATGAACTATCCAGAGAAAGAGAATGTGTTTCCCGCTGCAATGAAGATGATCCAAAATGGTAAATTCCCGCCTAAGAACATCAACACTGGTATGTTTACTCTACCCTACCTTGTTTATAACATTGATTACAACATGGTAGATGATCTTAAGAAATCTAGGGCTAATATAACATACTTCGATTTGCTAAAATTAATGCAGCAAAGGGATCTGCTCCTGAAAGCTATGAATGAGCAGAATTGCAAACCTCCTACCAATTCGAGTAGCCAAACCAAGAAGTCAACATCCAAACCTGTTAGTACCCCCAGCACAACCCAAAAGCCATAAGCTATGGAAGCCACTCTGTCCAAAATGAATTGAAACCCCCAAGATGTCAGTGTAGCCATGATAGGGAGGAAATCAAAATCCATGACTCCATCTTTCCTTATCACATTTGAAATCTTCAACATGAATGTACACAATTTCTTGGTAGATTACGGTGCCTCATCCATTGCCTTACGTTGTTGCTAAAAGAGTGCATGCAATACCAAAGAGAACTGGAACCCGAATTATGCAATTGGACAGAACAAATGTGAAAGTACTTGGGGAGTTAAAAGATGTGTTGACTCGGATGGCTGCTAAACCACAATACACACAAATCATTGATATAGTGGTAGTTGACATACCCGAGGCTTATGGAATGTTGCTTAGTAGGGATTGGTCACAAAATCTGAATGGATATTTCTCAACTGATTGATCCCATCTCTTGTTGCCTCAGAGGGGAAAAGGTGATATGCTGAGAGTTGGTCGAGAAAGATACATGAAGTATGTGGTAACGGAACTAAACAGCCCAAAGGAACCTATAATGTTTACTAACTCCATCCTTGGGAATTATAGTTTTGACCTTTGTACCACCGAAACCTGTTTCGGAGAATTCCAGGCAGAAATGGTTGAAGAAACTGTGACAAACACGCAGTTGGAAGCTCTCCCCTGTGATCCAACTGATGAATCATCTTGTATTATAGTAGATGGCAGGACTAATTTCGTAAGATGCAGTTCATTGAATGTAACATTAGATTCTATTTTTTGGACACTCTATTTTCATGGCTCTAACCGCCTTGGAGGCGCAGGTGCTGGAAACGTTCTCATTGACCCACAAGGGAACCAACATCTGATGGCCAACTAGTTGGAGTTCACATGCACCAACAACACAGCAGAATGCAAAGGCGTGCTGCAGGGCCTCAAAAGGGCCATTGATATCAAAGTGAAAAATCTTAAAGTTTTTGGTGACTCGCAGATAATTGTGGACCAGGTAAGGAAAAGGATGCACTACAATTCGCCACACCTGGTAAGGTTCCAACATGAGGTATGGAGCTTAATTGACAGTTTTGATGCTTTTAATATTTCATACAAACATCGAGGGCAAAGCCAAGATGCCGATCGGATGGCTGGTATCGCTACAAAACTTTTGCCTAATCTTACATTGAACAAGAATAAATTTTATGTTGAATTAATTTTGAGACCATTCGCACCTGATAACATCTCAAATTGGCAGGTGTTCGAAGGTGATAATCAAATCTCTAAATTCCTGCATTTCGAAAAGGCATTCAAAAATACATTCATTGGTGAAAAGGAGTGTAAGTATATACTCACGGTAACCGACCACTTCACGAGATGGACCAAATCCATCTCGCTTCAGAAGGTTAATGAGGATGAGGTAATATCTTTTATGGAGAAATATATTATCAACAGGTTCGACATCCTTTATGCTCTCATATTTGATAATGCTTCTTACCTTTCATCTCTAAAATCGACTGGATTTGCTATTAATAAACCAATCCACATAAGGCATGCATCAGCCTGTTATCCCCAAGGAAATAGAGAGCTAGTCCTAAACTGGGGCAAGCTGAGTAAGCCAAAAGGTGAACACACGAAGTTTCAACACTTATGGTTGGGCTTGTTCCAAATTAAAGAAAAAATTGGTCAGGGAACTTACACAATGAAAATTTTACAGGGATAAACTAAAAAATCCATGTTAATGGCCAACACCTGAAAAGATACTTTCAGTAGCCACGCATGGTGGTTACCTCCTGAGTAGGTTAGGACTCCTTTTATTTTATTGTTAGCTTAGTTGTATTTTCATCCCGTCCATTCCCATTTTGCGCAAAGTTTATTTTTCTGTTGTTTGCAATTTTAGTCTTTTGCAACCATCTGATTTCTATCTTCTAGCCTTGTTTTCACCTTCTCAAACCTCTTCAGACTGCCTTCATTCACTGCCTTTGGATTTTTCATCCCTCATTAACCTACTGATCCTAAATCCAACGTTACTTGCAAAGCAAACAAATTTTCAATGAGCCCATGAGAACTTTAAAAAAATAAAAAAATAAAAAATAAAAATAAAAATCAATGGTGCAATTCAAAACCGAAGTCACTCAGTGGCATATGTTGGGAACTAGGTGAGATTTGTTGATAACTTGGATATCTTTATCATGTAGGGGCATCTTTTTAAAACAAAAATGTGTAACTGCAGCTAGACTGGCATGGAGGAATGCTGCATTTTTAAGTAAATCCCACTCAGACCTAGCCTATGCTTGTCCATAAGGTTTGCAATCATTCTCCATTGGTTTCGTCCACTACACTAAGTTTTCCAATGCCTGCCATATACAAGTAAACCTCCTTTCATGGGCTAAGGCCACTGCCATATATCATATGGCATATCCAATTGTACTCTAGTCCTTGTGCCTGAAACTAGAAGGACTTATTTAAAAGAAAATGAAATGTTGAGTCCTTGTGCCAATATGAAAGGACAAGTTGTTTGGGAAGCTGGTTGGAGTAAGGACTGTTACTGGGCTCAAAGTACCGGTTGACACAACAAGCCCCAAACCTGCTTCAATAGTTTAAAAATATGGCATGATCCATGACTACGCCCTATTCAATCATATGAAAGTATAGCACTAAAATTTCTATATAAAGTGCAGATAAGCATATCTTCATCAAGTTTGATGGGCAATGAAGAGCTGAGGTACACACCTGAACAGATTTTGACAAGCCAGTGATGGCCTCAAAAGGATCTTAAAAGTAGAAAACAAGTAAAGGAAGGTCAATAAACCCCATAATATGACCATTGCAGAATGCCTCTCAAAGCCTTATTAGTAAGTAGAAGCTATTTGTCTTTATCCCACCAGAAGCAACTAATGTTGAAGTGGAATCCATGCCTGTCCATCTATGCAGTTTGCATTTCAAGTTTATCTTTAACACACTGATGTTCTATTGATCCAAGGGTCATTTGGAAATAGAGATAATTGGTTCTCCTAGTGGTTCGCCATTTGTTGTGACCACAACCACCACCCTATTAAAATTTTCCTTGATAAGCAATTTTGAATGGGTCCCCAGAAGTTGATCTTGCACCCCTCTGAATGATCTGTTTTATCCCAGGGGTTTTAACTCTTGGCTAAGTCAATTCTTCAATTTTTAAATGGTTAAGGCCCCCTTTATAAATCCCTGCCGCATGATTCATCTATAATCCTTTCTTAGCCCTTCATTCATATCCTCATCGAGACTTTCCAACCCTTCAAAACCTCCCATCACATCTTTGTTCCCATTATAACTCCTTATAATGAAAATACCTCGAAACCATGCTCAATTTCCCCTTTTCGCTTATCACATGCAAATTAAACACATAATGCTTACCATAATACACCGGACCCAATGACTTTATTGATCGGAATACATATATTTTCGGGTCTGGAGCATTTCGCATATTGCAATCGGTGGGGTCCCAAGGCTTGAACATAAAGTGCATGGTTATATGGCGGACCCACCGATCCCATTAAACATAACACATTCATTTTGGGTCTGAAGCCCCATCGCATATCGCATATCGGTGGAGCCCAAGATCATTTATAAAATGCAATGTGATATGGCAGACCCGCCGTGTTATTAAATGCAACACACACACACACACACACACACATATCGGGTCCGACCAAGTCGCATATCACAATCGACGGAGTCCTGGGCCTGCGCACATTGCGATATGTGATTTGGCAGACCCGTCAATCTTATTAAGCAAAATATATATGTTATTGTGTCCGCCTTTCCCATCGCTAAATCACTATCTGCGGAGTCCAGCACTTATGCCTAAATCCCGAAGCGATGAAGCGGACTCGCCGATAACTATGCATCCGGGCATATTAATTTTGAAATCTGGCCTTGTGGTCAAATGTGGTGTTTTCCGTGTATTCCTGTGTTTTCGGTAAGATGTCATGGTATGGGTTTTCAAAAGAAATCTGATAGGGGCGGTGTTGCATATGATGTCCCGTTGGGATGTGCGATTGCGACTCATTGCAGAACAACTTTGGCTGAGCCAGGGGCCATTTCTTTCACACTCGCTCTTTTAATTTCATTACACCTTATCATTTTTCAATGATGGCGAGAGATGTTCTTGGGTGTTTTTATCATTTGTTCATAATCATAAGGCTAATATGAATTATTTCTGCAGGTGAGTTTGAGTGGATGCGGTAGTAGATAATGGTGTTGTATGTCTAGATGACACCTCTGCACCCCCAGTGTCAATACTACAAAAGAAAAACTTGTAAAAAGGGGTATGAACCACCAAAATGCATAATGAAGGCATGTTATGTGTCAAAAGGGAAGCACATCGCTAATCCATCAAGATGTCACTCCTTCCATAAACACCTCAAAGCATGCCAGATGTGGGATGATGCGCACGACATCTTTAGTTTCCTCCAAGAAATGACAGGGAGTAATAGCCACTCCACACAGGTGCAACGAAATGATACACAACCATTCTTTGTTTCATCGACACCTGTTCATTTCCCCAAGAAGAAGGACACTCCAACAAAGATGGCTTCGACGTGTCAACATCTCATCGACCGTTATCCTCTATACATTTTTTGATCCATGTAGTGAAAAGAGAGGGAAGTGGAAAAGTCAAGGGAGACAAGGGGGTCAGTTCCCGAAGGCATAAATATTGCCTCCATAGATGAGAGTAGGGATTATTTTCGTTTCGTAGAACAAATTTTGTTTATTGTGAGTAAGGAAGATTGCTTGGGTCAGAGAAGGAGCCTTTTCTCATATTGATTTTCCTCTTCTTTATATGTTAAGAATCAGGATGTTGTTGTGAGCATAAATATGAATGTGATTTGTGTTTGTGCCCATTGATGACTTACAGTCTATGATTAGCTTTGGGTGTTTGAATGTGATTCTTCATCATCGTTAATTCTTGAGCAATCCTTGATTTGAAACTATGTTAAACATTAGTTGCAAGATTTAATTCCATAAAAGGAATGTGTATTCCTGTATGAGTGATTGGATTGCAATTTAGAATTGATGTAGCCTTGTTCTTATTGAAACAGTAATTGATTCATTTAGACTTGGAATTCATATATGATGTTTAACCTGTCTTTCGTCATGCTCCTGCAGGATAGATTAGGATAGCTAGAACTAGATTAGAGTAGTTAAAAGTAGTATAGATAGGATTTAATACATAGAGGTTATATGTTCTATTTTGTTGATTTAATTGAAGTCTTCCTCTTGGAAGCAATCTATCAACACATTTAGCAATTTATGGGGTCCCTTAAAACCTGTCAGAACTAGCCATTCCAAACAAAAGTAGGTATAATTGGGGCTTGTAATCGAGTTAGTTCCCCTTGTTGGCATAGCGAACATTTGCCATGTCAACAAATCCAAAGAGACTTTCTATTTTTGTTTTTGAGGAAAAATACTTTAAAAAAACAACATATTTCCTCATTTTGTTTTTGAATCGATCCACTATTTGGATCAATGGTGCAGTGAATCTAGACTCTTATTATATTTTGTCTATTTCTATTTAAACTTAGAAATATATGAAGTAAAGGTTGTTGATGGTTCAACATTGTTTGCATCAATTTTCATAAATTATGTGAGTAATTGTGATCAATTCATGGATAGAATGCTTATGACTTGAGAGTTATCGATTATTGTCTGAAAGGATTCTTATGGTATGATATTTAGAGTTATGTTTCTCTATTTATCAGTTATTCTATTATCTCTTCTTGTTTTATGAGTACAATGATCTCGGTTGATTTGGAATTCAGTTAATCTGCTCTAGACAACTGTTTTCATATTTCAATTACAAATGGAATGTTCTATACTCATGAATTTTCTTTCTTCTATCTAGTTTTCCTTCTTATGTATGAACATCATTTTTATACACATATGAAGGATTTGTTTCTTTTGTTTTTCTCCTCTATTATACAACCTATTACTGTTGTCCAAATTCATGCTTAACAAGCCCTCGTGGAGGATGTTGATTTTACTTGCATAAGTAAAGTCAATAAAAGATCAATTGATCACATGTTCTCACCCTTTATACCATTTGTACTTCAACCAAACTTTTCAAAATCCCTTTCAGATCTAGTCTCTGTATGCCATATAGTCAAAACCTTTAGTTTCATAAGTTGAGGGAGCCCCCTCCAGCTGGAGAAGACCAGTCTCTCAACCCAAAGAGGTTTGTGGTTACCTCTGTGGTCCTTTTCCCTTCAGCCTTAAAGGAAATTATGGAGTGCTAACATATTGGCGTCCTTGTTGGGGAACGAATGGTTTCATATTCCTTGGGAAAGATCATTATATTTTAGATCTGGTTGCTGATGGTGGACAGTTGTCAGACACAGAAAGGATGAACCATTCACCTGGAAACTCCAGTGTTCAAAGGTCAATAGTTTCAGTAGTTTCAATATGAATTCACTTGCGAGGTATGCACCTGTGAATCATGCTCATATTCCAGGCTTTCCAAATCGCATTCCTTGTGTAGACAGGCAAACTTATTTTCCAAGATTCAAAGATGAAAATCGAGATGATGTTGCTCTGAATTTGGTTAAATGTCACATGCATGTACGCAATTTGAGGGTTCAATTTCCTAAATATTGTCTCATGAAGATGTTCATGGACACCCTGGAAGGAAAAGAAAGGTTATGGTATGAAAAATTACCAGCTACTAGTTTATAATGTTTAAAATATTTTCTTGCATTATTCTTTGAAAATTTTAAAGGACCTTATCCATCTTTATTGCTAATTCAAAACTATTGTGAACATTTTGTGAGTTTCATTGAATATTTGGAGAGTTGTTATGAAGATGATTAGCTCATGGACTATGAAATTATAGAGGTCCTAAATGAGGAACCTTTCTATTATAAAAAAGAAAGGTTAGAGGATACTAATCAAGATATTCAGGATAATTCTCAGCAAACACTAGTTTCTCAGCAAGTTGAAAATGAAATTAATGTTTTTTCTCCTGAGTTTGATGACAAAATTCAACAACCTTTATTCATTTCAGAAGAATAGGAAGCAAAAGATAATCAAATTATTTATAATGAAGAGTCAATGCTTACATGTGACGATTATGAGATTGAGTTTGGGAAAAAAATTGAAAATTAAATTATGGTATTAAATTCTCAAGAAGATGAAGGTATTATTCATCAAAGTAGTGAGCCAATTAATGAGAGTTGTATCATAGAGTCACAGTTACAAGAAGATAATAAGCAAAGAGTTATTTCTCTTATTAAAAATCAAAATGATATTCTCACTGAATTATGTGAAGGGTTGTTTTTGGAAACTCCAATGTTAAATAAGGTGGAAGTTGTATTGGAAATGTCACAAGGATGTGTAGAATTTAACCCTGATGTATATGGAAAAACTGATGAACATATTGATTCCATTTCTTTTGAAGATAATCTTGAATTTTTGAAAGACCGCTTCCTTATTCTTGTTGATCATCAAATAAAGGATTGACAGAATTTTGAGTTTCCGCACTCTTTTTTCTTCTACCGGCTCATGAGAAGTATGAACGGAACTCAGTCAAGTATCCATTTGCTTGACTAGCTGCATTGGAGAGAAGAGATCACCTAGTGTATATAAATTAAACAAGTTAAGAGTAGGAAGCAGTGTGTTGGGTTTGTTTTTATTTAAATTTTAGCTTTCATTTTTCAGCCGGTGTGGACAACAATCATCAGTGTTTGAAGCTCAAGGAGAAGGCCCTAAGACTTTGGTATGTGTTGTTAAATTTATAATTTATTTTAAAGTTTCAGCTTCATAATCAGTTAATCAGTTGAGTATTTGTCATTTTATGTTTGACTCCATTAGCCAATGGTCTTAATAGGCTCTTATTCTATAGTTTTTATTCTTGGCACCTCTCTAGGAGGTTTCCATCCCCATTGGAGCCAATGTTAGGGTCTTAGGTTTTTGACATCAAATGTATTTTCCCATTGATTTTTAGTTTTTGAAGCAGTTGAGCCTATGACTATTGTTGTTGTCATAGTCTTTATATCACTGTTCGACATCTTTGAGTTTATTCCATAGAGAGTTCATCTAAAGCACGAAAGAGTGTAAAGTCGGTGGGATTCATGAGGTGAAACATGTTTATACAGTCAAATCAAAAGGGGTTATGTGTCAGTCGTTCATCAGTTAGAACCACCTGAAATGAAGTTGTGTCAGTCTAAAGTTTTGATGGTCATGAGGTCTGGTCATTAAATATGTTTTAAATTCTTATCCCCTATTCCCATCTACCCCATGTTTCCCTATTTCCTACCATATTTCCCCATGACACCACTACCACTTTCCTATACTCATCACATGTACAATCCTCATGTATAACATGCAACCCCCCCATTACCTAGGAGACATTATACTCCCAACATTTTAATGATTTCCCATGCTTTATGCTCATGCCAAATCAAGTGGAGCACTCTAACTCATTAGTTCAAATCATCATTGCACTACAAGACAAAAGACAAGGGGTGATTCAATTTTTTATGTTGCCTTATTCTCATGCCATTGTATAGTCATGTAAAATATTCTGTTGTAGCGGCTACAACCACCCTCCAAAATTTTGGCTTGCACCAATTTCGGAGCCTCCCTTGAAGAGTTTCACTTGACGACTGCACACACTTGGGTTCATTCCGTGAGCTCATGTGAGTCTTTACATCCTCCTTGCTTGTTTATTGCATTCAAGTCTCTGCATGATGATGTCTAAGTCATGCTTGCGACCATGTTCTGGCTATGCTCAAAGTCTTCGCTTCGTATGTGCTTGTTGTGTTCGCTATGGAAGCATGTATCACACACACACACACAGTGTCACATTAACTGTCACACAAGCGTCATCTCGATCAATGAATGATTAATCATGAGTGTCATGCTTGTCACTTACACCGTTGATCAGTCTTGTTGAACATGTGTATCTGGATGGTTTGGTCATTTCGTTGTCAAGTCATGTGAGTGTGTGTTTGTATGATCACCTATGCATCTTTCGATTGTTCACACACTTAGCCATTTTTGCTGAAGGTTCTGACGATGTGACTCCCCTCTGACATTTGGACCATCAACCTGCCATCGACTCGATTGACTGTCAACCATAACAATGCAGAAGCACCAAGCTAGTCTTTTCAAGTTGTGCTTCCCGCAAGCAATTCAATCAGCTGTCATGTTGGCCACCCACATAGTCAGACCCAACAGTCACCCCGGGACTGACTCCCCTCAAACATTGCACAGAGGCCGCTGACCTCACCCACTCAACTGACTAAGGAAATAGCGCAGACAGGCCGGAAAGACACCAAGAGCCCGTCCCTGTCTCCCTAAAAAAATTGCCCAATTTTCCCAGCCAGTCATCCCGATAGTCGACCAATTGTTCATCTCAGAAATTGCGTAGTGTTCATGAGCAGGCATTCCGTTGCCCATCAATCAACTTAGCCCAGAAATTACGTAGATATGATCAACAGGCCGACCTCCCAGCATTAGTTCAGTTTTCCTTGCCAGTAGCCTCAAGCAGCAGACTGCCAATTCCCTCTAGGAATTGTGCAGTTTTTGCTGCCAGTGACTCCAACAACCATCTGGCAGTTCCCTTTGGGAATTGCACAGTTTTGGCTACTAGTGACCCCAGCAGCGAACTGGTAGTTCCCTCTGGGAATTGTGCACTTCTGTCTGCCAGTGACCCTAGCAACCAACTGGAAGTTCCCTCTGGGAATTGCACAGTTTTGGCTGCCAGTCTCCCAAGCAGTTCCCCAGAAAAACTGTACAATCCCTACTTGTTGACCCTTCATGCAACCCAACCCGTTCCTCTGCAAAATTTCACAAATTTGGTTGTCCAACCCCACTTCCCATTCATTATGAAAAATGTGTAGAGCATTCCTGCCTTTCCTTTCAGCATCTCAGACTGTTCCTCCCAAAATTTGCGCAATTTTTCCTTCCAGTCGAGCCAGAAATTGCAGATAGTCACTGTCGACTCAGATTGTCCATCTCCATCACTCAGTGACTCTTGCATAATTTTCATCAACAGTGCTCGGAGCCATCATCCCGCATCACAGCCTTGCTACCTCTCTTGGTCACCTTCATCTGAATGATCATGTGTCGTGGTAGATTAGGAGGTTTTGGATTTGATGTCGTCTCATCCTGAGTGATTTCAGGTACAGGTACACCGACAGGAAAGATGATGAATGGGATGAACAAAGGGAGCACATGCAGAAGGACATGTTCACTAATGGATGAACAAACGAAGCATGTGAAGTGGACGAACGTTATGAACATGCACCTTCACGAACATATGAGCCTGTCAAGCCTTCCAACATGCAAGCAAGGAACAACATGCTAAAGCCTCATCAAGCAAACCAGGGACCATCGAAGACTCCATTCACTTCACCATGTAGAGGTGAAGCTACGATACACCATGAGACATTGATCACCTAGCAGCACTATAGCTCGAAATGCACTCCAACAGCAACACGAATGTACCAGCATTTCCATGTCAAGTCATGTCGAGTGACATCATGAATCATGTCACCCACATCTCCACTATGGGCTTGTTGTCAATCAATGTGATGTAACATGAAAGTCCAAGGGATCCACTTATTGAACAAAGAGTCATGTAAATCGAAAAGTCACGGAAGTCAAACGGTCTTGAGGGTAGTCGAACAACCACAAGGGTTAGTTTCACCCTTGGCTATAAATATCCCCTCATTTGTACATGCAAAGGACTTTTCACCTCAGTGCCTCCCGCATAGCCAAGAGAGTCTGTAATATTTTCTTTGAGGAGTAAGTAGTGGCTCCAACGCCCCACACTCGAGGTTAGTGATGTATGGTGTAACGATGTGTCTTGGAAATTTCGCTTAATTCAGAAGCCTGCTAAGAGGCCAACACGTTTTTACACATGTATTGTATCTGTTGTAAGACTTATTTTTAACACTTGTAAAGCATGTTGCTTTAACCTGTGTTCTACATTTGAACTACTTCATTTGTTGTAATGCATAATCTATTAATGGAAATGTGTTGTATATGTTGTTAACAATGTCTCACCCGTGTAGACTTCTCTCCTGGACATCAGACAAACCTTTCAAATGAAGCTTACTGTAACAACCGTTGCACTTGTTTGGATTGCTACGTGAGTGTTGTACGTGTTATCTCACCTTGTATGTTGTGACTGCTGCATCCGTGTGGATTGATTTTCCGGAAGTTGTGCATGTCCTATTGTGTTGTGTGTTCCCAGTAGTGTTGGGACTGCTCCCAATTGACTTGGAACTCACTCTCACCCTCTCCCTCGATAGTGAAAGAACCATTGACACAAGTGACACTTACACTCACCAGGCACGCAAACCTCACTTCTCGAAGACAAAGTGAATGACTCTCTTGTGTTGACAAGCAAGAGTTGTGGAAAATCCTTAAGACAATGGAAATTGGGCCACATACCGGATGGCACTCCCACACCAAATGGTGTGAGGTCTACTTAGGACTTCATACCAGGGTGATCTGTTGAATTGTTGGTGGGTCTAGCACCATCAACATTTATGGTACTAGAAGGAGGGAAACCAGTTGTACATGGCTGAAATTCCCCTCACACTCACTCATCAATCATCTGGTCAAGGTAGTAACTCACACTCCCTCTCACGCGACTCTGTTGTTGGTTACTCCTCACCTCCCAGAATTGAACACGATATTTCATATCAACACCTTCGCTCCATCTGTCCCATCACTCGTTAGTTCGTTAAAGAAGTTAGACTAATCCCAAGCGTACAACATCTTCCACACACATCTAGGAAGCTAAAAGTCACTCTCACAGGAGTTGTTGTATCATCGGTGGAAGAAGCAATTGAAGACGAAGAGGAGCCTCCCATCTTGGTTGAAGACGAACAAGGCACTCTTGTGATCTTGGGATCGAAATCCAGTATAGGAGGCGGAGGGGAAGGCAGTGGAGGAGGCGGAGGTAGAGATGAACTGACAGATTCAGATCCGGAACCATCAGACTCTAAAGGAGAAGAAGAAGACAAAGAAAACGAAGAGATGGCTGACCCAAATCTTGAATGGATGACTCAAGGACCATTGGCTCTCCCGGCTGTTCTAGACAAGATGCCGAAGCGAGCAGAGAGGATGAACATCAAGTTCAACCCTGACAACGTTGTGAAGGCAGAAGAGCACTTAGATAACTTCTACCTACAACTACAGACCCTTGATGTATGTTATGTCGACGTAGCATGTAGACCGTTCCCATGTACCTTGGATGGCCACGCAGCTACTTGGTATCATAGCCTTCCACCAAACTCCATACAGAACTGGGGTTATTTCAAACGTATGTTCCTCAAAAAGTTTGTTGATGACAAGACCCCACCCATGCCGCTCAAGGAATTGGAAGCCTTAGGATGGAGGGAAAAGAGAAAGTGAAAGACTTCAATCAGAGGTTTATGCATATTTCAAACAAATTTGCAGCATACACTAAACCTCATGACTCCATCATTGTTGAGTATTACACGTCTGCACTGCCGACCATTGTTGCACAGTTCGTCAAGCAAGTTGCAAAGCCAACACTTTTAGAAAACTGTGAAGAGGCTATTGCTGTTGAAAAAGACTTGTGCACAATTGGAGTCATCAAGGATGACGAATCAACGAAAGACTCCAAGGATGTGAGAAGAAAGCCCCAAGCAATGATGAGTAAATGTAGAGTAAAGGAAGCAACTAATATTGAGACCCTCACTTGCCTTGTCAAGAACTTGGCCACCGAAATGTCCAAACTCAAGCAATGGAAAACAGAAACATTCACAAGTAATCGTTTGCCCAGATACAAACAAGCAAGCAGTTCATCAACTGGCTCATCAAGCAACAACAGATTCACTTCCAAATTTGCACAAAAGGCCATGTTCCAACTCGATCAGTGTGTTGATCGTAATTTATGTTCCTTCCACGAAGAGTTCCACCTCGAGAACTCTTGTTCAGATTGGAAGCAAGTCGTTACCTATGTCTGCAGTCATACACTCGATGCAGAAGGCGATATGCAAGAGTAGCCAGAAGGTACTGATGATAACTAAGAGGTTGCACCTGATGAAACACCAAGTTTTGTGCATGTGGTGAACGCTTATCAGTGCTTGCAAGTAATCTCGAAGACGAACACCGAGAAGCAGCCCCAAAAGAAAAATGATCGTTACAATATTAGGATTAAAGGGGCTCCCCCTACACTTGGGGAAATGCAAGACAAAGTGAGGTAGCTAATAAAGAAGGTTGATCCACCAGTTGCCTCGAAGCAACAGACACAAATAAAGTCTGGGAAGACATCGACGGGTAAGAGTAAATCCATGAACAACAAATTGCAGAACACTCCACCGGATAGCACGAATATTCGTTCCACCTCGTACACCTCAGCGAGTCTACCACCTCTAGACTACAACATAGTCGATGACATGAAGAAAACTCAGGTGAACATCAATTTTTTTGAGTTAGCAAAAGTCCATAGTCAGCGAGATATCATGCTGCATGTGTTGGGACAAACGTTAGCAAACAGTGTAGCCTCTACCAACAAGGGAGCAATCACACCTCCCGGATCACTATCTACTGTCTATCTATTGTGCTTAATGCACTCTGAATGGAAGGAGAAAACTCAGGTTGCCCCACATTGCCTGCTTTCATTCAATGTTTTCAACTACAATTTTCACAACTGCTTGGTTGATTTTGGCGCGGAAGCCAACATCATGTCGTTCTCCATTGCTAAGAATATCAATGCACGATGGAGCGAAACATCTACGAGAATCATCCAACTTTACAGAACATTAGTACCAGCCATTGGTGAACTTCGAGATGTGATCATCCGACAATACCATGACAATCGAGTTCACAAATGCATCAAAATAGTTGTTGTGGACATACTAGAAGCATATGGCTTGCTACTCAGCAAAGACTGGTCCAACATGCTAGATGGATATTTTGCTACAGACTAGTCTCACATGTGCCTTCTGTACAAGGGTAGATACAACCACATGCGGGTGGTATTCGAGAGGTATGTGAAAGACAATGTCACTCCCCTTAATGACGAGAACAAACCATTGGCCTTCACAGAACTCATGTTTGGAAACTGCCTCTTGGAAAGATATTGGAGTGTTATACTACATGGTCAACTCCAACCTCATCAGACAAGCAGTTCGGACTCCTTCCTCGCCCAATTGATGATAATGAAACTTGTATAGTTTGTTTTTTTGATAGTAGCAATAGTAGCAACAACTGTAGTAGTAGCAGTACCACCATGCCAAACGGTCCATGTACAGATAAGGTGTGGGTTATGAGTCTTGACAAGTTAGGAACACATGATGGCTTAAGGACCGAGTGTATATCAGTCATCCAAACAAATGGACAATGCATGATTTCGAGATTTTTTAAGTTCAAAGGCACAAACAACAATGCTGAGTATGAAGCACTCATGCTGAAAACACAAAGGACCAACACTATGAACGAACAAAGCAACCTGGGAACCTACCACGATCTGAAGATGGCCAATCGTGGTACAAGCTACACACTATAGCAACGACAAATCATTGATTGCTTGATCGAACAATATCAGGATGGGTCAGCACAAGTAGAAGATGACCTGAGTACATGCTACACGTGAGCAATCCAACATGAGATTCCAGGTAAAGGAGGAGACAAACCATTGCAGCAAAGAAGAGATAACATATACATGTTTTTTGCACTCCTTTCACTAAAAATATTAATTAACATTTTAAGTGTTTGGATTACTTGCAAAGTTTGTCATCATGCTTGGTTTTCTAATTTAAATTATGCACGTAAGAAATATGGGAAAATCCGCTTACACATCGACTTCAGAAACTTGAACCCTTCCCAGAATAAAAACAACTACCTCGTGCCATCATCCGAGCCCATGTTGCACACAATACCTAAAACAATGGTGTTATCTTCACTTGAAGGTCTTCTGGAATGCCACCAGATTCTGGTAGTAGGGCCTGGTGGAATTGTACTAGTCTACAAGAAGCTTGGCCCACACACGTATCATTTGCAATCATTGGGCAAGAGGATTGACAACCTTCTTGCCAATGGCCAAGATCTCAAGAATTATTTTCAGTAGGTCGGGCTGCGCTCATGCCATGTACATAGTCTGCTTACTGCTTGTTGTTTCATTTGGTTTATTTTACCATTATCTTTGCTTTTGCTTTGTTTGATTTTTCTTACTATTTTTGTTCACGTTTGTTTTGTTTGTTTGATATATTACAATTTTTGTTTCTACAAATAAGTGCTACCAACTACTACATCCTGGCTTTTGAATACAGTATGTGGCTGAAATTTGAGGAAACTCGTGACACTGCAACACTTGGCCAAGCTTGTGTCCACCTTCTCTATGCTTGTTTGTAACCTTAGACCAATGAAGTCTTGATGGAAAAAGTGAACTGTCTGCAAGGGAAGTTTTGGTCAAACCGTGAACTTGTGTCCACACTGGGAAGCCCCATGCCTGCACTCAACCTTCTACTCTATGTGTTCAATCTCATCCAACTAGTAGAAACAGAGAAGTGGAAAATCTAAACGAGCAAACCCATGTCAGAGGTCTTACATGCTTCTCTGAAGGAACAACCTCTTCTGCTCTCAATAGGTCGGGATCCCTCTTTCGCCCCAAAAATAAATAAGTGCCTATGCACAGTCCTCTTGAAAAATATAAAGGGGAAAGAAGAGAAAGGCTTCCTACATAGAGAGGTGAAGCATGCAACTCCACCGGGGTACTGACCAGGCTCGCTGGCAGTGGAGCAATGTGTTTGTTCCTGCGTGACTCCGCCGGGGTACTATCCAGGCCTGCTGGCAATAAAGCAACACCAAAGATGAAAACTTATACTCTGAAAATCTTCAACTCACGAGCTAAACTACCCTTCTCAGATTTGAAACATTGAGATTCAAGCTGAACTTTTGATTGTGTTTGACTGAGTTGGCAAAGGGTGAAGCACATATGTCCATGGGGTAAGTAGGGAAACTGAAGTAAACTGCATAATGATTCAATACTCCCCGAAAGACCAAGGCCCTGTGCTAGAAATGAATCAAAACAGAGAAGTTGGAGTTCTACCAGTGCGTCACCAAGTGTTGTAGCGGCTACAATCACCCTCCAAAATTTTGGCTTGCACCAATTTCAGAGCCTCCCTTGAAGAGTTTCACTTGATGACTGCACACACTCGAGTTCACTCCATGAGATCGTGTGAGTCTTTACATCCACCTTGTTTGTTCATTGCATTCAAGTCTCTACATGTTGATGTCTAAGTCATGCTTGCGACCATGTTATGTCTATGCTCAAAGTCTTTGCTTCGTATGTGTTTGTTGTGTTCGCTATGAAAGCATATGGCGCACTCACACATAGAGTCACATTCACTGTCGTGCAAGCATCATTTCGATCAATGAATGATCAATCATGATTATTGCACTTGTCACTTACACCGTCAATCATTATTGTTGAACATGTGTATTTGGATGGTTTGGTTGTTTTGTCATCAAGTCATGCGAGTGTGTGTTCGTATGTTCACTTATGCATATTTCGATTGTTCACACACTTAGTCATTTTTACTAAAGGTTCTGATGACCTGACTTCCCTCTGACAGCCATACCATCACCGTACCATCGACTCGATTGACTATCAACCAGAACAATGCAGAAGCACCAAGCTAGTCTTTTCAAGCTGCACTTCCTGCAAGCAATTCAATCAGCTCTCAACTTGGCCATCCACATAATCGAATCGACAGTCACTCCGGGACTGAATCCTGCTCAAACATTTCACAGAGGTTGCTGACCTCACCCACTCAACTGAATAAGGAAACTGCGCAGAAAGGTCAGATAGACACCAAGTGCCCATCCTTGTCTCCCTCAAAAAATTACGTAGTTTTCCCAGCCAGTCATCCCGACAGTCGACCAACTGTTCATCTCAGAAATTGCGTAGTGTTCATGAGCAAGATTTCTGCTACCCATTAGTCAGCTTAGCTTAGAAATTGCATAGAGATGATTAGTAGGTCGGCCTTCCGGCCTCATTGCAGTTTTACTTGCTAGCAACCTCAAGCAGCAGACTGCCAATTTCCTCCAAGAATTGTATAGTTTTTGCTGCTAGTGACTCCAACAACCAACTGGCAGTTCCCTCTGGTAATTGCACAATTTTGACTGCTAGTGACCTTAATAGCCAACTGGCAGTTCCATCTAGAATTGCACAATTTTGGTTGCCAGTGACCCCAATAGCCAATTGGTAGTTCCCTCTGGGAATTGCACAATTTTGGTTGCCAGTGACCCCGTCAACCAACTGGCAGTTCCCTCTGGGAATTGCGCAGCTTTGGCTACCAGTCTCCCAGCCAGTTCCCTAGAAACATGGTGGAATCCCTACCTGCTGACCCTTCATGTAGCCTAGCCCGTTCCTCTACAAAATTGTGCAAATATGGTTTCCTAGCCCTGCTTCCCATTTGTTCTGAAAAATGCACAGAGCATGTTTGCCTTGCCTTTCAGCAGCCCAGACTGTTCCTCCCAAAATTTGCGCAATTTTTCCTCCCAGCCAAGCCAGATCTCGTAGACAGTCACTATCGACTCAGATTACCCGTCACCATCACTCAGTGACTCTTCCGCATTTTTCATCAGCAGTGCCCGGAACCATCATCCTGCATCACAACCTTGCTGCCTCTCTCGGTCACCTGCATCCGAATGATCATGTGTCATGGTAGACTAGGAGGTTTTGGATTTGATGTGATCTCTTCATGAGCGATTGCAGGCACAGGTACACCAACAAACACGACAAGACGAAAAATGGGATGAATGAAGGAAGCACACAGGTTCACCAATGGACAAACAAACGAAGCATGTGAAGCAGACGAACACGACGAACATGCACCTTCATGAACAAATGAGCCTGTCAAGCCTTCCAACATGCAAGCAAGGAAAAACATGTTAAAGCTTCATCAATCGAACCAAGGACCCTTGAAGACTCCATTCACTTCGCCATGCGGAAGTGAAGCTATGATACACCATGAATACATCCATCACCCAGCAACACTATAGCTTGACATGCACTCCAGCAGGAGCACAAGTGTACCAACATTGTCATGTCAAGTCATGTCAAGTCATGTCAAGTCACATCATGAGTCATGTCACCCACATCTCCACTATGGGCTTGTTGTTAATCAATGTGATGTAAAGTGGAAGTCCAAGAGACCCACTTGTTGAACAAAGAGTCATGTAAGTCAAAAAGTCATGGAAGTCAAATGGTCATGAGGGTAGTCGAACAACCACAAGGCTTAGTTTCACCCTTGGCTATAAATACCCCCTCATTTGTACGTGCAAAGGACTTTTCACCTCATCTCCTCCCACATAGCCAAGAGAGTCTGTAATATTTTCTTTAAGGAGTAAGTAGTGTAGGTTTTAACCCCATACAATAACTACCTGCATATGAATTCTAAGAATAGAAATAAACAATGTGAGAGCATAACACATAAAACACATATACATAGAGATTTTTCGTTGGATCCCAAAACCAGGACTACTAGCTTGATTTTTCATTATATTCCTTTCACTATTACAATACATATTTATACATGTTGAAGCATCCAATACCATGGACCAAAAATCCATTGCATCCAAAACCATAGACCGAAAACCATTGCGTCCAAAACCATAGACCGAAAACCATTGCGTCCAAAACCATGTGTGAAAAACATGCACAAAACCATAGGTAGGTCTGCTCAACCGCATATGGGGTCCAAAAAAAAAAAATTTCCAGGGCGTTGCCCTGGACCCCATAGAGGGGGGTTACCTGCACCCCTCAAACCCCCTATGACCCCCCCACTACGCAATTGACGCAACAAAGGGGGGGCTCCGCCCCCCGTCTAACCCCCCGATTAACTACGTGGGCTAGTCATGGAAAGAATATAACACAACCCAATAAGTAGTGGCTCCAACACCCCACACTCAGGGTTAGTGATGTATGGTGTAACAATGTGTCTTGGAAATTTCGCTTAATTCAGAACCCTGTTAACAGGCCAACACATTGCCACACATGTTTTGTATCTGTTGTATGACTAATTTTTAACACTTGTAATGCATGTTGCTTTAACTTGTGTTCTACATATGACCTGCTTCATTTGTTGTAATGCATAATATATTAAGGGAAATGTGTTGTATATGTTTTTAATTTTGTCTTGCCTGTGTAGACTCCTCTCCCGGACATCAGACATACCTTTCACATGAAGCTTGCTCTAACAACCATTGCACTCGTTCAGACTGCTTCATGAGTGATGTACGTGTTATCTCACCTTGTATTTTGTGACTACCACATCCATGTGGACTGCTTCACCAGAAGCTGTGCATGTCCTATTGTGTTGTGTGTTCCTAGTAGTATTGGGACTGCTCCCAATCTACCTAGAATTCACTCTCACCCTCTCCCTTTATAGTGAAATAACCATTGACACAAGTGACACTTATACTCACCAGGCACGCAAAACTCACTTCTCAAAGACAAGGAAAACCCCTCTCCTATGCTGACAAGCAAGAGTTGAGGCAAATCCTTAAGACAATGGCAACCGGGCCACCATACCAGATGGGACTCCCCCACTAAACTGTGTGAGGTCTAGTTGGGACTTCATACCGGGGTGATCCCTTGAATGTTGGCAGGTCCAATACCATCAAAATATTCCTAATCCAAGCACATATCATCCCTACAGGATACCATAGATCGATTCCAGCCGGCAATTGATGAGAAATTGAGGTCACACTCATTGTGGGAATCTATCGCACAAACTTTGTTTTAGTCACCATTTTGAAGAATTGTTTCCCACTACACGAAGGATAATTTTTGGAAACTAAAAGATTTTTTTATCTAGCATAGAACAAGACACAATAAACTCTTCCATTTTATGCACAGGTTTAATAGATCGAGAGTTTTGAATGCATATTCAAAGCTCATTTTTTGCAATTCGTAAATTTCCTGTTTTAAGACATTGTTTTGTAGAGCATTTTCTAGGAATATGCAGAAGCATTTAGAGAAACTAAGAGAGGTTTATCTTCAAAAAAACAATCATCTAAAATAACCTCCTTCATATTTTACACAGATGTTTTTGTTTGGGAGATATGGCTTGATTTACAGACGTTATGCAGTGGTTACACAGCTGCTGTGCAGACCTTGCCTACACATTTGAACATGTATTGGGAGGAAGCCACTTGTTAGGGTTTAAAGGGGTCAACATGGAGCATATGTGGCAGCTAGATCAAATCTTCAGTTTTTAGCCACGTGCCAGCTTTGGAAGCGAAAAGTGCCATCCTGGTTGTTGTGTGGTTGCTACACAGTCTTTGGACAATCAATAATCAACTTTTATACTTTTTGTTGTTCTCACTTCATGATGATGATCTTCGATCATAAGATTGTTTTTTTAAGAAAAAGTTTAGTTTTAAAGCCAAAGAGACTTTATGTTTTTGTTTTTGAGGAAAAATACTTTAAAAAACAACAACTTTCCTCATTTTGTTTTTGAATCGATCCACTATTTGGATCAACGGTGCAACGAATCTAGACACTTATTATATTTTGTCTATGTCTATTTAAACTCATAAATATATGAAGTAAAGGTTGTTGATGGTTCAACATTGGTTGCATCATTTTTCATAATTTATGTGAGTAATTGTGATCAATTCATGGATAGAATGCTTATGGCTTGAGAGTTATTGATTATTGCATGCAAGGATTCGTATGGTATGATATTTGGAGTTATGTTTATCTATTTCTCGGTTATTCTATTATCTCTTCTTGTTTTATGAGTATAATGATCTCGGTTGATTTGGAATTCATTTAAGCTATTCTAGGCAATTGTTTTCATATTTCAGTTGCAAATGGAATGTTCTATACTCATGGATGTTATTTCTTCTGTCTAATTTTCCTTCTTATGTATGAAAAACGTTGTTATACGCATAGGAAGGATTTGTTTCTTCTATTTTTCTCCTTTATACTACAACCTATTATTGTTGTCCAAATTCATGCTTAACAAGCCCTCATGGAGGATGTCGATTTTACTTGCATAAGTAAAGTGAAGAAAAGGTCAATTGATCACATATTATCACCCTTTCTACCATTTGTAATTCAGCCAAACTTTTCAAATTCCCTTTTAGATTTGGTCTCTGTATGCCGTATAATCGAAACCTTTAGTTTCATAAGTTGAGGGAGCCCCCTCCGGATGGAGAAGACCAATCTCGCAACCCAAAGAGGTTTGTGGTTACCTTTGTGGTCCTTTTCCCTTCAACCTTAAAGGAAATTACATAGTGCTAACACCTAGTTTGAAAAAAATAATGTGTATATGTAATAATACATCAATTACCCAAGTGTGGAAAATGAAGAGAGAAGAAAAAATGTGGAAAAAATGTGATCATTGTTGAGATGGTAGGTCCCTATAATACTAGTGTAGCCCCTTATTGTTATTGTTACTGTAGCCCCCTTATTATTATTGTTGTGCTCATTTAGTCCTCATATTGTTATTATTGTGCCCCACAGAAGCCCACTATTGTTGTTGTTTTTCCCTTACATTATTATTCTTATGTAAGCTCTAATTATATTGTGACCCCTTATACTCCTATATATAGAACGGATGTCTTGTCATTTTTATCATTCAATAATTTTTAATTTATTTTATGTAAAGGAGGTTCCCCCCCCAAAGAGGATAATTTTGAAGTCATTGATCTATCTATTTTGTGGTTTGGTTACATAACATTTGGTATCAAAGCTTCGAATTCTAGGATTTCGCTGCTACAAACAGGCCATATCGGAATTTTCTCTATAACATTTTTTCTACAAAGGTTGCGAAGTTGAAATGTGTAACACGTGGAGCTAAAGTCCTGACGCACGTCGTGTAAAATTTTCAGATCTTGGTTTGCTATATTTTTCAAAGATATGGTCCAAGGAAGTTAAGGTTTTTGCAAGCTCCAGAATTCAATCTCAAATATGATACCTAGGGAAAATCGTCATAACTTTCTATTTGAGCATGAGATTTGAATTTCATAAATAGTTACTAAAAGTGCATAGACTATAGTTTCTTGTGTATCATTTTTAGGGCCTAAGGTCGAAAAAGTGACATGTGGCACTCTGTATAAGTTTTCTCCATTGAACCAATCCATAATCAAGCCATCATGGGAGATTGGGCATAACGTTACCTTGAAGAATCCAAATTTGGTGTGAATTGTGGAATTGTAAAGAAGACTCAGAGGAATACCACAACAAAGAATTTCAGATCATGGAGAGTTGAAATTACAGAGATACAACAGTTCCAATATCTAGCTTTAAAAAATAATAAGAAAAGGTGTGTATATATTTTTTAATTTGCATAAAGTTTGTTTGAAAAATCAGTTTGAAGTGATTCAAGGGGCATAGTGAAGCATAGATATCATTGCTTGATTCCAAAATTCCTCGAAACAAAAAATGGACACACCTAGTAAGCAACCAGAAATCTCTTCTATGATGCATGAAGAAGAGGATGAAATGCAATATGATATATCAAATTTACTGAACCAAGTGCAATAAATTTTTCTCTTGCAAAAGTAACAAAAAAGGAATTGGAATAGATGATGAATGTTAATATAGATGGTATAAAAAGGGACATGGGAGTTTTGAATAATGCTTATAAAGAAGACATGGAAGCAATGGTGAATGTCAATATAGAAGGGTTGAAGGAAGGTTTGGCAAAGTTTCTAGAAGAAAGGCTTCCCAATGGTGACAGGGTAATCCAGGAAAATCAAGACGAGGAAAAAAGGAATATGAATTGTGATTTTAGAGATTCCAATGTTGGTTTTAAGAACCACCACATTCCAAAAATCGCTATGAGGAAGTTTTATGACAAGGATGTGGTAACGGGGATACTACAGATGGAGCAATATTTTGATTTCCACGATGTTAAACATTCACAAAAGGTAAGAATTGCAAAATTATATTTAGAACCCAATTAGTTTGTATGGTATCGATGAATTTGTTCTCGTAAACTACTTGTCACTTGGTCAATTTTTACGAAGGAAATGCTAGCACATTATGAGGATACCAAGAGAAACACATTCTTTAGGCCAATTAATAAATCTCAAATGAAAGGGTTCAATGAGAGAGCACATCGAGAAGTTCCAAAAATAGAATATCAGGGTAACTGATATTCCATAGGGCATAGGGTTGATGTCTTCATAGGTACTTTAAAGGATAACATCCAACATGAGGTTTGCCTTTAGGAGCCTGATTCATTGGAGAAGGCATTTAGGGTGGCAATAAAAGTTGAAAGAAAAATCATGGCAACAAGGAAGTATACCACTCACAACTATGGAAGCGTTGTTGCTCCTAGCCTTCCACAACCTACAAGTTTTATGCCACAACAATTGGAGGAAAAGAGAGCAAAATGGATTTGTTACAGTTGTGATAGAAAATACACTAAAGTTCATAAGTGCGCTGAGAAGAAACTATTCTACATAGATTGTGAAGATGAGGAAGAAAAGGAATAAGAAACATCAAAAGAGGAGGATATACACTAGGAACCAGCCCCAGAGAAAGAAGAAATGAATCCTACCATATCTTATAATGCATTGGCGAGAATTACCACTCCTAAAACTCTCACGATAGAAGGACATATCAAGAAGAAATATGTAATAGTGTTGATTGATTTGGATAGTACCCATAATTTTATTCATTGTAAGATAGCCAAGGAATTGAATTGCTTCCTATATCCAGCACTAGAGTGTCAAGTGAAGGTTGCAAATGGAGGAACTATAAATTTCTATGGGAAGTGTCATAATATAAATCTAACCATGGGGGAATATGTATTGAATAGTCCAATGCTTTCCATACCAATGGATGGTATTGATGTTGTACTAGGAATCCAATGGTTACAATCTTTGGGTACGATAGCTTTTAATTTTTAAGAACTTTTCTTGAATTTTTTTGGGAAAGGAAATGAAGTTGAATTAAGGGGTATTACAAGGAAACTAGGAAAGATAATAAGCTTTAATAACACGACAAAAAGTCTAAATAAAGAACAATGGGGTGTAATTTCACAATTAGGCTCTCTAGAGGTTCAAACATCGAAATCATCTATTTCTCCAGATCTCCAAAAAGTCTTGGACAATCATTCCAAGGTATTTGAGACTCCCAAAAGTCTCCCATCTATTCGTGATTGTGATCATTCTATTAATTTGATTCCAGGAAGTGAAATTGAACGTATGGTTGCATAAATGATATAGGTCAGTATAATTCAACCTGGTCAAAGTTCTTTCTTTGCTCTGGTAGTATTGGTGCACAAGATGGATGGATGATGGTGCATGTTTCTAAATTATAGGCAGCTCAACAAGCTTACTATTAAAGATAAATTTCCCATTCTTGTCATTGATGAATTGTTGGATGAATTACATGGAGAAATTTACTTCACCTAGTTGGATCTTCATTCGGGATATCATCAAATTAGAATGAAGAACGAAGACATTATGAAAACAACATTTAGAACTCATGAAGGTCATTATGAATTTTTGGTCATGCTTTTTGGCCTTACCAATGCACCTTACACATTTCAATCTTTGATGAATTCCATTTTCAAACCCTCAGAAAATTTGTCTTAGTATTTTTTTTATGATATACTAATCTACAACAAGTCTTGGAGGCATCATGTTCAACATGTTGACAGGGTGCTAAAACTATTGGAGGAGAAACAATTATATGAAAAAACATCCAAATTTTTCTTTATAGTATAGGAGGTGGAATATCTGGGTCATATTGTATCTCATGAGGGTGTTAAGGTAGATCCTAACAAAATTAAATCCATTAAGGAATGGAAAATCCCCACAACCATAAAGCATATTCGAGGATTTTTAGGGTTGACAAGGTATTATCGCAAGTTTGTTAAGAATTATGGGAGAATAACAACACCTCTAACAACATTATTGAAGAAAGATTCATTTTCTTGGACTCTAGAAGCAACTAAGGCCTTTGAACATCTTAAAGAGGCAATGTTCCAAAGCAACGGTCTTAGCTATATGTCAGACTTCACAAAAACCTTTATTGTGGAATGTGATGCTTCCAGAAATGGAATTTGTGTTGTTTTAATGCAATAAGGAAGACCCATTGCTTTTGAAAGTCATCCAATCAAAAGAAATTATTTACATAAATCTATTTCTGAGAAGGAAAGGTTGGCAATACTACATGCACTACAGAAATGGTGACCTTACCTAATGGGAAGACACTTCAAGGTAAAAAAAGATCATGATAGTCTTAAATACTTTTTGGAACAAATATTACCTTTAGAAGAGCAACAAAAATGGGTCACAAAGATGTTGGGTTATAAATTTGAAATCATCAACAAAAAAGGGAAGAAAAATGTTGTTGCAGATGCACTCTCAAGAAAGGATGAGGATGTGGTAACATTGCTTGGTGTCATTTCTATTATCCAACCAGATTGGATAATCGAAGCAAGGAATGAATGGAAGAATGACGAAGAAGTGTGGACACTCATTCAAAAATTTCAGCAAGATCCAAATACATCTGATACATTTAGTTGGAAAAATGATTCATTATGCTACAAAGATCGCTTATATATTTCTAATAATTCCCAACTCAAACAAAATATTATTTTGGAATTGCACAACTCTCCCTTAGGGGGGCAATCGGGATTTTTAAAAACTTACCACAGGGTTAAGAAGCAATTTTTTGGGATGGCCTTAAATATGATATTCAAAATTTTGTGGCATAATGTTTGGTTTGCCAAAAAAATAAAGTTAAGACAATTAATATCCCGGGTCTGTTACAACCTTTAGCCATTCCAAGTCAACTTTGGGAGGAGGTCTCAATGAATTTTATCACAGGTTTACCCACGTCCAAAGGAAAGAGTGTCATCATGGTGGTAGTTGATAGACTTACCAAGTATGCACACTTTTGTGTATTATCTCATCCATTTAAATCCAATACAATTGATATTTCATTTATGGAAACAATTCAAAAGCTACATGGAAACCCAAATATTACTGTAAGCAACAGAGATCCCATTTTCACTAGAACTTTTTAGACGCGAGTATTTTCTTGTATGGGTACTCAATTAGCTCATAGCTCATCTTATCATCCTCAATCTGATGGGAAAACTGGGATAGTGAAAAAATTTTGGAAGGATAGATTCATTGCTTTGTATCTGATAAACAAACACAATGGGTCAAGCGATTACCACGTTGAATGGTGGTAACACTTCATTCCATACTGCAGCAAAAATGACCCCATTTATGGCACTTTATGGATATCATCCACTCTCCATCACATCATATTTAAGAGAAAATTCTAAGGTTCAAGAAATGGAAGATCACATCAAGCATCAAAAGCAATTTCTCCAACTCTTAAAGGATAATCTCACTTTGGCGCAAAATCGAATGAAACAACAGGCAGATCAACATCACAGTGAAATAAGTTTCGATGTAGGAGACTGGGTATTTTTAAGACTACAAACATACAAACAAATTTCCCTTAAGCAATATAAGAATAATAATAAATTATTGCCAAATACTATGGTCCTTACAAGGTGTTGCAAAAAATTGGTACTATGGCATGTAAATTAGAGCTTCATGCATCTTTCCGAGTTCACCTAGTTTTCCATGTTTCATGCTTAAAGAAGGTGATAGGTGACAAGCTACTAGTTCAAACAAAATTGCCAAAACTTGACGAGGAAGGAAAAATAATATTTGAACTTTAAATAATCATAGAAACAACAACTCGACAGCTACGAAATTGTTCAATTTCATAGTATCTCATTAAGTGGAAGAACTTACTCACTGAAGATTCCACATGGGAGGATAAAAATTTCATACATAAGCATATAGAACTACTCAAGTGTTGAGGACAATGATTTTTTGAAGGAGATGGGCATGTTAGGTCCCTATAATACTAGTCTATCCCCTTATTATTATTCTTGGTGTATCCCCCTTATGTTATTGTTGTGCCCATGTAGTCCCCATATCGTTATTATTGTAACCTATAGAAGCCCACTATCATTATTGTTGTTCCCTTACATTATTATTGTGACGTAGGCACTGATTATATTATGACCCCTTAGACTCCTATATATAGAAAGGAGGTCTTGTCATTTGTATCATTCAATAGTTGTTCATTTATGTGATGTAAAGGAGGTTCCCCCTCGAAGAGGCTAATTCTGAAGTCGTTGATCTATCTCCTTTTTTATTTGGTTACATAACATGAGATGTTATTCATAACCACTTTTTAAGTTGTACATTCATATCAAATTTGTTTTACTTATTTAAATTTTGTATTGAGAGATGATTTTCATAACTAAGTATGAGGGAGATATATAATTTTTTCTTTTCTTTTTAATATGGAGTCAATAGGTGATATTTAAAAATATTAATGATGAAAATATAAATAAAATTTTTTAATGTTATTTAAGTCAAATATATTTCTCTATAAAGGAATTGAAAGTAGAAAATAAAATTGTGACCCTCTCTACATTCTAATACAATGGAGATGTATAATTTCCTCATATTCAACATGGAGCTAACACATGGTGTAGATATATAACCATCATAACTCCATACTTTATATATCATGTATTGAGAGATTTGTTAGAGATATTGTGTTCATTGATGTCAAAGATAGGGGGAGACTACATATGTCCAAGATAAAGATTGCAAGATGAATATTATTGGAATGTTGTTTGGATACCCAATTTTTTTATGCCTAGTTTGGATACCATATCTTTGAAGGAAATTGTAATCTAAATACCTAGATTAAATTGGAGTATAGCATATATTGTTTAATATATTATTTCAAAACCTTTTCAATAGTATATGACACTCCCTCTAACTCCATTGGCACAAGGAGCTATGAAATACTCTGTCAAGTTGGCCTAACAAGAAAATATAGGTTAACTCAACTAGTTTTACAAGTTTGTCCCATAAGTGAACATAGAAACACTATGAATAAAGGATAGGTGAGTGAATTTGAATACCATGTAATAAATAAGATATCTATGGTGCACATTAGAATCAAGGAATACTCTTTGGGTCTTAAAGATGGAACAAATATGATTTGTGGAGTAAACGAGTTATTTTGGCATTTTCACTATATATTTTTGTTTGATGTTTCATACCATGAACGTGGAGGAGATGGAGGAACGATACTCATTTACCCATCAGATAAATTTCAGAAATTAGTTCATTGTATTTCAAAGATATTCTCTAAGGAATTTAATGTTCTTGAATGCTTTTGAAATTTGCTTCAAACATGCCATCTTGGAATTATTCACAATATTTTTTTTATGGGATGTTTCAAAATGTGAAATGTGTAGGAGATGGAGGCAAGATATTCATGTACATGTGGTATAAATTTTATACTTTGGTTATATATAATTTTAGAGATATGTTCTGAGGAAGTTAGAGTTACTGAATTCTCCTAAAATGTGCTTCAAATGGGTCATTTTGGCATTTTCATTATAACTTTTTGTTTTGTTTTGTTTGTTTGTTTGTTTGTTTGTTTTTTTGTTTTTTTTGTTTGTTTTTTTTTGTATTTTTGTTTTTTTTGTTTGTTTTTTTGTTTTTTGTTTTTTGTTTTTTGTTTTTTGTTTTTTGTTTTTTGTTTTTTGTTTTTGTTATGTTTTTTTTTTTGTTTGTTTTGTTTTGTTTTTTGTTTGTTTGTTTTTTGTTTTGTTTGTTTTGTTTTTTGTTTTTATTTATTTATATTTATTTTATTTTTTATTTTTATTTTAATTTTTAATTTTATTTATTTATTTATTTTATCTATTTATTATTTTATTTATTTTTTATTATTTATTTTATTTATTATTTTCCTGAAATGTTTCAAACTATGAATGTGGAGGAGACAAAGGAGAGATATAGGTACATGTCATATAAATTTAATACCTTGGTTTACTATAATTTTGAAGATATGCTCTGTGAAATTTAGTGTTTGTGAATGCTCGTGAAATATGCTTCTAAGATGTATTATATTGTATAATATTAAGGATACAAAGATGAGATATCTAAGGTACCTATGTTAGAAATTTTAGACTTTGGTTCACTATAATTTCATACATATGCCTTATGTAAGTTAGGGTTATAGAATAGTCCTGAAATCAACTTTAAATAGGTCACCTGACATTTTTTATATAACCTATTTTCTAAGAATTTTTAGACTACGATAATATTATAGATCTAAGGAGACATATAGAAGTGCTCAAGTAAAAATTTTAGAGTCATGTTTACAAAATTGGATATGTGGTATGTTGTACAAGTTTGTTCTTGGGAAGAGACCAAAAACAAGTTTTGTGAGAAGAAGGCCCATTGAAGGAAGAAACTATAAGTAGACCTAGTGGAGGCAAAAATATATAACAAATTTCGTGAAGGCGGAAGCAAGAATTGGATTTGGTAAAGGAAAAATAGAAATAAGGCCTCAAGAAGGAAAAAGAAACAAGTAGAATTGGTGAAGGAACAAGCAACTAACAAAGCTAGAGAAGGAAGAAGTAGCTGTTGGGAAATCCAAGGAGTTGGAAGTTAAAATGATTTCCTTTATTGTGACATTAATTTGTGATATTTTCATTATTAGAATTAAATTTCTTAATTATATTTTCTTATCATCATAATAAATTCCAAACAACAAAAGAAGAAAACACAAGATATAGGCACGCTGCCAGGGAAAAACCCCCCTCGAGGGGAAAACCCAGTCACAAATTCTTCCTTTATTATATTCAAGATGAGATGACCAAGACCCTAACAACTTACATTCGAGGCTTCCTCCATCAATTCAATAATTCTAGTAGAAATCATTCTTGTTCACCCTTCGATCCTTGCAATGGCACTAAACTAGTATCATTGTGATATCACCAAAACACTAGAGGATGATGACTTCATCACTGGGATAATATCATGCCATATACTCTGGTAGTAATATGATAGCACCGATATACATTACCGAAATGTTAAAGCACTGAATTGTGGTATCTCTAAATCATTGAATTGTGATTCCTGTACCCTATTTGAATTCCTTTAAACTTAGACCAAACGTTGGTCCTTCTTCACTATTGTGGCATAGATATATCACTTCACCTATGGAAATTAAACCTCTACTTTCAGAGATATCCACACTTCTATTTCAGAGATAGACTGAGCTACCCTTCAGACATACCCGAAATTCTTTCTCGAGGCATCCACACTTCTTTCTTGAGACATCTGAACTTCTCTCTGTGATTCTATGCGAGCTTTCTGTGTTAATGTAATGCAAGAACCTCACCCTCATATATATAGTTGTTTTTCTATAAATGAACCGACATGATATCTTGAAGAGAAGCATGAATGTTATGAGTCGACATGAGTTATTTTGAGGATAACCAACTTGATGAGGGTCCTTTGGATAGCAAGGAGACTTCGATGGCTGGAGGGGTATTCTAACTTTGACTTTGATAATAACCTAGAGCTTTCAATGGAGGCTTGACCTATACATTTGACCCAAGCATGAAACCCGTGCCTTAACAAGTCAATTAAAAATAATAATAAAATTATTTTTTACTTTCTTTCGACAAATATATTACATCTGAGTCAAGTACAATTATGAAGACCGAACCTAGTTATATTTTCCAACACTCCCTATTATCTAAAAAGGTATTCATATTTTTGTATAACCAAAGAGGTACATGGAAGATCTCAACACATCATTTAGGAAGAAGTTTAGGCACCGTAATGACATGGACTAGATTCTTGACTAGAGCAATCTATCCATTGGTCTTTCAACAATTTAGGCACCGTAATCCACAAACTAGATTCCTAACCAAGGCAATTTATTCATGTGGGAATAAGATGGACTCAAGATTTCAGCCCCTCTAGGTACCATCAGTCTTACTTGCTAACCACCAACCTAAAAATCCAGGTGTGTATCCAAAACAAAGCTCAATAACCAACACCACATTTTCAACTTCAGGACCCAGACATCAACACACAGTTTTGGCTAGATGTCTTCCCAAGAAATGATTCACTGACAAAGTCTCAACACTCCTTGATCCAACAGATCAAGGATGACCAATCTCTCCCAATAAAACTGATTGGTAACGAGAATGCTATCAAAGCCTCTGATAGATTCTCTTATACAAACACAACCCCAATCAATTATTTGACATGTACATAATCAAAAACAAACCTTCGGGGTTGTTCTAGATGTTTCTTCTCAGTAGGACTATCAACCAAATATTTAAGAAAAGATTCCTCAATCATATGCTTTCGTATTTCTCATTTGGCAACATATACTATGAAATTAATTCTTCAATCAAATCAAGTTATGCCCTCCCTCTCAACCAGGAAGCATCTCTTCATCTAGACTCCCTCTTAATCTTTAGGGAGATATCTTCTATTCAGGCTTCCTCAGGGAGATCAGCTTCTTCTTTTCATCAACAGAGAATCTTTCATGGCTTCCAACCATTTCATCAGAGTTATCCTCATCATTCTTATCACATCAACGAGCATCTTCACCATATTGAAGATTGTTGTACCTACACAACTCAGATATCAAGTACAACCAAATCTATAGAAGCATGAAGTTAGCCATATCCTAATCATGGAAGCATTTAAAATTTATACATATCAGATACCCGTACTCAGTTACACATAAGAGACATATACTCTTTAGCATCTTGCTAGGGACTTTGTCATGAACCCTAGACTACTTCATAACAATTCTCATTCCATCTAGGGTTTCAATGTGTCTTGCAAAGGTATGATATACCTCACTACAACATATAGAAAACCCTAGAAACAATTCAGACAAATATAAAGCATCCAAAAACCTTTCGAAAATCATATGTTAGACTTCTCATTAGGGTTTCATACAAATCCTAGATTTCATACAAAAGAGTCAATCAAAACCAATTAGAGCTTTTTCATTAACATGACCAACCTCCACTAGGGTTAGTTACAAACCCTACATTTTCGGTCAACCATCAATCCCGACCAAAACTCAGATTTCAACAATCCTACAAAAATTTCAAATTATCATGTTGTCATCAGATATTTCTACTTCTATTAAGGTTCTACTCCAAAACCCTAAAATTCCATTTTCATGATCTCAGTAATCATTAAATAAATAGATCTCATATTGTTATATCAGACATACTAGACAATGTAACTGCTACTAGGGTTTAGCTGCAAAACCCTAGATTTCCAATATCATCATCCTAGAATTTCAGATAAGGAATTCCAATAAATTCTAAAACTTATGACCACCAGTGACCAAGTCAACACACACATTTAGGAATTCATAATCTTTCATAGGCATATCATATGTCCGAAAATATTAATACATCTAACTTAGACCAATGTAGTGTTTCAACCAAAAGGACATATCTATATATGCCTAGATCTCATCATCATGCAAATACATTTCATATCATGTGTTAGTCAAACCCAACTTCACAAAAATATCAAATAAGAGTTAAACACACACACTTGATTAGACTAGGGTTTGATCAGACAAACACACCCATACCAAGGAAATCATTTCTAAGACATTGAAAGGGTCTTGCTCACACATTCAACCAAACCCTAATGAGTTATGGTTTCAACGTAGAAACATAGCAAACCCAACATTAAAAAAACTTCAAAGGTTCAGATTTTAGACCTTATCATTCAACCTTAACAAGTTAGGTTTTCCTGATCATACCAAAATCCAAAACATGACATCATCAATAAAAATTCAAATAGCATTTCACAATAATCCTAAGCAACTCAGGGTTTCATACATTCACATTAGCATACCTTTCGGTTAGGGCTTTCCAGAACCTGTCTAGGGTTCTACAAATCAGTTAAGGATATGAGTGGGGTGGGTAGATTTATCAAGAGATGAATCACCCAAGACAAGAACCATTATGATTCAAGAGAGCTAGACACAACAATGGTTAATAATGTAGAATGGATTGCCAAAAAGAATGATTATGAATAGGAAAAAGCTCATGATCTAAGACATACCTTTTTATCTCCAATGATTTGTCATGTGAGGCCTTCTTTCATAATTCTTGAGTGTTCAACATGTCATGATCTTCTATATCTGTAGACATATTGTACTCAGATCCTGAAAGAGTGCTTGAGTTTGTAAGGACATACTTTAGATAGCTTATGTGATGACACAGTCCACTTCGGTTTGTACACAATAATCCCAATCTTCGTTGTTTGTAGGAGTGGCATAGTTCATTAATGATGACAATGTGGTGGCAACAAAAGATTCTTGTTGTGGTTAGCCGTTATCACTATTTTAGTTCTTATAAATTCCAATTCTCCAGCCCATGATCCTATCAAATATTTAACCACATATCACAGAACCCGAATTCTTTTATGAGTGTAACTTCACTGAAAATTTATGAACCCAATCTCTGAAGTGATCGAGTTGTCTCATTGTAGATTACATCATACTTATAGTTGTGATACTATATGTCTTGAGTTCATTACTATCCTATGGAGTGAAGTTATATTTTTCTTCTAGACTATGAGATGATCGACCTTGCTCTCTGAGATGATTTGACTGTGACTGAGATTAATACCTGAACTTTTCATTCTCTGACTTGTCACCTTGAGGTATTCGTTAAGTAATCATAATTTTAAAAAAAATGGACATAATAAATTTTAAAGTGTGAAAAATAAGTCCTCTAAAAAAAGGCACGCTGCATCAACACGTTGCATCAGCACGTTTCAAAATCAACATGAAATCACTAACATTTAAAAACAAATATTTATATTTGATACATAAGAAAATTTAAAGTGTCAAAAATATGCTCCCAAAAAAAAAGAATTGTATTCTGTGTTACCACTTTTCAAAATCGGGTCACATTTTTACTACACCTTTGAAACGTGTAATCATATCAGTTATTTAAAGTGCCAAAAACTATTCTCTAAAAAAAAATATGTATGTTCTGCATCGCCCCTTTTCAAAATCAGGTCAATTTTTTGCTATCTCTACAAAATGGGTAACAGTATCAGTTCCCATTTCAAAGTTTACATTGTTGGTTGATGAAATGGCATCTTTGGACAAAAATGAGGCTTGAGATTTGATGGAGTTGTCATCTGGAAGGAAACCAATTGGCAGCAAATGGGTGTTTAAGAAGAAGATGAATGCAGAAGGCAAGGTGGAGAAATACAAAGCTCAATTTGTAGCAAAAGGTATTCCAAGTGTCGGGAATTGATTTTGGTGATATTTTTTCTCATGTTGTCAAGTTATCTTTTATTATAATACTTTTATCTGTTGTCGTTGCTTGTGATTTTGAGATAGAACAAATAGATGTGAAGACAACATTTCTTCATGGGGATCTGGAAGAAGAGATCTACATGAGGCAACCTAAAGGCTTTGTGGTGAAGGGTAAGAAAGAATTGATATGCAGGTCAAAAAAGTCTTTGTATGGGTTAAAATAATCACCCAGGATGTGGTATCATAAATTTGATACATAAATACGGGGATTTGGTTTCACAAGAACAAAAAGATATCATTGTGTGTATTTTAAATTAATTGGTGACCATGTTATTTATTTGGTCTTGTATGTGGATGATATGTTGTTGATTGGAAATAACAAAGAAATTATCCAGGATTTGACGACCCAATTGTCCTCTAAATTTGATATGAAGGATCTTGGTGCTCCTGGGCATGGAAATTAAACGAGATCGGGAAAAGAGGAAGCTCTAGTTAAACCAGATAAAGTATGTCGAGACAGTATTGCAAAGGTTTAATATGCAAGATGGTAAACCAATGAAGGTTATTATCCTTGTAGGTGTAAAGTTATTTGTTGAACAGTGTCCCAAGACATAAGAAGAGGAAAAGGACATGTCTCGTGTTCCATGTGTGAGTGCAGTTGGTAGCCTGATGTATGCAATGGTCTGTACTAGACCATACATAGCACATGTAGTGGGAGTATTGAGTAGGTTTATGTAAAACCAGGGAAGGAGCATTAGATAGCAGTGAAGCGGGTTTTCAGGTATTTGTGTGGCACTAGTGATTATGGTTTGTGCGACCAAGGAAGACCAGGATTGGACAAAGTTTTGGACATTCATGGCTTTGTTAATGTAGAATGGGCTGGAGATCTAGATCAAAGACTATCTACAAGTGGGTATGTTTTTGACCTATTTGGAGAAGCACTCAGTTGGATGAGTAAGAGACAGTGTATAGTGGCACTTTCAACTACAAAGGCAGAATACATGGCAACCACTCATGCAAAAAAGGAAGCAGTTTGGTTACAGAGATTGTGTTCAAGTATGGGGTTGGTACAGTGAGCTATAAGGATATACTATGACAGCCAAAATGCAATTTTCTTGGCAAAGAATCTTCCTTATCATTCAAAGACAAAGCACATTGATGTTCAATATCACTTTGTGAGCGATATGGTTAAGGACAAAAAGGTGTTGTTAGTAAAGGTGGACACTTTGAAGAATGTTGCAGATGCATTAACGAAGTTTGTAAGCACTGAGAAGTTTTCTTGGTGTAAATAAATAATGGGTGTTGCAGGGTTGGACCAATGACTAAGCTCTCATGTGACCCCCTATGTGGAAATAAAACAACAAGTGGGAGAATGTTGGGTGTGTGCTATATTCTTTCCACGACCACCCCCACATGTAATACATTGTGTCAAGTGCAGTGGGGGGGTCACATAACTCCCCTCTACACAGGGCCTAGGGCAGCGCCCCAGGGAAAAAAATTATGTGGACCCAAGGATGGGAGGCAGACCCAAAGATGGTGGGTGGACCTACCCATGGTTTTGTGCAAGGTTTTTGCATATGGTTTTGGGCATGATGGTTTTATGCCCATGGTATTTTATATATCTGGTTAAGGGAACTATGATTATATTCTAATCTAGGGTTAATGGATTGGGGTTTATGAATTCTTTAGCATGTATATATGTGTGTGTGTGTGTGTGGGTGTGTGGGTGTTGTAACATTAAAAGGAATATAATGAAAAATCAATCTGGTAGTCCCAGTTTTGGGATCCAAGGGAAAATATTTGTGTATATTTGTTTTATGTTCTCACCATTGCATATTTTCTATTTTAAGAATTCATTTGCAAGTAATTTTTGTATAGGGTTAAAACCTACATGGACTTGTTCAGATCTATTTTCCCCTCATATTCCATTAATCCCACACTTATCCATTATGGAGCTCTTCTTGGTCCTCCTGCACAGTGCAAGTTGTGAATGTGTTAGACCACTCCTATCTGATGAGAATTGTCTATCCATGAGCCTCATTGATGAAATTCATTTCTCCCATACTTTTGCACTAAGTCTTTCTTAAGGTCATATCCTATGATTGCACATTGAGAACCTTCAAAACATAGTTACCTAACCCTTGTTACTTGTATTGACTCACTGGGCTAAGATTTGATTAATTCTACCTTGCATAGTGCATGGGGCACTTCTATCTAATAATAAGGACCTCCTTCACCCCCTTTGCAAAATAAAATTGGTCCATGCAAAGGGTCTCCTTCTTTCACAGTGCAGTGAAAACCCTCCTAAAAAAGTGATTTTGTATTTTGTTGCTTGCCTCAGCTCGCTGCACAATATCCTCTTCTAGTGAGCCTTCGTGAACACATGGCATGGTTCTAGTATATAGTGATTCCATCCCTGATCCACTGTAGCCCTCAACTATGCTAGCATAGAGTTTTTCCTTCAAGCATTGCGCATGTCGCGGTTCTAGTGTCTAGTCTTGCCTTCTCTGTTGACTAGAACCCCTCATTATGCCAAGACTGAGCTATTTTTGTCTTGTTAATGCATGGAATAGTTCTAGTGGACCTTGCAGCCTCCCCTAGATCACTGCTGAAGAAAACTACGCTCTTCCTTAATATTGCCCTGCCTTCACAGTGCTTTGCATAGTTTTAGTCAGCAAGCCATCAACCCTAGTCTACTAGACTTCCTCACTGTGCAGTCACTAAGTCCTGCCATGCCTCCCTACTGCATGTCGCAGCTCTAGTGCACAATGAGGCCTTCCCTCGATCACTATGAAGATCAACTATGCTATCATTGTCTCCTTCTCCCTTGAGCTCTAAGCACTATACAGTTTTAGTCAACAAAGCTCATCACATTGTCTCTTGCACTTGCCCACTGCATTGAACCCTAAAGAACCCCTACTCATAACGCATTACATAGTTCTAGTGAGAAGTGGTATATTTCCTAGCCATTACTAAGCTCAACTATGAAATATCAACAAGTCTCTCTCTCATATCCTAAACAGGCCCATCACAAGCAGCTTCTTCTGTAAGAAAAAGAAAGTATATATGATTTTAAAATTAATCTTGCCTTGTCATGAGTGAACTTCATTAGCAGGTGTACCACCTCAACATGGCAAGGTGATTCCTAAGCAAAATGTCAAGGAGAACTAAAGAGGCACTTGCAAATAAGAAGCACAAATAAGACCCACCATGGAAACATGAAGAGATCCTAGACCATGATAGAATGAAGACATTTCATGATTTCTCAGTAGGTCCTGATACTCATCCAAGAACCTTTGGATGGTGAATATGAAGTACTGATCAAATCTATTATCAAGAAATAAAACATAACAGCAAGAAGAGTAGCTTGGAATTGCACATCACGATGAAGTTCCATGTCATCATTGCAAATTCATGGCTTGTACAAGTGCCATCACAATGTCATATGTGTCAATATGTCTTGCCACATCATTTGTGGATGTATTGTTGTAATTTTCAAAATGAAAAAATGTAAATGTGTGGAAATGATGGGCCTCCAAATTAGTTATAATTTAAGGCCCATATGACCATCCTTCATCACATTAAACCTCTCTTTTTTCATTATATGATGTATTTTTAGCTTTAATATGTTCATTAAGAAGGTTTAGAGATAATTGCATATTATGTGCCTAATATTATTTATTTTCGTAGAAAATATTGTGTGAATATTGGGTAAATTATGAAGATTTTGAGACTGAGATAATCTAGGGACTTGCTCCCTGGTACAGGATGGACCAACATTGGATAATAAATGAATAAGATATGATGAAATTATTGAACAAATTCTAAAACTCCATTGATTGAGAAAATATAGGAATGTGCTCCCTGTCATTTAATGAAGATTATTAGTGTTGGGAATTAGATCCGCTTTTTGAGGGATTTTGGAGGGGAAATATACGTCATTTTAAGGATAATGCTTCCCCATAAATTTCAAAAAGTACCAATTCGAATTTTCCTCTAGGGTCATGTTTTTCTCAGTCTTCTTGCAGAGAAAACTTGTTATTTAACAACTCCATTTTCATTTCTAGCAAGGATGTAATTGGATTGGTTCAAATAACGAATTTTGGTGCCATTTTTAGATTCTAAAACTTGGTTTCCTTCATATGACTTTGATTATCCTTAGGCTTGGACATCCCATGAACCTCAGAGACCTACTGTACAATTTCATTATCTTCTTTGAATCTTTTCACTCACATCTTCTATTCTTATTTTTCCTATTTATGCATCTAATATTCATGTTTCATTTTTTGTAGATTATATTGGCTAAATGATTGAAGTGATTTTTTTTTCAAGTTATTTGTTATGAATTATAATTCATAAAAATTAGCTAAATAAATAAAATATTATATTAAATAATAATTTAGGTTAAATATTCAAAAATTAAGTGAAAAGGCATGTCTAAAAGACATGCCATCACACAAAAGTCACCTACTGAGGTATAAAAGCAGGGCCTCATTGTACATTCAAATCATCTTATACATTTTATATATATTAATAAATTATTATTTTTAAATACCTTCTATGTATTTTAACATTCAAGTTTACAAGCTATCAGTCCTTCATACTTCAGCATAGTTTTTATGCTACAGTGGTATCAGAGCCATGGCACACGATATAATCATGCGGGCCTTTGAACGTAGTTTGCCACACAACGTGCCATTACGTTCACATCTTGATTACGTTGAACAGTTTAGTATTCAAGAAGCATTACAGCATTTGGAAAAATCATTTGCAGAAGTAAAAGAATTTCCAAAAGAAATCAATAATAAGAAAGATGAAAGAAATGACGGGGATACTAATTTTGTTTATGAAGATCAATATGAAGCTACGAAGGACGATGAATCACACGAGTCACAAAAAAGACGGCCCCGAAATCATAAATTGATCAATCACTCACCCGACAATGATATCAAACCACTTCATCAATTCATCAACCCTACTTTGCCCTCCGCAGGAGAGCACACACCAAGCCGTTGAACGAACGATCAGATTACCAATCCAATCGGTGGTGAAACATTGTGGTCAACAGTTGTGACCATGACAGAGAAAGGCTATTGCTTTCATATTGCAGCTAAAGCAACGCCGCAATTTCCTTCGAATAAACGGAGGGCTGACGTTGAAGATGAAGAATACCAGAAGTATAAGGTTCTCAAGAAGAATCAATGTGGCCCTCAAATGAATGCGAGCATATCAAATTGGGAGATTCATATTCTTTAGGAAAGACGGGGACGCGGCACCATGAATCAATTGTTCTCCAAAATCGATTCTTTGCATGTCATTTCACTAGCTCTTCCGGTTCAGGTAACACGTCTAAAATGTGGAGGCTTCATATTAGGTTTGCATTTCAACCATTGCATGGCTGATGGCGCTAGAATCGCCTAGTTTGTGATTGGTTTGAGTGAAATAGCCTGAGGCATAGCAACACCTACGATTCCTCTCGTATGGAAAAAAGAAATGTTTCAACCCAAAGCACAGCCTACCATGAAATCCCCTGCTATCGGCCATTTATATTATGATTTTGTAGACAAATATCAAAAATCGGTGGTGCTAGTGCGTGCAGGAGAGGGAACGAGCTCAAAATTGTTCTATTTTGGAGCTTTGAAATGGCAGGCAAAGGAGGTGAGGCACTGCACCCCATTCGAAGTAATAGTGAGTTGCCTGTGGCAATCAAGAGTAAAGGCTCTCAATATCCCTGCCCACCAAGATTCGACACTATTATTTTTTGTGAACGCCCATTCTCGATTTCGACAGCGTCTTCCCATGGGGTACTATGTAAATATAGTAGCATGTGGCCACGCTATAGCAAGAGTCGGAGATCTGATTGACCAACCATTGTCTTTCGCTGTGAAATTGATTAACGAAGGCAAGAAAATGGTGGATGAAGAATACGTGCGATCCACGGTTGATTTGGCGGAGGTGAATGGGCGTCCACTTAGCCCACCGCGCGGTTGTTACATCATTTCAGATATTTCCGAGATTGTAGTGGCTTGCGCAAATGCCAACTTTGGGTGTGGAAAAGCAATGTATGTGTGTCCTACTTCTTCCCTGGTACCCATCCTTTTGTCTTGATGAGGCCCTCAAAGAACGATTGTGAAGGAATCAGTGGCTATAATTCGGTTGTGTGTTGTCTAGATGAGGATCTTCAATCCAAAGATGTTCTGCTTCGAGAGTTGACACAACGGTTTCGAGAATTAACAGAACGTCAACATCAACCTTTGCAGGTGTTACAAAATGGAAAAGCATTCGATGTGCAAGAAGTAGTGACGATGTTTCAACTTGCACTCGCTGCCAAAATATCTGCATATCAGCAGTCTATTCGACCTGGTCTACCAAACTATTACCAATGCAATTTCGGCCTGTAAAACATCCGGAAATATGTTTTTGGTTTCTACTAGTGGAAGACGCTGCGAGGTAACCAGAAACCATGGCGTTGAGGTGACGTAGCTAGAATCGACAGTGTTAAAATGCTGCAATCCAGGTGGGGTCAATGAGTGTGACCAATAGAAGTGACCACACCATTTCGAGAAACTTCCACTCAAATCAGTGTTAAAGAAAAATTAATAAAGTAAAAAAAAATAAAAATTATTATGTCATTTAAATAAAATAATATTTATATTAATATATACTATATATTATTAAAAAAATAAGTAATCAATCAGATGTCAAAAAAAAATATTGAAAACGAAAAGAATAAATAAATAAAATTAATAGAGTTATAAAAATTAAAAAAAAAAATATATACATATATATATATACATATATATAATAAGAGAGAGAGACAGAGAGAAGAGAGAGAGAGAGAAGAGAGAGAGAGTTATAAAAATAAATAATAAATAAAATAAAAATAAAAATTTGACCTCGTACAAAAAAAGATTAAAAAAATAAATCCAAGGAAATAGTACTGATAACTTACCTGACAAATCAATGACCAAGTTGTATACATCGACAGTAACTAGGTGAAGAAAACCCCAATATTAAAGCTTTGAGAACAAAGCTTCCAATGGGAGAGGCTATGTTATGAATATAATTCATAACAATTAGCTAAATAAACTAAATATAAATATTAAATATTATTTAGGTTAATTAGTCATTAAATTAAGTGAAAGGCATTCTAAAAGACATGCCCTATTCATGAAGGTCACCTATCGAGGTATAAAAGTAGGGTCATTCATTGTACATTCAAATAATCTTATACATTTTATATATATTAATAAATTATTATTTTTAAATATCTTTTGTGTATTTTAACATTCAAGTTTAAAAGCTATCAGTCCTTCATACTTCAGCATAGTTTTTATGATACATTATTTATGAATTCACAAGCATTATTCATCTTTATAACAACCTTGCAAAGTTATATTCACCATTGAGCTACTTGGATTGGTTTACTAGTTCACAATTTTCGAATTTCTTGGAGTATCTTGTAGCAAAATAGTAGTAATTTTTATCACGTGTTAATGAGATTATTTAAAGTTGATTCCACTTGTATTGAAGCTTAAAAACATCAAAATTAATAACAAAATTTACCCTACATAATTTTCACTTGATTAGCTTAGGCATTTGGGTACTTAGATAAGCTCACTAGTTCATTGCTCTGAAACTTTGAGTTTCTAGTAGTAATTTTATGTTATTTTTTAGCACATGTTAACAAAGCTCTTACGAGTTAATTCCACTTGTATTGAGTCCTAAAAACATTCTAATTAATAATAATAAAAATTCACAATTCATTTTCACTTGATTTGGTTCGACATTTGATAGGTTAACTAGCTCAATAATTCTTGAATTTCGGGTTTTTAGAGTAATAATTTTTTGTTGTTTTTTATCACATGTTAACAGGGGTATTTTTGAGTGATTCTACTTTTATTGGAGTCCTAGGACATCCTAATTAATAATAATAATAAATCCCATCCCATTTTGATTTGATTTTCTTGGGCATTATTTAAGTTAACTCAATAAATAACAATCTTGTAGAAACTCGTTTTCGAGTTTTTCCTTGCATAAATTCACTCCAAATTCATGGTAGAAGTAGATTTATAGCCTATAAATGATTTGAGACCACTTTGGTTGAGTTGAGGCTTGGTTAGGTCACCATTTAGCTCTTACATTTTTTGCTTGAATGTTTATTTCTACAATTAGTCTAGATTTTCTTTGCGCAATTTACTTTAAGCAAAGTGTGCTTTCCTTCTTACAAAAGTCATCTCGTACTCTTATTTCCTGCAAAATCGAATAGATTTCCTTAATGCCATTTATTTTATAGCAAGATAGATTAGATTTGTTTGGTTTTCATTGTGCTTTACAGTTTTGCAAATAGAATAGATTTTGTTTCTGTCATTTACTTTCTAGCAAAAGTAGAATAGGTTTGCTTATTGTTATTTACCTTTTGCAACTTAGGATTGGTGTCTTACCTAGATCTTTTCCCATCTTAAGTTGTTTCATTGTCTTCTTTAACTTGCATCAAGGGGAATAAAACTAGGAATAGGAAGGTGTATGTTGCACATACAGTGTCGGCCCCTCTTAAGTTTGTATGAACCTTGGGTTGATCTTTTAAGTTGGCAACTTTGGGAGTTGCAACATTCTTGTTGCAATACCAAGGCTCATCACTTTTCGACATCATTGTCGAGGAGGGTGTCAAAGAAATCACTTTCTTTTTCTTGGAATGATTCATTCTTTATTTTCTACATTCATATTCTCTACAAAAACAAAAAAAATTGCATTATGCATCTTGCATTCCATTAGCATTCTCATTCAAAAAAATTCATAAAAACAAAAAACATATTTCTTCAACAACACAAATCCCCCACTTGATCATGTGCAAGTATAAGAATAACATGTGGCAGAGAAGTTAGAAGGAGGCAAGGAGCATCCCTAATTTTTCAACTCATATCAGCAAGATATGAACTACCCCTCTCTTTCAATACAAGCTATAATGCACAATTTCAACCTTGGTATCCACCTAGCACCTCACCTTGGTCTCCATGGCCTTATCCTTCCCAATGGGGTGATCCATATTCATGGTATTATCCTCCTAATATGTTATTCCTCCTTTTCATCCATATCGACACCAACCTCCTCATTGGGGTGATCCATATTTCCCTCAATGTCCTCAATATCCTCCATATCAAATTCAATGTTATCCATCCCATCACCTCCCCCACAACCACATGCTCAACCAAAACCATTTCAAAGACCCATTCCCACTCAACTACCTACACAACCATTCCATGTTGAAGAATCTAAGGCAGATTAGGTTAATAAGATTCTTCTATTCATGATAACTATTTGTGAGGTACTTTTAACTTTTTCTTAGTAACATAATCTTCTCTTGTTATTATTAGAGTGTGTCTTCTTAGTTCATCAACTAGCTACCAAAATGAAAGAGACAAGAACACAAGACATTGGATTTCTACCAAGGCCAAAACCTCTCTCTTTGAGAGGAAAACCTACACAAATTCTTCTAATAGAGATTCCAATTGATGAATACCAAGACCATGGCCCTTCAGCTATTAGGCCACTCCAAGACCAAGACACTTGATTATCTTCTTGTCATTGATGAGATCATCATCATCACTACTACTAAACTGAGTTCATCACTATTACATAATTAAGCTCATTACTGCTTCAAAATTGTTGCACCTTCATCAAGATCATTGTTGCACCTTCATTGAGATCATTGTTGCACTTTCACTGAGATCAGTCTTTCTCCTTCACTGAGACCTTCGCCATGACAATGAGATCTCTCTACAGAGATATTTATATATATGTATGAGTGTTGCACCAAGATCTTCATCAAGATCATAAACTTGAAACTACATCTTCATCAAGATCATGACTGAGATCATGATTACCACTATACCAAGATCATGATTGTGTCCAGAATGCATGCTAAGACAAAGAGTGTCACTTAAATATCATCCTCTTCATAAGAATGTTGAGATTGTAAGGTTGCTTCAGAGATCATTATATTGGCAGGTTGAGATTGTGATTATCAAGGAGGCCGAGACTGTAACCGTTAGGATTGTAAGGAAGCTAAGAAACTTCATCGTGTGATGTCCATCCGAAGAATAGATATGCGTGATAGAATTCTCTGAGATTTACGAAGCCTTGAGACTATAATTACTCACTTTAATTACCCATAAAAGTTGCAGAGGCATCCAAGTTTTATATCCTCCTGTAATGTGGATCTCAGAACCTGTACCCATTCGAAAATTGCAGAGAAGCCAAGTTATGTACTTGCACTTTTACTAGAACCTAGTTGGGTATTTAAAGGAGTTGGTCCTCCATAAATTATCCAACATGATCCAACGAAGAGATGTGTCTTTTAACTGTAATTTGACATGAAGGTATTATATTTACTTGAAGCTGACATGATGATGAGGATTATACTTGTCATTTGGAGGGATATTTAGACATAGTCTCATATTTTTCACATGCTCAAGAAGAGCTTCTTATTATGACATTGACTCTTTGACTCAATAATAAATCCCAAGGATCTCAATGGGATCCACTAACCAAATAAACCTCTTTCTCATGAAACCCATGTAGCAAGGCATACAAAAATAATTTTGTTCTCTTTATTACATCATTTACGTTAGTCATAATTACATGTCATTATGAAGACCAAACCTAGTTACACTTTCTTCAACACTCCCTCTTAACTAGGGAGGTATTCATAATGGTACTTGGTCATTCTCAATCTGAAGAATTTCTCATAAGAAGAATTGAATTGGTAATCACATCTGTATAGCATCATAGTAACCAACATTGTTTCCACATCAAGGCCTTGACTAATAGCTCTATCTCTCATCATATCATAGCACAATGTTGGCGGGACCAAAGACTATAGACACCTTCATCATTGTCTCTCAAGGTACATACCCACCCGGGTGTTCACTGAGTATGACCTTCTAAGACTATTATTATCTTGGGTTCCCAACGCTCAAAGAATATCATCCCTCTTTCCTACTCTTATATTGGATGCCCTACATATCCTCAAAGACCATCGGATGCCAGATGATTACCCACTCCTCCATTATTTATTCCCAAGTGAAGATAAGAATGTTGTGTCTATCTCTCCCTCTTAACTAGGGAAGATATGCCCATTCAAGTAAAGGAATGTACCCAAGTTCCCTCTGACCAGGAACTTACCCAAGCTCCCTCTCAATTAGGGACCTCCCAAAGCTCCCTCTTAACTAGGGACTCTTCTTTTCATTAGAAGCTTCTTCTTCGTGGGTCCTTCCATTGCTTGAACAATTTATTTCCTTGATGTCATGAAATTCGGTCGAGCTTCTTCCTTGTAGGGCATTAGCCATCCATGACTTTCTTTCTTGGTTCATCATGTCATTCCTTTCTTCATGGAAAGTGGCCTTATCGATACATATCTAGAACCTTCGTCATATGCCTACTTCTTCCTCATCATGTTTCTTTCAGGAATTTCCATCCACCACATGAATGCTAGGTGTACTTGTACTTACAACTCTTGTTCTAGTAGCCCTGCATGAACTCATCCAAATATTATTCAAGAAATTAAAACATAACATTAAATAAAATCGTACCTTACGAGATGGTTCTTCATAATGACATCTTCATGTAGGAAACAGCATCCTACATACATGTTGACACATCTCCCAAAGATATCCATTATTAAGGGTCTCCATCTTTTTTAGACTTCCATCAGAGTCTTCATATCTTTCCAGGAGTTTTTCCTAGTCAAATGTTTTTGGTCTTTTGGATGTTGATCACATTCATCATGGTTTCATATCTCACGATCTCTTCCTTCCTCACACATTAAATTCCCAGGAGATTTCAATCAAAATTTCTTAATTGTATTCAACCACCTCATACTTCATATGAGGACATATAATGTTTATTTCATCTAGTGTGACTTATGCCTTCATACATCCTTTCAAAGGAGGAGATCATTTTTCTCTTGATCATGCTTCTCAAGATAGAAGTAGTGATCCGTGTTACCTGCAACCATACGACATGACTTTATAATATTAAATACAAGTATACATAACTCGTTTATCATTAGGTCATCTAGGCCTCTTTCAGTTGCTTCCTTGATTGAAGTGTCTTCAACCCCTTGATCTGCTTCATCTCTTATATCATCAGACCATCATCCATGAATTCCATAAGTTTGAGTTCCTATTGAAACATTTGCTTCCTCTCTATATTAGTGAACCCTCTTATGTGGATTCCATCGGAGAATCTTGAGGATCTTGCATATCCTCATCTAGAAAATGTTTCCTTTTTTACTTGATGTATGATGAGCCTTGTCCTGGATGACTTCATCCTTTCCTTCAATGTCCAATGAGGTTCCCAAGAGCTATATTCTTCATGTTTGACTGTCAAGGATTTAGTTCCTTCTATCCTTCAAGATTACCATAGTGATGTCGCGAGCTCTTGTTTTTAATGTTTCCATGATGCCACAATGCATCTTATTATCATGGTCATATCTATAACAAAATATTTAGGAGCTCTTGTCAATAGGACCCTTTTGTGAGGGATACCATCTCAATCATAGTAGAGATATGTTACTCCCTCTTTCCTTGGCCCTTTTCTTCAGCTTCCTCCATCTTTTCAGTGATATGAACCTTTATTTTCATCATATTTCCATAGCACTATTATGTCTTGTTTTTGGACCAAACTTCTCTTTCCTTTCTACAAATGTTTGAGTCCTTTAACCTTCAACACTTTTTTCCTCAACTTGTGTTTTTCTATCTAGCACAGAGACCAAAAGTTGTACAATGAGGCAACCTTATTGTTCATGGACATTTGTTACATTTATTATCAGTTAGAATAATGATGATTATCTTCTTATCATCTATCCCAGATCTCCCAATTGAGATCTAATGAAGATCTTCCTTCATTCTTTGATAGCTTCAATTTTGTGTGGATCAGGTCTAAGTGATATGACCTCCTTTACTGTATTTTTAGAGAATATATCTTCTAGCATTTCATATATCTCTTTTATGTCTCCTCTCCTGCTACATAGGGATGAGAGGACCTTTGACTGATTTCATAAGAATCCTATGAGTCCCTTGGTCATTTTACATTCATTCAAACAATTCTTGACCTTCAGAGACTTTTCCATATACATCAATGACTTCTCTTCTGGGGACTATATCTATCCTCCTTTCTTATGCAAGGATTTTCGATGACCCAACCTATTTATAGATCTCCTTACATCGATGAAGTCATTTAACCAAACTTGATTATAAAATGAAAGATACTTACTTGAAAAGTGAAGATGAACTCTTCTACTTGATCACTTTGATGATGGTTCAAGAAGATGTATTAGAGCTCCTGCTTGGATGATCTTTTTTCAGATGAAAAATCCTTTCTTGAATAGAAAAGGTTGTTCCTTTTGATGAGGATGATTTGTTGCTTCCTCGGGTGATATTTTTCTAGGGCAAGGAGATGAGCCTTGCTTGATTTTATAACCTTGAAGATGACAATGTCTTCTCACCTTGAATATGCTTTGCCTTATTTTGTAGTGTAGATCAGGATTTCTTCTAGGGTTTCAACCTTTTCCAAGATGATGTTATCTTCATTTTTGAGTTCCTCTGAGCTACCTTGCTTTGTAAACAACTTGATGGGGTTCTTGTTGGCCTTTTGATGATTACTATGGAAACAAAGGCTCTTGTTGTTGTAAACTGCTTACTCGATCTACGGTTTGATCCAAATCAGGGTTTGATTCTTCAATGTAGATCTTGATCCTTTTCTTTCATATCCTTCAACTTGTCTTGGTGCCCTTATTGAAACTTGATCCTTGAATGTCTCTTTTCTACCCTTATTTTGACTTCAGCACCTTAGTTGCGATACCATGTTGAAGAATCTACGACAAATTAGGTTAATAAGATTCTTCTCTTCATGATAACTATTTGTGAGGTACTTTTAACTTTTTCTTATTAGCACAATATTATATTTTTATTATTAGAGTGTGTCTTCTTAGTTCATCAAATAGTTACCAAAACAAAAGAGACAAGAACACAAGATGTTGGCTTTCTACCAGGGCCAAAACCTCTCACTCTTTCAAAGGAAAACCTGAACAAATTCCTCATATAGAGATTCTAATTGACAAATACGAAGACCATGACCCTTTACCTATTAGGCAACTCCAATACCAAGACACCAATCCTCTTCTTTATCATTGTTGAGATCACCATCATCATCACTGCTACTAAATCGAGTTCATCATTAATGCATCATTGAGGTCATTATTGTTGCACCTTCATCGAGATCATTGTTGCAGTTTCACTGAGATCAATGTTGCTCCTTCACTGAGACATTCACCATGAAAACGAGATCTCTATACTGAGATACTTATATATATGTATGAGAGTTTCACCAAGATATTCATCAAGATCATAACCTTGAAACTACGTCTTCATCAAGATCATGACTGATATCATGATTACCACTATATCAAGATCATGGTTGCGTCACGAATGCATGTCGAGACAGAGAGTGTCACTTCAATATCCTCCTCTTCACAAGTATTCCAAGACTGTAAGGTTGCTTCAAAGATCACTGTATTGGTCGGCCGAGACTGTGATAAAAAAGGAGGTCGAGACTGTAGCCGTTAGGATTGTAAGGAGGCCAAGAAACTTCATATTGTGAAGCTCATATGATGAAAAAATATGCATGACAAAATTCTCTAAGATTTACGAAGTCTTGAGACTATAATTACTCACTGAAATTACCCATCGAAGTTCCAGAGGCATCTGATTTTTCTATCCTCCTGTAAAGCAGATCTTAGAACCTGTACCCATCTGAAAATTGCAAAGAATCCGAGTTATGTACCTACACTTTTGCCAAGACCCTAGCTGGGTATTTCTAGTAGTTGGTCCTCCATAATTTAGATGACATGGTCCAGCAAAGAGATGTGTATTTTAACTGTAAGCTAACATGAAGGTCTTATCTTTACTTGAAGCCGACATGACGATGAGGATTGTGCTTGTCATTTGGAGGGATATTTAGACATAGACTAATATTTTTCACATGCTCAAAAAGAGCTTATTCATATGACATTGACTCTTTGACTCAATAATGCATCCTAAGGCTCTCAATGGAAGCCACTAACAAATATGCCTCTTTCTCATGAAACCCGTGTAGCAAGGCATACAAAAAAAACTTGTTCTCTTTATTACATCATTTACATTCGTCATAATTACATGTCATTATGAAGATTGAACCTAGTTACACTTTATTCAACATTTCCAAACCCAATCAATAAATAACTCAGCCCACTTACAATGTTGAGATACAAAATCTCCAAAAAAATCCTCTTGATCCAAATGGTATTCATCTTGGATCGAAAAGAGTATTGCAAAGAACAAATTTTCTTACTCTTGTTGAAGAACAACATCTAAAAGAAGAAGATCCATCAGAGACTAAAAAATCATGGAACAAATTTGATGGAGAGCGGCCATTGGAGCCTAAGATTGAAGAATTTCTACAATGCTTATCGTCATATCATTTATGTGTTCAAGGGCCTAATCAAAAAATAGTAGAAGATTTGAATGGCATGGAAAAAGAAGACATGAAGAATGATCCAGATGTGAAAGTGAACCAAGGGCATCATAGATATATTGAACTTTAGTTCTTGACAATCACTAAGTAGGGGTACCACCCTCTTCAACAATGTTTGGCATTATCAAAGTCAAAGCAGTTGGTCTCTCATATTTAGGTACATGACAAAGCATATGTTTCGAGCTTACACGTGATTTTATATGTCATCTTGTTATGCACATGGCTCCATTATAAATATTTATATACTTGAAAGAGATTTCATTTTTTTCAAGTAGAGTAGTATAGAGGAACAAAAGAAAAAGAAAACAAAAAAGAGGAAAAGAAAAATAAAAAATAAAATCTCAAATGAAAACCTCCTTTGAGGCACCTCAGATTGGCTCATTGATTGAAAACCTCTATGAGACGGTCATTGGTTGAGAAAAAAGAGGAAAAATTAAAAAGATAAAAAAAAAAAGGAAAAAGATCCTAGGTGAAAACCTCCTTTAAGGTGCCTAGGCACACCTACTGGTTGAAAACCTCAATGAGGTACCTAGTAGGCCTAAAAAAGAAAAAAAAATGAAAATGCCAAATAATTCTTTGCTCTAGGTATATCTCTCTGATGAACGTGGGTGCTCTCCAACCTCTACAAGCAACAAGAACGAGTTAGCATCATGTTATGCACTACACAATATCAGTGCTAAGATTTATATCTAATGCAACACTCACTCCATAGATTTTAAAATAGTGGAAAAACACCTAATGGAATTTAAGATAGAGAATAAAGATCTAATAGTTATGGAACCCATAGCCATAAGAAACAAAGAGATTACCCTAGCAAACTAAATCACATCCTCATGCTAGTTACATTCCCTCTTTCCTTGAGAATGAGCATAATATTTTCAACTTCATTGCTACTCACCCTAATACAACCATATAAATGTCAACCTTCCTACACTTTACCCAATTCAATTGAGTTATCAGCCATTAATGGTTATGTATGCCTTGCCACATTATCAGCATTATTAGTGGTATCATTAATTCTCACAACAACTATATACCCTCTAATGGAATCAAATATTTGTCATGTTTGCAAATTTATTTGGGTATTGCAAAGTAATGAATTTTTAATAGGTACCTAGATCAAAGCTAGACCAAAGCTGAGTGGTGAAATAGCACTTCATATTATACGATGTCTAAGTAGCATTAAGGAAGTTACAATGATTCACATTGGAACCTCATAAGCCTAGCAAAAACACAATATGGGTGTACCCGAGTGGTGAAAGAGCAATTCATATTATACCATGTCTAAGTAGTAATGAGGAAGTTCAATGACTTTACATTGCAACCTCATAAGCCTAGCATAATCACATTTTTGGTGTACCCTAGACACACAAAAGAGATCCACCAAGTTTAAGATTCTCTTCGCTCATGCTTTCAAAGAAGAATATTGCACTTATCGTGGATGTACCAACCTTATCATTGAAGGATATCTAGGGTTACATGACAATTATGTGCAAGAAGCCACTCATGGAAGATTTCTTGAATTTTTTATGGAATATCAAGATCACAAGAAGTGGTTGCTTGAAGTTAAATATTTTCTAAGGCACACCAACATTATTCAAAACTTTGTAGTTTGTACACAACTACTACTAGATAATCAAATACAAAAACTATATGAAGCATGTGAAACAATCCAAAGGCATATTGAAGAGGAGTATGCAACTGATATATCTCACTGGTGAGTTATAGAGGAGGCTTGCAAGGAATGGTATATGTAAGTTATCATTTCTAGTAAGAGATCTACTTTTAGCTTCATTGATAGAATTTATGAGCAAGTCATGTATATCAATACTTAATTTGCAACGCTCTCTCCAAATCCACAATAACATTTTGCAATTACATAGATGATATGTTGGCTACAAATTGTCATGGTATCTTGGCATAAAGATATTGAAATCCACATGACCATGGTGAGCATCTTTAGAGCAACATTCAACCATTAATCAATTTCAAGTATCATTTGTGGAGACCCAGCATGTGCACTCATACAGGGGGCCCAAACTTATGTCCTCACTTCTTGGTTAATGAGAAAAATAGTGCCTCAAATCCAAGCTTATGGATTTGATTCCTAAACGACTTCATTCTCAACATGGAGGGAAGCCCCCATACATAGGACCCTAACTTATGGAAGTGACCCTTGTGGACATACATCTTTAACTACTTCACTATCAACATTAAGATAAAAATCTAAACATTGAACCTTAGTTCATGATGTACATCATAGATACAAGCAATGAGAGAAACTTTTCTCAAAGTGGAATGGCATGGTGGGGTCCCCCTCCTAATGCAATGGGGACCTAAAAAACAATTAGAGTAAGTATGGTGGTCATTTAATGTAATATGGACAAGGTTCATTATATTGTTTTTTATTGAATAAGACAAGCTACGTAGTTATCATGCAATAACTGTAATATGGCTCATTTATTAGGGCAATAGTGTTTAAAGTTAATATTTGTTGGTTTGTTATAAATAAGGATTATGTCCTCCATATAATCTAAATTGTTACTATATTTGAGCATTTCTCATTTAAATGTAGGCCCCTAGAAAAATACAAGTGCACATATGTTTATATTTCCATAAAAGGACTATTGCATGGTTTACCCTACCTTAAAAGTTATGATTTAATGAAGTAAGGAAGAATTTTCTTCATTTGTTGGATATGATATTTATGAATCATTTGTAAATCTATTAAGGATCACAACACCCATGAGGCTTCAACAACCTCAAGGATCCCAAAACTTGCATGGTCTTCCATAGGAGTCGAATTAACAATACCAAGGTTAACAATAAAAACAATTTCAACCCACCCAAACAATTAGTTTGCCCTTTGATTTTACCAAATTGAGGCTAGAATAAAAATTGTTGGGAAGTAAGTGGATAATAGTATGTATAGTTGCCACACATATACCAAATCTACTATCAAATATGAAGCTTGAAGTTAATAGTGACCAACTAAAAGACGTGGATTAAGATTAAAACATCTCCCTTCATCATTTAAACTAGACAGTGTTAATTCTTAGGGGGAAGTTGTCACATGGAAACAAGTTGGAAATGATAAAGGTATTTGTTGAATTAGTGGAAACACCTTCTTTAGACAATGTAAGTGAAACCATGGGAAACAAATAGAAAGGATGGGGAAAATGTCAAAGTTTCCCAAAACACATCAACAATGCACCTGACTATTTATCTTCACAAGACTTAGCATGACACTACATTGAGTGGGTTGTAATATAACTAGGGAGGTACACAAGGAGGATAATTAATGTAATGTGACCATGGTCGTAGAATAAGACCCTCAAAGTAGTTTGTGTAATTCATTAATTAATGTAATGTGAACATATCCATTAAATAAAGTCCAATAAATAGTTGGTAGGTAATAAATGCAATAATAAGGGATAGTTGGTATAGGCCACTATGAATACGCATTTTAGTGTATTTCGCATGTTGAATAATGTGTTGTAACAAGCACAGCGTGGAATAATTTTTTCCTATAAGAAGTAATTAACGACCTTAACTCACCTTAATAGTCTATTCTATCCATTGTATTTCATTCAATTATATTTTGAATTGCATCTCCAATTCTACAAATAATCACTGTGATTATCAAGGAGGTCGAGACTGTAATCGTTAGGACTGTAAGGAAGCTGAGAAACTTCATCGTGTGATGCCCATCTGAAGAATAGATATGCATGATAGAATCCTCTGAGATTTACGAAGTATTGAGAATATAATTACTCACTTTAATTACCCATCAAAGTTGCAGAGGCATCCAAGTTTTATATCCACCTATAATGCGGATCTCAGAACCTGTACCCATTCGGAAATTGCAGAGAAGCCAAGTTATGTACCTGCACTTTTATATAGAACCTAGCTGGGTATTTAAAGTAGTTGGTCCTCCATAAATTATCCAACATGATCCAACGAAGAGATGTGTCTTTTAACTGTAATTCGACATGAAGGTATTATATTTACTTGAAGTCTACATGATGATGAGGATTGTACTTGTCATTTCGAGGGATATTTAGACATAGACTCATATCTTTCACATGCTCAAGAAGAGCTTCTTCTTATGACATTGACTCTTTGACTCAATAATAAATCCCAAGGATCTCAATGGGATCCACTAACCAATAAACCTCTTGCTCATGAAACCCATGTAGCAAGGCATACAAAAATAATTTTGTTCTCTTTATTGCATCATTTACATTAGTCATAATTACATGTCATTATGAAGACCGAACCTAGTTACACTTTCTTCAACACTCCCTCTTAATTAGGGAGGTATCCATAATGGTACTTGGTCATTCTCAATCTAAAGATTCATTTATTGTAAGAAGAATTGAATTGGTAATCACATCTGTATAGCATCATAGTAACCAACATTGTTTCCACATCAAGGCCTTGACTGATAGCTTTATATCTCATCATATCATAGCACAATGTTGGCAAGACCAATGACTATAGACACCTTCATCATTGTCTCTCAAGGTACATACCCACCCGGGTGTTCACTGAGTATGACCTTCTAGGACTATTATTATCTTGGGTTCCCAACCTTCAAAGAATATCATCCCTCTTTATTACTCTTATCTTGGATGCCCTACACATCCTCAAAGAGCATCGGATGCCAGATGATTACCCACTCCTCCATTATTTATTCCCAAGTGAAGATAAGAATGTTGTTTCTATCTCTCCCTCTTAACTAGGGAAGATATGCCCGTGCAAGTAAAGGAATGTACCCAAGTTCCCTCTGACCAGGAACTTACCCAAGCTCCCTCTCAATTAGGGACCTCCCAAAGCTCCCTCTTAACTAAGGACTCTTCTTTTCATCAGAAACTTCTTCTCCGTGAGTCCTTCAACTGCTTGATCAATTTATTTCCTTGATGTCATGAAATTCGGTCGAGTTTCTTCCTTGTAGGGTATTAGGCATCCATCACTTTCCTTCTTGGTTCATCATATCATTCCTTTCTTCATGGAAAGTGGCCTTATTGATACATATCTAGAACCTTCGTCATATGACTACTTCTTCCTCAGCATGTTTCTTTCAGGAATTTCCATCCACCACATGAATGCTAGTTGTACTTGTACTTACAACTCTTGTTCTAGTAACCCTACATGAACTCATCTCGATATTATTCAAGAAATCAAAACATAACATCAAATCAAATCGTACCTTACGAGATGGTTCTTCATAATGACATCTTCCTGTAGGTAACAGCATCCTACATACATGTTGACACATCTCCCAAAGATATCCATTATTTAGGGTCTCCATCCTTTTTAGACTTCCATCAGAGTCTTTGTATCTTTCCGGGAGTTTTTCCTAGTCAAATGTTTTTGGTATTTTGGATGTTGATCACATTCATCATGGTTTCATATCTCGCGATCTCTTCCTTCCTCACACATTGCATTCCCAAGAGATTTCAATCAAAGTTTCTTAATTGTATTCAACCACCTCATACTTCATATGAAGACATATAATGTTGATTTCATCTAGTGTGACTTATGCCTTCATACATCCTTTCAAAGGAGGAGATCATTTTTCTCTTGATCGTGCTTATCAAGATAGAAGTAGTGATCCATGTTACCTGAAACCATACGAGATGACTTTATAATATTAAATACAAGCATACATAACTCGTTTATCTTTAGGTCATCTAGGCCTCTTTCAGCAGCTTCCTTGATTGAAGTGTCTTCAACCCCTTGATCTGCTTCATCTCTTATGTCATCAAACCTGTCAGGCCAGGCAGTAACTCCATGGGGCAGATATTAATTGATCGTATTATTCCATCAGGTAGGTCCTCATTATATACATGGGGGAGATACTATTCAGTTCGTCTCCCGATGACTGTTCATATTCCTATCTATCTATTTACAACAATTCACCCAATCACAAGGATTAGGTGTCAACATTCCCCCCCTTAATCTGAAGGGATGTTGATGAGTCCAAGCATCATTCTGAATCGTTCAAGATTTTCCCTTCCAAGCGCTTTGGTGAAGATGTTTGCAATTTGCTCATTTGTGGAACAATGACGGAGTTGGATTGTTTTGGCCTCAACATGATGTCGAATCAGATGATATTTAGTATTGATGTGCTTCGTTCGATCATGGAACTTTGGGTTCTTGGCCAACTTTATTGCAGAGGTATTTTCAATCATGAGTGGAGTTGATTGTACTTGTTTTACCTGCAAACCTTCAAGAATTTTCCTGAGCCACACAATTTCTTTTGTTGCTTCAGCTGCTGCCACGTATTCTGCTTTTGTTGTGGAATCTGCTGGAACTGATTGTTTGTGTGATCTCCAGGAGACAGCTCCTGATCCAAGACTCATAGCATATCCTGAAGTAGATACTCCAGTTTCTTTGTCTCCATCGAAGTCTGAATCAGAGTATCCAATCAAGCTGATGTCATCCACCTGTGTATACTTGATTCCAAAATCTTGAGTTCCCTTCAAGTACCTTAGAACTTTTTTTGCAGCAGACCAATGTCCCTCACAAGGCTTTTGCATAAACCTAGAGAGGATTCCAACAGCAAGTGAAATGTCTGGTCTGGTAGAATTTAGGTAGTTGAGACTTCCTACAAGTTGTCTATACTTTGTTGCATCCTCAAATTCCTTTCCTTCAATAGATGTGAGCTTTAAGTTTTGTTCCATTGGAGTAGTAAGAGGATTTCACTCTGTCATGCCAAACATGTTCAACAAATCTCCAATGTATTTCTTTTGAGAAAGAAATATGGACCTTGGATGTTGGGTTACTTCAATACCAAGATAGTAATGAACATAGCCCAAATCAGTCATTTCTAAAATTTTCCCCAATTCCTTCTTTATGGATGCAATGTAGCTTTCATTGTTCCCTATCATTAAAAGATCATCTACATATAACACAAGATATACAACTATTTTTCCAACTTTCTTGACAAATAAAGTTGCATCATCAAGATCAAAATGATTGAAATTGAGTTGCAGAAGATGCTCAGTTAGTTTTTAATACCAGGCTTGCAGTGCTTGTTTGAGGCCATAAAAGGACTTCACAAGTTTACATACTTTATTTTCATGTTCTTTCACAACAAATCCTTTAGGCTGGGACATAAAAACATTTTCTTTTAGATATCCACTCAAGAAAGCAGTTTTTACATCCATTTGATGGACTTTCCAACCGTTCTAAGCTGCCAGTGCAAAGAGTGTCTGGATGGAGGCCCATTTTGCTGTGGGGGCAAAAGTATCCTCATAATCGACCCTTTCCTTCTATGAAAAACCTTTTGCCACAAGCCTAGCTTTGTGCTTGTCAAGTGAGCCATCAGCTTTATACTTGTTCTTGTAGACCCACTTGCAACCAATTGGTTTGGTTCATAATGGAGGATCAACCAGCTTCCAAGTGTCGTTCTTTATGAGGGCATCATACTCCTTTTGCATTGCTTCTTTCCATTCATCATGAGAAACAACTTCTTTGAAGGAAGTTGGTTCAAAATCTGTAGACAAGTTCAATTCACAATGATAAGAAACATCCATATCAACAGGTGAATTAGAGGCATCTACATCACCTCCACTTTGTCGGTTTGAATTTCTGGTTCCTGTTTTTCCAAATTCATCAGGATGAACACTTTCAAGTGTGTTCGTCAGACACTTTGGGGGACCTTTCTGAGATAACCCAGGCTACTCTGTTGATTGAGTTGGGACTAAATCAAGATTGGGTCTCCCAATTCTATCAATTACATCACTTAAAGCATCATCCGTTGTTGGAGTTTCATGCGGGGGAGAGTGTTCTTCAAAAGAAGATTCCACATGTTGATCTAGTATACGAATCCCCCCTTCAAGATGTGGAATCTGATTATCAAATTCTTGAAATGATTTTGTTTTTGTGAATCTATCCAAGCGATCAAGTTGCCTCTCAACAACATTGTCAGTTTTGGATGATTCAAGAAAAATTACATCTCTAGATACAACAAACTTTTTATTTATTTCATCATAGAGGCAGTATGCTTCATTGTTTTAAAAAATGGTCATTTCGATACCGAAACGGCCGAGTTGATCCGAGTTGATGCCCTCATCCATGACTCGGCCTATGAAATGGTTTGTTTGGCCGAGTCATGGCTGACTTGGTCAACTTTGCCATTTCCGTATTGACTCGGTCGAGTCACAAACAACCGGCCCATAACACGTTAAAACAACGATTTAATATTTTTTTTATGAATTTTTAAGGTCTTTTCTGATTGGTTTGGACTCCAAGGTGTTATATGAATTTGCTAAATGTCATTTGGGGTCCATTTCCCCCTCCCAAAACCTATTTAACACACTCAAGTTCTCTCATTCTCTCACAACAATCTTATGCATTTGAGTGAGAGTCTTCTTTGAGAGTTAGTGAGCAGTTCTTGAGCTTGTTTTTGGAGCAGCAGTGAGGAGTCTTGGGGGAGCATTGTAGCTGGAGTGAGGAGCTTCTTGGGAAGCCATTTGGAGAAGCATTGAGGAGCTGATTCTTGGAGTAAGATTGAGGAGGCAGTTTGTGTCTGGAGGTATTTTTTTTCACCTCTATAAATCTGTTTTTGCTTACTAAATTTTAGGTGCATATCTAGAAAGCTTAGAGAGTGTTTTTTGTCAAATAAATGAACATTGAATCAATGTTTTTTTTTTTCATTTTCAAATTGTTTGCTTTCATTTCGTAGTCAAAAAATGGCACCTAGAGCAAGAGATCCTGCTTGGGCATATGTTGAACTGGTTGATAGTCAAATGCAATGCAAATTTTTCCATAGGAAAATTAAGTAAGGTCCTGGGGGCATTAATTGGCTGAAACACACTTGGGAAGGATTAGAGGCCAGATTACCCCATGTAGCTCACAAGAAATTGGGGAGATTAGGAAGCATTTGTTGGCCAACTTTGAAAAATTTAAAGAAGATAAGGCCAAGCAAAGTGACATACAGGCTGAAATTGGGAGAAAGAGGGAGATAAAAAAAATGATGGCTACCAACCTCCATTATGATTTTGAGGGTTCTTCCTCTATCCATCAAACTGATACATCCAACCCTTTCTGATATGTTCCTCCCTCTTTTGGTTCTGTTCAAGATAAGGGAAAGGGTATAATGAAAAAGGGTGATGTGACTATCAAAAGTTATTTCACTCCCTCCTCTACATCAGATGCACATGGTCTTGAAGTTAGTAAACTCAAATGCAGCCCACTTTAGATGACCATTGGAAGAAAGAATTGAGGGAGACTGCTTGTGAGTACATAGCTAGATGGTGGTATGATGCTGATATCCCCTTTAATGCTGCTCATTCACCATATTATGAGCCTATGTTTGATGCCATACATGCTGCTGGAAAAGGCTTCAAAGGCCCTACTATGCATGAGCTAAGGGGGTTTTGTTTGCAGAAAGAAATTCAATCCATTAATCAGTATTTGCAAGAGTTCAAGGACTCATGGGCAAGAACAGGGTGTACCATCATGTCAGATGGATGGACTGATCAAAGAAACCTTACCATCATAAAATTTCTTGTCTTCTGCCCATAGGGAACCATGTTTTTAAAATCAGTTGATGCATCTAACAAGGTAAAAGATGGCCACTTGTTGTTTCAGCTATTGGATCAGGTTGTTGAGGAGGTGGGGGTGGCTAATGTTGTTCAAATCATCACAGATAATACCTCTAACTATGTTCTTGCTGGTAAACTGGTAGAGGAAAAAAGCAAGACCATCTTTTGGACCCCATGCGCTGCACATTGCATAGACCTCATGCTTGAGGATATTGGAAAATTAGATTGGGTCAAAAACACTATAGATCATGCCAAAAGCATAACAAAATTTATCTACAATCATACATTGATTCTGAGCCTCATGAGGAAACACACTGGGGGCAAGGATATTATTAGGCCTACCATCACTAGATTTGCTACACATTTTTTAACGTTGCAATCTATGCTTTCCCAACATAGAAACTTGCAAAAGATGTTTTCCAGTGATGAATGGAATCAAAGAAATTGGTCTAACAAACCAAAAGGCAAATAATTGAAAAGGAAAGTCTATGAAGAAACTTTTTGGAGAAAGACAGCAGAGATTGTGAAGCTTGTTGAGCCACTAGCTAAGGTGTTGCGGTTGGTGGATGGCGAAAGGTTGGCTATGGGCTTCATTTATGAGGGGATCAAGAAAAGGAGCAAATAAAGACGGTATACAAGGATAGAGTGGCAAAGTATGGGCCCATTTGGGAAATCATTGATGAAAGATGGAACAATCAACTCCATCACCCTATACATGCAGCTGGGTATTTTTTGAAACCACGGTATCATTATAAAGCTAAGGAGTCAGGAGCTTTGAGGGGGGAGGTCAGAGATGGACTGATTGATTGCATTGATCGCATGATCCCATTGGAGTCTGATCAGTTGGAGATACACCGACAGGTCACAACCTTCAGCAATGCATCAGGTACCTTTGGGAAGAACCTAGCAAAGGTTGCAAGAGAAGTAGATGAGCCAGGTAAACTAAAATTTCAATTTTCAATTTCTTAATAGTTTTACTTTTTTTTTAAAGTTTGTTAAATCGTTTATAATTTGAAAGTTAGATATAATTTTTACTTTTGTTGAGCTAACTCATTACACTCCTATGTTTTTTACAGCACAATGGTGGGAGGCCTTTGGTGGCCATTGTCCTGAATTGCAAAGGTTTGCAATTCGTATTTTGAGTCAAATTTGCAGTGCATCTGGGTGTGAGCACAATTGGTCTGTCTTTGAGAGGATTCACACAAAGAAGAGAAACCGTTTGGATCAAAAACGGTTAAATGATCTAGTTTATGTCCAATACAACCTCCGGCTCAGACGAAACCATTTGCTGAACAAAAGACCTGATTCAGATCCCATTGTGTTGGAAGACATTGATCCAACATCAGATTGGGTTGTGGAGAGTCGTCCAGCAAAGTTTAATCCTGATGAAGATCTTGATTTAGATTTAGATATCGAGACATCAGTTGAACTTGAACATGCTGTTCAATTGAATGCATATCCCAATCCACCAGTCTCAATATCATAGCCAGCAAGGACTCCAGTTGTAGGTGCTTCCTCTGCTCAGCCATGACAGAAGCGCAGCTGCATATCTACTTTATCTCAGCTTGCATCTGCTGCAGTTGCATAGCCTGCTAGTGGTACCACTTCTACAGTTGCAGTTCGAGATGATGATGATGAGGTGGAGTCATGGGCCCCCCTGTCTGACTCTGATGATGATGATCTAGAGATTGATCGACATGATCTTCGCTCCTCTGGCAGTAGCTACTAGCCAGTAGTACTAGTACTGGAGTCTGGTTACCGTCATAGTTTACTTTTGTTGTAGAGGCCATTTCTAGCCTCCTTGGTTATGTGTTTTTTGTTTTGAGTATTTGATCATGTATGACAGTTGACTATGTATTGCCATTGGGTTCCATTTTGATATAATGGATTGGTTCATGAGCCTACTTTGATCATATGTTGTCTTCCATCTATATTATAATGATGTGTGTTTGGAAACATGAATGAAAATCTTCAAAATTATGTTTAAAATCTTTAAAATTATGTTTTTTTATAAAAAAAATAAATATTTAATGTATTTTTTACAACGACCAAGTCATTGAAATCAAGCCGGCCGAGTCATTACCGTTTCGGAGTCGGAGTCGGAGTCGATCCTTGGCCGAGTCAGAGTTGGAGTCAGAGTTTTAAAACTATGGTATGCTTTGGAGATGTTTGAATACCCCAGGAAGATACACTTACGACTTCTAGCACCAAGTGTGTTTCTATGTACCTTTGGTATCAAAGCATAATAGGTGGAACCAAAGACCCTGAGATGTTTTACCGAAGGAACATGTCCATACCACAATTCATAAGGAGTCTTGTTTCTTATAGCATTAGATGGACATCTATTCTTTATATATGCAGCACATAGAACATCATCAGCCCAAAAAATTATCTTTACATTTTTGAAGAAAAGCATGGATCGTACCATATTCAAGATTGTTCTATTCATTCTTTCACCTACACCATTCTGTTGGGGATTATAAGGCACAGTTGTTTGATGTTTGATCCCATGTTGGCAAAGATAGCTTTCAAATTCATTTGATGTGTATTCTTTTCCATTATCAGTGAAAATAGACCCAATATGAGATTGTGCATCATTTTCAATCCATTTATGAAAATTCTTGAATGTTTGAAAAGCATTAGATTTTTTCTTCAATAAATAAACCCAGCACATTCTGGTGTAGTCATCAAAAAACATCATGATATATTTATTTCCATTTGCAGAAGAAACATGCATTGGACCACATAAATCTGAATTAACGAGTTCAAGTTTCCTATGTGCTCTTGAATGTGAATCATGAAAATATTGTTTGCGATGCTTTCCTAGAATTCAAGCATCACATTACTTAAGTTTTCTAGGAATTCTAGACAAACCAGCAACACCAGTTTTCTTCAATAAGTGGAGACTGTCATAGTTCAAATCTCCAAATCTAGCATGCCATAATAAACTTGATGGAAGTGTACCTTCTTCATGATGAGAATTGTATGAGAAATGTTGTGAATGAGTAGTGTTCCTTGTAGTTTGAGAAGCCTTTCTTCTTCTATTCCCATCATGACAAGTGAGTGGTCAGATGCTTTTCTTACCTCAAGCTTGCCATCAAACATATGAATGGAGTGACCTTGCTAGCGAATGTGGACCAAGGACAACAAGTTTCTCTTGAGCTGTGGGAGATATAGAACATGATCTAGAAGAAAGTCTGGAAGACCAGGCAGTTTAAGGCTGATTGTGCCAAGTCCTGATGGCTTTATTTTTGATTGATCTGCAAAGTATACTGCTCCATCAACATTGTCAGTGAAATCTTCAAAAAAATCTTTTCTATGAGTCATGTGGCAGGTTGCTCCTGAATCAAGCAACCAATCATTTTTTCATGAAGCAAGTGAAGCATTAAACAAATATTCATTTACTCCAATGTTACATTGTGCCTCAACATAGTGAGCAGATTCAGGTGCTTTACCTTTGTCTGTATCATCAGTTTTACCTTTTTGTTGGTTTCTTTTCTGCTCAATTTTGTCCCATGGTAGATTGCATGTAGAGGCATCATGTGATCCATTTCTTTTGCAGTGAATACAATGTAAATCTGCCTTTTCTCCTTGAGAATGTCTGCCCCCCCTGCCTCTGAAATATCTTCCTCTTCCTCTTCGACCACCTCTTCCTCTTATAGAATCTTGAGCGGGATGCTTTTATTTATGAGCAAGGCACATAGTCTCTTCAGAAGATTCAGGGGTTGTCTTCTTTCCAAAAGCTTTCTCTCTTTTAGCAAACTTTTTCACAAGAGATTCAAAGGTTATATCTTTGAGATTTCCATTTGCTTGCAATGACTCAAGGTAATTTGAGTAAGTAGCATAAAGTGCCTTGAGAAAAGTAATAAGAGGAATATCCAATTCAACCTTAGTAGATTTTATATCATGCATTATGGACTTTACTTTAGATGCAAGAGCAAGAGGATCATTATTTTGCAGTTCAAGAGTGAAGAGTTTAATCATGAGTTGAACAACTTCAAGTGCAAAATGTGAGTCATAGAGTTCTTTGAGCTTTTGTAAAGCTTCAAAGGCAGTTGAATATGACGAAATATGGTGACTCACCTCTTCATTTACAGATGCTGTGATTAATGCATAAGATTTGTTGTTCTCGTTTTCCTAAATGACGAGCTCTTTGTCTGAGGTAGGCTGTACTGGGTCATTGTCTCCTTCTCCGACACACACTCCTTTCCACAACTCATTGAAAATGAGGGTGTGTTTTATCATCTGGGACCATTCAGGATAGTTCTCCTTGCCAGTGAGAACTATTCCCACCATGGATATGATTGAGTGCATTTTGTAAAAAAAAATATTTCTGTTGATAGAAAAATACTTCTGCTATTAATGTATAAAATTGTACTTTTCGTGGAGGAAAAAGTGCAGCTTTGGTGTAAAAATTGTAAAAATATTTCACTCTTATATATATAGGACAAAGGTATTACCAATTCCTATATGGTGGAGATGATATCACTCGTGCAATGTACCAAATAATACAATGTTTAAACAATACATATGGCTGCGTTAAAAAATACATATGGCTACCTTTCAAGACATATTTAACATAGAGGTATCAACACCATTCAAAAGTACCATTCAAGGGAAGTGGCTTCTCCCACCTGAAACATTCATCGGTCTCTAGATTCTCCACACATTAGTAGCATACCATGTCAATCTTCATGCATCACCAGCACATCTCCACGCAGAGGTATCAAAAAGACAATAACATAACCATGTGTATCAATTCTCTCAAATATTCACTCATCAGCAACACATCAAAACCACGCATCAGCAGCAGCATACCATGTCATGCTTCACGCATCAGCAGCACATCAAAGCAATGCCCAATCCTTTCACACGTCAAGCCAACAACGTGAACTATGAAGCTATCGAAGTGAACTGGGCAATATTCATTCAGGCTAGCAAGTTCCAAGGAGAATCCATGAACGCTAGTGGCTAAGTAGTAGTGAGCAGGTAGACCGGAAATGGAAATATTAAGGTATTACAATAGTAATCAACGTATGAAGTATGGCAGCGTGAAGCATACACAAGTATTTGTAGGAGCAGATTTATTAAAAACGCAATGTAGTATTCAACGGGAGGCAATGTGTAGTTAGGAGAGGGCTGAGAGGCTGAGGCTCCATATTTCAACATTCAACAGAGGTAATGTGAATTACAAGAGATGGGAGAATGTTGAGGTATGGAGACCGAGGCTCGTTTCCCAGCAGCTATTTTAACCAGAAATGTCCAGCGTTCAAACCTATGAAACGCTCATCATTCAGACATATGATATCAATACCATATCAAAGCAACGTTCAATGGAATGGTGCGACATATCAAAGCAACGTTCAATGGAATGTTGCGACTGAAACAAGTCAGAACCAGCGTTCAATTATAATGTCAGAACATTCACAAAATAAAATTTAATGTATAGCGCTTCTTTCAGGACAGTATGGGCAGCGCTGGATAGGACAACGTTCTAGAAGAGCAGGGTGCAAGTTTTATAAAAGGAATATGGCAAACAGACAGAGGAGTTACAAAGAGCATGAGAGCTGAAAATGAAGCTGGCTCTGATACCATGTCAGGCCAGGCAGTAACTCCATTAGGAAGAAAAACTAATTCGTATTATTCCATCAGGTATATCTTTGTTATATACAATAGGGTGTGACTGTTCAGTTCATCTCCTGATGACTGTTCATATTCCTAATTTAATTATTTACATAAATTCACCCAATCATGAAGATTAGGTGTCAACATTCACCATAGCTCAAGAAGAGTATTACAAAAAATAGATTCTATTGATATCATTAAAGGACCACATCCAGAAGAAGAAGATTCAAATGAGAATATCAATGGGTCATCGGTTGAATTTGATGAAGAGCAGACATAAAAATTAGAGATTGAGAAATCTCCCTCATGCTTACCATCAAATCCTCCATGTTTTCAAGGGAACAATAAACAAAAAGAAGAATATTTGAATTTCATGGAAGAAGAAGACGTCCAAGATGATCCAAATCAGCAACTGGGCCAGGGTCATCACAACTATATTGAAATATGGTTCCAGAAACTCACTAAATTGCATAAATACTCTCTTCTTCAACTATGCTTGATATCATCAAAGTCAAAGCATTCAGTCTCTTACATCCAGGTACATGTCAAATAATACATTTCAAGCCTACACATTAGTTTATCTATCACCTTGATGTGCAATTGGCTTCATTGGAAGTATTCCCACACTTGAAAATGATTTTGTTATTTTCAAGTAGAGTAGGATAGGGAAAGAAATAAAAAATGAAAATAAGAGAAAAAGTAGAAATCTCAAGTGAAAACATCCTTTGAGGCACCTGAGATTGTCTCATTGATTGGAACCCTCCATGAGGTGGTAAATGGGTTGGGAAAAAAAGAGAAAAAAGAGAAAAATAAAATATCTTAGGTGAAAACCTCCTTTGAGACACCTAAGCAGACCTACTAGTTGAAAACCTCATTGAGGCAACTAGTAAGCCTAAAAGAAAAAAAAAGGGAAAAAAAATATATATATATCTTTGCTCCACGTATCTCTCTAATTAATGTAGGTGCTCTCCAACATCTACAAGAAACAAAATATGTTGGCACCAAAGAAAATAAAAGACTGGTCAAAATTCTAGTCAAAGGAAGTCAAACTTGAACTTTCTCCTCCTCTGCTTAGACACTCCAGAAGGACCAAGGCCATGTAAATCCATCATCCTCATCTACTTCCACCATCCACTCATCAGTCCTCAGCTTTTACCAATCATTTTCCTTGTTGTCCTAAAATACTACAGGAATGCTTTGTTTTACTAGATGGAACAGAAATACATAGAGAAAAAAATTATTTTCGTCATATCTTGAAAACCATAAATCCATTTTCCAAGCTGTTTCAGGTGGAAATGAATATGGATGGTAGTAACATTGTCAAGTGATTTTAGTAAATGCCAGTGCACTTTTGTCGAGAAATCAACCTCTATCACCTACAACCATTTTTAAATTTTCTCGGTATTAGTGGATCCATTTACAAATCTGTTTCATGGGGAGATGCATATGGATAATGGTAACATGCCTAAGAAATTTCAACAAATTCCACTACACAGTTTCCAAGAAATCGACCTCCATCAACTTTAGCCATTTTTAATCTTTCTTAAGATTCACCATCCATTGGCCAAATTTTTTTGATGGGGAGGTGCATAAGGATGATGGCAACATGATCAGAAAATTTCAGGTCAGTCCATCCTACTGTTTGGGAGCTATGGACGAAACAAGGAAACTCTGATGTTTCTTATAGTGCTACTATAGGATGTCCTAGTTTACTACAGGAAACAAGTTGAATGTTGTAGGAAGGTACATAACATTGAATAAAGTGTGGGAAAATGTGCCTAATGGTGGAATACGGTATAGGAAAGGTGAACATCACCCATTGCCAAGCCGAGCACTCCAAGATGGCCAAATTTTACTAAGATAGCTTGCCCATGGTAACTGGAAGACAAAGGTTTACAATTACCAAGATATGAGGACCATGGATCAATCATCAACTCATCAGAAGCATGCATGTATCTCCAACAACCATTAGGTAGGTACATGTATGCAATATTCTTGATCTCTTCTCTTGAGCATATTATAGTCAAAATTTTATTGCCAATGCATAAGGGATGAGATTTTATAAACTAAGGATGGGTTAGCAGCCTTGGCTACCTTCAACTAGTTAATTGTAGCTCACTCCTTCACTCATGTAATGTGGAAAAGTCAAACTAGGAAGGGTGATGACTTCGAGGAATGCTGACAACATATAAAAGAAGAATTTTCTGCAAAGTTCAAGTCACCACAACACTCCAAGCCCTCCATCCAATTCACATCCACTATCTATAAATTATTCATCCATCCCATTTCCTAAGAAAAAAAATCATATTTTTCAAGAAAAAACCCTACACTCTGTCTCACCCTGAAATTTTCTTGAAAAAAACACATAGAGCACATCCACTCCATTTTCACAATCCTACACTACTCCCTCTGAGCCCTAGCATCATCCTCCAAACCCTCTACATCATTTCTCATCACTCCCATACAATGAGAATACCCTGAAAGAGGACGAATGACTGTTATAGGAAGGTAAAATGTTGTTACAAGAAGGAAGAAAGGAACAAATTGTGCTAAAACCAAAAATGGATGTGTCTAAGGGAGACCTAATCAAAACAGAGAACTCCAAGGCCACTAGGAAATCATCTAGGCCAAAAAGTATAATAAGAAGGCAACAAAATGCAAGAAGGTATTCACCATCAAAATAGAACTCAAATTGCAGTGATAAAAAGGGGCTTTCCAAGAGGTCTCTAATCTCTTTCTAGCTTTTGTCCAAGGCCTAAAAGATGTTGTAGAAATGGGATAAAGGCATGGAAGTTAAGTTGAGGGGCTACCCTAGGCACAGACTATCATTTCTACTCAAAACATGTTTAAACAAGGTTTCTTGTAGTACTAAAGGAACTGCTACAGGGTTTCCTGTAGTACTACAAGAACCGCTACAGGGTTTCCTATAGTTTTTACACGAATTACTACAGGATGTCCTAGTTGTCATCTAAAGGAGTTTTTTAGGTTTCACAGGTGTCCAAATGGTGGAGAAAGGTAGAAGAATGTTGGAAAAGGATGTGAAAGACCTTGCCAAACTGAAAAATATTCAAGAACCCATATTCAATAAGGGGAAGGCAAGTTAATGGTCTCAAGAAACACTGTGATATTTTCGATGCACAAAAAATTTTGTAAAAATTTGTGAAAATGGAATGAAGGTTTCAAGGTAGAGGATATGAATGAAATTTATTTACAATCCAACAAAGTTCACTTGCAAAGAAGAAAGTTATGTTTTTTGCTTGAAAGACTGTTGAACAATCATGATAAGAACAACTACATTTTTGTGCTTGTCCTTGTAGAAGTTACAGCCAAGATTCTTAAGAGAAAGGATTGAGGAATGCACAAGATTGAGGCCACCACGGCCACAAATGAGGCACAACGATCTCACTAAGTTGCTCAGAGGATGAGCAACACTTTTGGTAGGAGGTATGATGGGCCTCTAAATTAGACATCAATTAAGGCCCATGCATCTAAATTGAACATAAATTAAGGCCCATCTGACTGTCCTTTAGCACATTAAAGCTCTCTTTTTGCATTAGATAATGTATTTTTAATTTTAATATGTTTATTATGAATGTTTATCGACAATTGCATATTTGTGCCTAATGTTATTTGTTTTTGTGGAATATTGTGAGAATATTGGGCAGATTATGAAGATTTGGAGGAGGAAATAATTTAGGAACTTTATTACTACTACAAGAGGATAAATATTAAATAATAAATCAACAAGATATTATGGAATTATGGCATATATTGTGGAGCTCCAATGATTGAGAAAATCTAGGAATGTGTTTCCTGCCATTTAATGCAGATTCCTAGTATTGGGAACCAGATCCACTAATCAAGGTATTTTGGTGGTTAAAGCTTCCTCCTTTCATGGGGAATGATTCATAATCATTTTTTATAAGTACCAAGTCAAATTTTCCTCTAGGGGTGGATTTTTATTAGTCTTCTTGTGGAAATAACTCGTAATTTGCAGCTCCATTGTCATTTCTTGTATGGATGTAATTGTATTGATCGAAATAATGAAGATTGGTGTCATGTTCAGCTTATAAACATTGGTATCCGTCATAGGACTCTATGTTTCTTTGGGGTTGGCCATCCCAGGAACCTCGGAGCCCTTTTGTATCATTTAATTTTCTTCCTTTCACTTCTTATTCACATGCATCTCATGTTCTTGTCCTTTTTTCTATTTCTGAATTTAGTGTTAATGATTTATTGTTGTAGGATTGGGTTAAATTATTGAATAAAGTTATTTTTCAGGATAAAAAGAAACATTTCATCTATGGAATATCTTTGGAAGGTGATAGTAATAATTGAGCTACTTGGATTAGTTTGCTTATTCCCAAATATAGATTTCTAAAACTTTTTTGTGGAAAATAAGTGAGTCCACTGGAATTGGATCATAAAAAAAATTCTAGTTAATAAGATAAATGACCCCATTTCATTTTCACTTGATTATTTAGCATTTGATAGATTTACTAGCTCAATAGTTGTTGAATTTCTAGATTTTAGACTAGTAATTTATGCCATTTTTTAGCATAGTTTAACAGAGGTTTTTTTTAGTGATTCCACTTGGAATGGAGACCTAAGACATCCTAGTCAATAATAAAAAATTTCCCATCTGATTTGGATTTGATTTCGTTGGTCATTCAGTGAAATATATCTCCGTATAGAAAATTTGTTGTTTCTTGTAGTAGTACTACAAGAAACACTGTAGCAGCCTTCCAACATGCATATACTTGTTAAAATCTGCTCAAGAAGCTTGGTTATTGTCCCTTAGGGTTGAATCAAGACACATAGGCTCTAAATCAATGATTAGGGAAGAGTAAATACCACTTAATAATTTCCTCCTTACCCATGCAAAACATTTCAGCGATTTGGGTTAGTAGACAAATTTATGAATTGGATAATACAATCATGATTTTCTTGATTTCCACATCCAATGAAGTCTCTTAATGGTTCATGATGTTTACTTTATGCAATTATAATATGTTTCTTTCCTTGTATTTTCTTTCTTGAAATAGGCTAAGGTTTCTGTTAGCCTCCTGCTGCAGCAGGTTACCCATATTTCATGATTGACATTTTTACAGACCAAATATGTCATACTTTGCATGCTGTAATGCTCCATATTTGCTAAACAGTCACCAAGAAAAGAAGTCTGCTCAGAGTTCATCTAAAATGCTTTCCAAATTTTGAGAAGTTATTCCAGTTTTGTACAATTTTCAGCTAAAGGGAGGTCCAAACAGCTTAATCTTGGCAGATTCTTAGATAGGTAGAGAATCAAAGGAGCCCAACTACTTAATCTAGGCTCTTGGAAGAAAAAAGGGTATTTGGTAGATAGGAAGGTATAGAAAAGAAAAATTGAAATGATGGGTCTGCAAGTCTAAAGTGCACCCAAACCAAAAGAAGAAAAAATGTTAGGTAAGTAGGCTGGGTGTAAGTAGGTTGGGTGTAAGTAGGAGGTAAGTAGGCCCTCTCTATTTGCAGATGTAAAGAAATTTGTTGTCTCATGCCACAAATGCCAAATCTTTGAAGGGAAAAGAAAACTATTGCCCTTGCCCCTTAAGCCCATTTCAACCGAGAAACCCTTTCAATAATGGGGTCTTGACTTCATTGGAGAAATTCATCCCTCTTCCTCAGGCCAACACAAGTGGATTTTAACAACCACCGATTATTTCACTAAGTGGATTGAAGCCATCCCATGTAGGCAAGCCAACAGCTCCACCATTATCCAATTTCTTGAGAGCAATATCCTTTCTAGATTCGGCTGCCTTGAGAAAATTATCACTGACAATGCTGCTGCTTTCAAATCCAAAAAAATGATCAACTTTTGCCATAAATACCACATCACCTTAGCCACTCCACAGCTTACTACCCTCAAGGTATGGCTGGCCGAATCTTTCAACAAAAGCCTCATCAATATCATAAAGAAACTGCTAGAGGAAAACAAAAAGAACTGGCACAGGAAGCTCACAAATGCTCTGTGGGCAGACAGACTTTCCACCAAGAAATCCATTAGGATGAGCCCTTATGAACTTGTCTATGGCATATGGAAGCCAAGTTCCCTTCATCTCTGGGCATTCCTACTATTAAATTGTTGCAAGAAATTCAGGTTGAACTGACTGACATGCAAAGAAGAGTTAATCAAACCATTCATCTTCAGCAAACCAGAGAACAAGTCTTCGACAGAGCTCAAATACTGCAAGAAAAACTCAAAAAGATGTTTGATAAGAAGGCCAAAGCAGAGGATTTCTGGGTGGGTAGCAAAGTTCTAAGATGGGATTCATGAAGAGAAGACAAAGGCAAACACACAAAATTAGATTTTCTGTGGAAAGGTTCGTACATTATCAGCACTGTGCAAGTCAATAATACCTATTTTTTCAAATCTCTAGATGGCAGCACAACTGAAGAAGGCCCTGTCAATGGCCGAATGCTAAAGCACTACAATGATCCTTTTGATTGAAAAAGAGCAGGCGGTGTTTTATTCTGTACATATAATATTTGTATATACAAGTGTTTTGATTTTTTGTAAGAAACCATGATACTAAAGCACGCAGAAGAAAGCAGGCGGTGCTTTGCAGCTTAACAGCAGCACAAGTGAAGGAAAGAGTTGTTCCCAATCCAAAAGATCAAATCAATCCAATAGTCAGCACTAACAAGTTCAAAGCACAACCATAACAGAAGAAAAAGGGAAATCTGACCTGTTGTTCTTGGCTTCTCACAAGGAAAAGCCATCCCCAAGTGGAGCCACTGTTAGCCTCCTTCTGCAGTAGGTTACCCATATTTCATGATTGACATTTTTGCAGACCAAATATGTCATACTTTGCATGTTGCAATGCTCCTTATTTGCTAAACAGTCACCAAGCAAAGAAGGCTGCTCAGAGTTTATCTAAACTGCTTTCCAAATTTTGAGAAGTTATTCGAGTTTTCTACAATTTTCAGCTAAAGGGAGGTCCAAATAGCTTAATATTGGTCTCCCTAGGTTTCAATTTTCTATTTTAGAATATAGAGGATGAAAATCTGTCCAAATAGCTTAATCTTGGCAGATTCTTAGATAAGTAGAGAATCAAAGGAACCCAACTGCTTAATCTCGGCCCTTGGAAGAAAAGAGGGTAGTTGGTAGATATGAAGGTATAAAAAAGAAAAATTGAAATGATGGGTCTACAAGTCTAAAGTGCACCCAAACCAAACGAAGAAAAAATGTTAGGTAAGTAGGTCGGGTAGGTAGTTTTGAGGTTGTAGAATCTTGATTGCTGATCAGTTCCATGTTTTCAGGGTGTCATTTCTACTCAGGACACAATCACAGGCAGTTTTATGTGAAAGAGCTCAAAACAGGCATAACTAAACTCCTTTCTCCATCTCCCCCAAATCATTAACTAATTTCCCCAAAAAGAGGTCAAGATCTGCTTGATATCTCTTAGTTTCATCATTTTCATGTCATTAGCTTGGGTGAAGACCTGCTTCACTCAAAGAGAATCCAGACTCTCTCTGTAAGGTTCTATCTCCCCTTTTCAAGCCTAAGATTTCTGAAACTTAGCGCTTTCTTTTCATCTCCATATTAACTACTAACACTATTATCTAACTCCTTATATTTTTCCCATCCCCCTACTAAAACTATGTAGATAATCCCCTTATATAAATATCCCCTCCCCTTGGTTGAAATATAACCATAAATACTTCACTGGGGGTTACTAAGTCACTTGGACTTTAGTAAGAACCCTCCCTCTGCAAGAATTTCCACTCCTAGTTGTATGGACCCCTTCCAAACACTAAGGGAACCCTTTCCAAATGCTAGATAACCCTCCCCGCGCATTCTTCTGTGAAAATATTAATGTTTGATTGATAAGTTTTCACCGCGCAAACACATTTACCCATTTTCTAAAGTTAAAAACCCACCGTGCCGCGCAAAATTAAGCCTTTAACGCATGCGTGCCTTTGCTAAACCCCATGCATCTCACTTTCCCCTCCACCGTCAGATCGCCTCCCCCAGATCTGATGGTCCTTGATCACGTCGCGCGCCCGATTACGGTGGTAGGTTACCACCCGTTGTCCGACGGTTTTACCATCGTACACCGGGACAGGTGGCGGCCTCCCATTGCATTGGGTCGCCCCTAACAGAAACCATCTCTGTACCAAAGGCGGTCCAACGCACAGGGAAAACTGCCCTCCCCTCACATAACAGGAGTGCCACCTCATCCTGCCAGGTCGCCTCCACGTCACCTCATCCTGCCACGTCACCCTGCAACGTCACCCCACCGTATTGCCACGTCACCTTGATGACATCAGCATGCTAACGTCACATCCATACGAAACGATCCCACTGCTGACGTATACATGCTGACATCATGCTGATGTCAGCAGCCAAAAAACCAAAAATTCACGCAAGAGGAAAAATCGTGCTTCGGAGCTCCGGAATGAGAAACGAAGGCAGTTTTCGATGCGCGATTAGCGTGAAGCGCTAATTGCGCATCGCTACAAGAAATAGGCCATATTGGGGAATCTTTAGGGAATCTTTTGATTCCTTGGCCCGTTTTGCACCAAAAAGGCCCGAAATTGCTCGATTTTGCCGAATTAAACCGATTTGAAGACTGGAAGAGACCAGAGACAGAGATTAAAGACTATCAGATCAAATTCATAGGGAGAAAACACGTCAAAGAATATCAGAAAGCAGCGGAGACCATCAATGTAGCGGCAAAGAGTATCAGCGAATATCTTAACAGTGGCCCAAAGCAGGAGAAAATTTAATACCTTCCAGCAAAGTCAGAGAAAGAGGGCGAGGCCACTCAAAACTCTCAAATCGTGGTTATTGCACATTTAAACTCACACCAGAACAGAACTGCAAATCCAAAAGCACAGTTATTCCAGCAGTACTGCATCGAGCTTCCAAGGGCCACATTGCACTCTTTTTAATCCAGCTACCTCTGACACAGTTCAATAGATATTTACCTGCATTTAATTTTGGCACAATTTTAGGTTTAGAAAGCTCTTTTTGTAGACCTATTGTAGGTCAATTGTAATGAATAAGTTTGAGATATTTGCACTAAAAAGAGAGCCCTGAATACTGTATTAAGGGTTGGTTGGTTGGTTGATTAGTCAACAAGCTATCTCTAGCTGATTTTGCTCCGGGAGAGACTCGCACTGTAATATCTGATAAGTTTCTATAATCAAACACTGCTTACGAGCCTTGGAGAACGGATTGTTCACTGTGTTTACTGGTTGAAGAGTGATTATGGAATTATCGTGCTGTGCATAACTCAATAAGTCCTTCTTACCTCTGTTTTCATTCATGAATTATGCTCTTAAACAACTAAAAGAAAGATTAGCTTAGAATTTGTTTAAATACACTCTATGCTCAATTTCGGTTGTTTCTTTATGTTCTCTGTTTAAGCATAAATATGAATTCCACATGGCTCATGTTTGCCTTAACCCAAGACAGTTATCCAAGTATTCTTCATTGCCCCTAGATAGAGATCATCTTTCGCTCTGTTAAGTTAAATGAGAGATTCTTAAGTGCCTCTCATTCCTTACATATCATTCATCCTTTTAGTCTGAAGATTGTGTTACGAGCAGCTATCCTGCTCCATTATTTCTCTTATGACCAGAAAGACGCACTGATAATCCTAACCCATGACTCCATGCCCAATGGTTTGAAACTTATCACTTCATAAATTGCCTCTCTGTCTCAAAGCATTTTCCCTCCATCCAAACACAAACAAAAAACCCCTGAGCCAAAAGCTAGCCTAAAATCATCAACAAAGTTGAATCATTAAGAGAGAGCCCTCTCTGATTGCAGGTGGGCTAGAACCTGCAATCCAAAGATTGGTTTGTGGTTACGTCGTCCGTATCCCTACAGGAGCCTAGGGACAACCTGAGTGATAACATAATGGCGACTCCGCTGGGGACCTCCTCAGATAAATTCACTAAACCAGTCTGCAGCCCCACAGAGGAAGAAACCGACTTGTGAAAGCCTCAGTCGACCTGTGTCTTTTAGAAAAAAAGTTCCTAAAAATAGAGTAGAAGCTGGCTCCTAAGAAGCAAACGCGTGATACACGATCAAATCCTGATCCAAATCACCCAGCTGTTTTTGAAAATCCAAATTTAATTACTAAGATCATTAGAAAACAAAAGCAAAAAGAAGACCCAACCGCTACGAGTCCTGAAACAGTTCAGCCAAGTAGTGTTACAACCCCTGTAAAATTTTTATTCTGGTCAACCCCAAGTTCCCTTGGTTCATCACCTCCTTCTCCAAGTAGCTCCTCTACACCTCCATCCCATACTCCTACTACCACTACTACTCCCTCTACCCTAGTTGTTCCTGTTATCCCTGTTGCCCTACTTGTCCCGCTTATCCCCATCATCATGGCTAGATATGCGCCCTTACAGCTGCCTGCTAATCCCGGGGCTATGCCTCAGGACTACCAGTCAAAAATCACCTATTTTAATGGCACGACCTCCTGCACCGCCCTTCAGCATACAAAGAAAATGCAAGATTATTTCGAGAGTTATGAAATTGATGATGACAGTGTAAGAATGAAGATTTTTGTCCAAAGTTTGACCGGTGATGTCAGAACTTGGTTTAGGGCACTTGCACCCAATTCTATATTAAACCTTGAAGCCTTATACCAGGCATTTATTAACAGATGGGAGAAAAAGAAAGATCCCCTACACATACTATCTGAGTATGATACTATTAAAAGAGGACCTCAGGAAACAATTTTGGATTACTGTGCAAGATTTAACAATGTTTACAATGCAATACCACACAATTTAAGACCTCCACCTGATCTCGCTTTGTACAAATTCCTGGATGGCTTTGATTTTGAGATGGCATATCAGTTAAGGGAAAGAGCCCCTTAAAGCCTTGCATAAATGCAAGATGTTGCTGTTAGTGTGGAAGAAAATCTAATTGCTAAAAGAAACAGACCCAGAACTGAGAGAAGAACCACTTCCAAAGAAGAACCCTCAGCCTTCGATCAGAAGCTAGATGTTATCATCAGTGGCATCCACAGACTAGGAGACAGAGTAGACAATGTTGAGAGAAAAACTTCATGGGAAGGTCAACAGCCCAATGCCATAAGGAACCCGAACTTCAGAAAAACTCAAAACACAAACGTTGGAAGGGCCAGTCCCGACCATGATATTAGGCCTCCTTCTCAAGAAAACTATGTGGAGGCATCTACATCCACTGAGCCCATAGATGGGACTCATATGAACCTGATAGATTCAGAAAATGAACAAAAAATCTTTCTTACGGAAGAAGACCGACCATATCCTGATGCAAAACAATTTCACACCAAGTCGGGAGAGTCCTTCGACTTTAAACAAGGCTATGATACCGTTGTATACGAGGTACACAAGAAATACAAATTAAGAACAAGGACCATTGATGTTACCCCATCTAGCAGAACAAAAGATAGCAAATAGCTCAACCGAAGGAAAGGAAATATCACCGTCAATCAACCAGCTGACACCTCTATCCTAAACCCTCATCAGGTAACTGTGGAGGATGTAATAGACACACACTCTCCTGCTGATCGGCCTCTACCTCCCTCCTCCCCAAAATAAGATCTGAATAGCACTCCTAAAAATCTTCCCAAAACAAAAATACCACAAACTGTCACACATCATGACATTGACATTCCAAAAGAAAACATAGAGAGTATGCCTGAAAAAGAGAAATTCGCCACTGTCAACGCCAAGAACTCATTGGAAAAACCATTCAGTTTAGAAGAAGATATTGGAAAACTCAAGATTTCCATTCCCCTCTCAGAACTTGCCAAACATGATGTATATAGGCAACAAATTCAAAGGTCACTTCAATTACCAGAACTAAGGGATGATGTGAATGTTTTAGATGATACCCCTGAACTACTGTTTGAACGGAAAAACAACTTATCGACCTGTTCCACCTTTTTATGTCAGTGTGCACATACATGACAAAATACTGCATAATGCTATGTTTGACTCAGGTGCCTCACATAACCTTTTGCCCAAAGCTGTAATGGAAAGGTTGAACCTTGATGTCACAAGACCGTACAAATATCTGTATTCCTTTGACTCAAGTCAAGTCAAATGTTTAGGCTTGATCAAAGACCTTTGTGTCTCTCTAGTCCAATTCCCTAACAAGACAATCTTGATGGACGTAGTAGTTGCTGACATTCCCACAAAGTATGGCATGCTCCTATCCAGATCATGGGGAGCAAAATTTCAAGGGTCCTGTTATGAAACCAGCTCAAGAAAAGATAGAAAAGATAGATCAATGCCTTAGAATTCAGCCTCTTCGAGGGGGAAACCGCCTTTACATTACATAAATGAACAATTCTTGGATGATACAAATGACAAAACCTCCTTTCTATATATAGGAGTCTAAGGAGTCACAATATAACCCAGCCGACCTAACAATAATAATATAAAGCCACAAAAATAACAATAGAGGGATCTATGGGGCACAAAGTAATAACAATATGGGCACAATAGGGGCACAACAATATTAATAAGGGGTACAACTACAATAGTAATGGGGTAATCACTAGTATTATAGGGACCCAACATGGAGTTGAAAAACTAGCACATGCTTTGAGAAAAAAGGGGAACGTGAAATTGTCTTGTTGTACACCTACCTGCTGCATACGGTAGTAAAGTTTTAAGGATTCCTCACATGGACCATTCTTGGTATATCCTTTAATCATTAAATTCCAGAGAAACAAATTGGATTTGTGTATTTGGTTAAAATTAGGTGCACATTCTCCATATGGTCATGCATATAATATACTATAGAGGTTCAGGGGTTTAATAGCTAAAGATATGTCCTACTCAAGCCTGTTTGTTAAAATGTAGGCATGGACACGTGTCACTGAATTGAATATAGTACATTCTTGCTATAGAGAAGGAAATACACCATAGTCCATTCATGGAAACTCCCAGCCAATGATGTGTCCCTGCATTTTACAGTGTTGTTGTTGGTATAGTGTGGGTTCCTTTTCTGTAACAGCACATGAACTAAAGGTTTTGACATGAATTTTTTCAATCATATGGATGCTCCATTTTGAGATAAGCAATATTTTCACAATAAATACACTTTTGAAAACTACTTGAGTTCCTTACAAAACCCTTAAAGATGCAAGCCAGACATCCATGGTATCCATGAACATTAAAACTAGTCAAAGTGCCATACGCATGAAGATTGTGTATTATAAACAAAAAAGAGGCTATTAAAGTGAATTGAATTGAATTACCATCCCTTAGAATTTGAATTTCTTCAATTCCTTCTCACAATTCTACTATCTCATCAAATCATGGCTCTAAATTAACATCAGTTATATCTAAAGTCACATTTTTTTCCCCTGGTATAATCAATGACAACATCCAAAAAAATGTTTTTATGCAACGATTAGTTTCAAATTTTTTCACTACAGTAGGTGCAAAATTTTCAAGGAAATTCTACATGGTATCAGAGCAAGGAATGGAATAAAGACCAACACAAGTTGATTAATACATCACAACTGTGATACATCAAAGAGGAGGATGTATGATTTGAGGAGTCGTAGCCTATAAGAGCTTTTCCAAGAGGAGAAGGATGAGTTAGAGGTTATCTTTCCATGCTTGGAACAAATCGAGATTAGGCAGGGTGTTGGCCAAGTGGATAAGGAGTAGTTATGGGTAAATTATTTATGTTTTGAAGGGTCTATTATTTGTTACAGGTCCTTGCCATCTTTTGTGCACAATAGGTAGGCCGAGTCTCTATCTTATACAACTGAAAGGCCTAGAAGGGACCAGACGAAGAGCGATGTACCTTGTAGATATAAACAAGAGTGAAGAACCTATAGTAGAGGATAAGCATAGTATGTGTGGTAGTTTAGAAGCCAAGTTAGAGTACTGGTGCATTGTGTTAAAGTGGCCTAATAAGAGGTCAAGGAATCTTATAGGAATATCCCATAACTATGACCTAAGAAGGGAAGAAAAAGTCTTCTAAAGAGGTAATTTTTTGTTGTCCTTTTGTGTTGAGATTGATAGGTTGGTGTAGTTTTGGTGGCAGGAAGTTCTATATTATAGGATTTTTGTTAGGATTTGCCTTATTGAGCCCTAATTTCAGCCTATTGTGAAGGAATACAAGGTTATTAGTGGGCAGGGGTTGGAGAGCTCTCTTGGGAGGCATGATGGCCTATCAAGGATTGAGAGAAGATCATTGTTTAGAGGGAGCCTCTAACTTTGTCTCTTGGGAAGGGAGGATCGTAATAGTATTGGAGGATAATGGGGTGGGAGAGTTTATCGAAAATGCAATTCCACCACCATAATATCCCCAACAATTGGCCCAACATAATAAAAATGATATCAAGGCCAAGAGGATTATTATATAAGGGGCCAGAGATCATATAGTTCCTCATATCCATGGGAAGGAGACAACATATGAGATGTTTCAAGACATCTTACAATTATATCATAGTACCAACGAGACCAGGAAGCTTGCTCTTAAGGAAAAGCTAAGGAGTATTTGGATGAGAAAGGATGAGCCCATCATCACATATTTGTCAAAGTTCACTTAGGTACGAGATGAGCTAGGTGGTGTGGGCGTGATTGTACCAAAGCATGACCTTGTGATATTTTCTCTTTTAGCACTTCACAAGTCTTGATATGGTTTCCAAGATGCAGTAAGTGGCAGATAAAAATTTCCAAGTTGGGAAAATTTATGCATTGATTGAGTTTAGGAAGAGATCTAAAGAGGTACCAAAGATGGTAGATTAATGAAGATAGAGGACGAGGAGAAATTTTCCCTGGCAGACATGAGTAGCAAGGACAAGGGAAAGCAGGGCCAAGGAGTGGACAAGCCTAGTCATAAGGGTAAGAAGAAGGATCTAAGTAATATTAAGTGCTTCCATTGCCATGAGTTTGGACACTATGCCACTAAGTGTCCTAAGCGGAAGGAGGAGTCCATTAAGAATCATGTAACTGCATCAACATAGGTAGATTTCTTCCTAGTTGGAAAAGGATTTCTCATTGATTACTTGCATGGAAATCTCAGCAGATAGTGGTGTATGGTATATTGATTCATGAGAATCCTTCCACATGAGCAGGAACAAAAAGATTTTCAGCCACCTGAATGGGAAGGACATGCAATTCTAGATTGAGCTAGGATATGATTGTCAATATGAAACTAGTGGAGTTGCCACTGTCAGTTTTTAGAGTGAGTCAGGTAAGTCTCTTCATCTTACATATCTCCTCTATGTCCCAGGATTAAAGCAGAATATTGTTTCGGTAGCAAGGGTTACGATGTCATCTTTAGCAGTAGTAAGGTTTACCTCTAGCACTTAGCTTTTGGATGTAAGAAGCAGATAGGTGTGTGGATGAAGAATATCTACAAGTTGCACATAGAGACGAGCATAGCCTTGAGCAGCAATGTAGGAATATAACAGAAGAGGGAAGTGATAGTTGAGCGAGGATAGAGATCTCAAGATGCAACCTCAACTAATAGCTCAGTTTGATTCTAAGCTAGTTAGTAGTTGAGATGAATAGAAGAACGATGAGGAGCATAGCCCAAGGTGAGTGGAGTTAGCCACTCAGTCAGAGACTCCTAGTATAGGAAGAGTTTGAGCCAACTAGGTAGAATATTTTTTTAAGGGAGATCATGAGAGAGTTGGATCTTCTAGTATCACCTTGAGTCAGAGGAAGAAGCCACATAGGTACACAAGGTACATGGAAGTTGTGACTGAAGTGATATACTCGTAGAGGATGGTGGGAGAGAATAGGTCTTCAGATCAGGTTCCACATAAGAAATCAGGGAAGTCTTCTAGTTCAGAGGGAGCAGCTACAATAGTGGAGAATGTGGTAGTGATTGAGATAGATCCAGGTGGACAAGGTTATTCCAGAAGAACCTTCCTCACTAAGAGGGAGTGTTGAAAATAATAGCAAGTAAGGTATTCTTTGACTTATTATTTCATCAAAGATACCACAATCAGTCCTTTAGCATGCACAAGTTCCTATAAGTTAGGATGAATTCATAAAAGTTAGGATGATTTCATGAAGTAGTTTAATTCATGTGAATAGTTAGAGGATCATTTATTTGTATCCTAGTATGATTCCAATGGTTATTTGTGTCTAGGATGAGTTACATGAGTCATCTAGACTCAGTTAACTAGTCAATCACAGGATTGAGTTCCAAAAATAAACTTACCAAATTTAGATGGGTCAAATTGCTTATAAGGAGGTCAAAAGGCATGATTGTAATCATTGTTTTGTGTGAGAACAAGGTTGTGAGACAAGAAAATAGTGAACACAAGTTTTGTGTGTGAGCTATTAGAGCTAGAAGAGTGTTAAGGAGTTTCATATATGTAGTGTTTTGGCAGAGGAAATTTTGGTTGGTATGCACTAAGAAATAGGAGGAAATTTCCAGGGCCAGCACAAGGATTTAGGAGCTAAGTACAGGGTTCTTGCAAGTAGGGTTTTGAGATAAGTAATAGCATGGATAACAATTTTTTTCTCTAGAGAAACAATTTTCCTTGTAATAATTCTATTTTGCTCAAACTTTGTCAATGATATTTTGTAGCTAGTAGAGGGTTTTTCTAGTTGGGTTCCCTAGAAAATTTTGTGTTTTTTCTATTGTGTGACTATTTTATTTTTGTTATATTCTACTACAAATTGGTAGAGAAATTATGTGTCTTGGTGCAATTATAGTTTCAGATTTGTTCATTACAATAGCTACAAAATTTTCAAGGAAATCCTACACTCTCTGACTATGTCATTGTTGCAACCTACACTCGTTGTCTCGACTCTCTCTAAAGCTTTGTTTTCTACACAAAATTATTTGAGACATCTTGACTGAATTTGAATGTTTATGTTTTGGCTAATGATTCATTTGTACAATTGAGGAGTTGTGCACCACATTCGTGATTGACCTTGTATTCCATCCAAGGCCCCTATATCTTATTTCTTCCATTCTATTGTTCTAAAAGAGTTGGTATCATTATTACTTAACAAGCTACATAAACCTTCACCTAGGTTGTTATTATTCCTTAAATAATTCTCCAACCTTTTTGCACACACTCACTTTTAAAATATGATAATTTTTTATCGTTGATATTTTTCTTCTGTCAAACAGTTTTCCTCTTCCTCTCACGTATATTGCTCATCAATGAAATTTTTTGGTTTCCTCCACTGGTAGTTTTGACATATAAACTTCACAACCACATTCCTCATAAGTGAAGATGCCCCCATACAATTATCCAATTGATTTCCATTAAAATGCTTTAACAACACAATAGTTTGAAACAGTGCCCTCACCCACTCTGGAAACCCTGCATTTCCAATATCCTTCATTTTCCCCTTTTTGTCACCTCACAAGAAAGTGAATTGTGAGTTCAGCCTTCACCCTACTTCACATCTAAATAATTTTCTACCATTTTCACCTTATAAAAAAAGATGAAAAACCCTTAGAAATGGATATAACAGCTTCAATTATAAGGTGTATCATGACACCAGAGCTCTGGCATAGAAATCCTTGCCCATATCATTCATTTGTAGTGTGATAAAACAAATGACAGAGAAATGGTTTGATTTTTCACAATACCTTAACAAGACCTACCTGTGAACAAAGTGTGTCCAAGCATTGATCAACGATTTCTCCACTTGCATCGCCTTGCTCATGTGGGTTGGGTTTAAATGGGATGCATTCCTCCTCAAAAAATTATCAAATATAAAAATCTTATATCATATTAAATGTATTAATAATAATACTTTTTAATGTGGCCACTTGGGAGCTTCTAAAATAGTGGAATTTTCCAGGCTTCTGGAGGCATTGTTGCTTTGATAGTGGTTTCAAGTGGCATACCTATAGAACCCACCTCAGGATTAAACCCATATTGATAAAGTTCATCCTTGAAAAAGTCTTTTGGATTTTTAATTTCATAGGGACCATCTATAAATTCTCCACTTCCCTTGGCAATCCATCCCATAAATATCCTTGTATGTACACACAGGTTCCATCAAGGTATTGGCTAGGATCTTCAGAGACTCTGGCCCATGTATGTGAATTTATTAAATTTGTTCCAATGTTAAGGGACTTGAAATAAGGATAAAGCTACAAATCATTCTTTACAGATGCATTAATGTCATTTGGTGGGTGTTGCTCATTACCTCCAACCCATAGTGCCAAGCTTGCATGATTGTGCAAAAGCTTGATTATGGCCCTTGCACATATAAGAAAATTTTCATTATCTAATGGCCCGTTTTGGTTTGAAACATGAATACCATACCTATCAACATCTTCAGTAGTCCAGAAATCTTGTCAGACCAACAATCAGATCATAGTAGTGATAGAATTATGGTCGCTCTGCTAATCCCTCACCCCAACAATGAATCGTATTAAAATTCATATCAACGTAGAAATTGATATCTTCTTTGTAACGCTTTTCTAAAATACACAACAATCCATTAGAATCTATCCAGTTTGCTCCACGAATGAAAACAGGTTCCCCATTCACTTTGAATAATCTTCCACCAGCTGTAGGATCTATGTAACTATCAATTTTCTGAAATCCAAATGGATGGATCTAAGAATCTAACTCTCCATAATCTCTTACATCCACAGTAATATCCACTTTGTATAGTGTTTGTTTTCCCATGCCATTTCGCCACCATAAACTTGGTCTGTAAAAGAAAAGAGGTGAAAATGTATACAGAATAGTGTTCCCAGCTAGTATTGATAACTCCTTTGTCTTCATTTTCTCAAACAAACACACCCCATCCTCCAGTTCAAGAGCCACTTGCACCCTTAGCATGCATTTTGTAGCTAACATACTAACATTAGTAAATTCTACTGTCGTATGCAAGTATACCTTCTTTAAATCATCAAAAAATGATGAAACTAGATGTGGATCAGAGATTTTCACTGGCCTGGAAAATGTAAGTTGATAATAGTGTTACCATGTTTTTCAACCAGTGGCACGTAAATATGAAAACATTTTATCCTCTAAAAATTATTTTAAAATGTGAAATCAATGGAATATATATATATATATATTATAATATATATATATATATATATATATATATATATATATAGATAATTGTAATTGAAATATGCATTATATAGCAATATTTTATATGTTCATTAAAAAACATAGGGTCATAAAGGTAGGAGTTTGGATCTTAAACACATTATAATAGTTAAAATAGGGAATATTTTTTTCTATACTAGCTTAGATCCCATCTTAACTCAAAATCTACCAAGTGTTAAAAGGGATCAAATTCGTTGAGGTGGTAAACTTCATTTAGAGTGAAAAGAGATTTGAGACCTCTAGATATTACTTGGTAAATCTAGAGCTAAAATGGATCTAGGATATATATATATATATATATATATATATATATATCAAAACTTAGAGCCCCCAACGATAAATTGACTATTTACCTCAATTTTATTTTAATTATTAATTTTATTTTATTTTTCTTAATTTTTTATGTAATTTGACCAAGTTAAAATGTTCACATAAAAATAAAAATTACTAACAGGAAATTACAGCATCTTTTCCATACTAGGCTAGAGAGCCCCCTCTCGGTGCAGCAATTCAGAATTATCTAGTAATGTATAAAGTTTCTAGTAACTTGTTAACAAAAATAAAATTTACATTCAAGTACTATGTTCGCATGTTGAAGTATGTTATCATAGAGGAACCTCCATGTATCCAAGCCACACTCCTCATAAAGGCCTCTTATGCTTTTGGGCATGATGATATTCTAGTTCTTTAAGTAATCAAACATTTATTTTTATTATTTTTTTGTAACTAGGTGAAGCCTAGGTTGGGGCCAACCTACTTATTGGTTGGAATAATACCTATCCACCCGCAATAGGTTGCTTATTGCCAAGATTGTGCAAGACTTTGCTCAAGATTAGACACCCCTTGGGAAGTTTAATTCCCCCAAAGTGGCTTTCACTCCTCAGCCCCTCCTTATGAGGTTTGACGCTGTGATTTGGCGAGGACTAAACCCCACGCAAACAAATTGGTCTACACCTCATACGTTGTACTTGTTAGCTGGTCATATTTTTATTCTTGGACTATAGTAGTCATTTACGTTAATAATTTTTAATTTTCTCACTTATTATCTAGTCATATATTTTAGTCCTAGACTAAATTAGTCATTTAAGTTAGTCTTTTTTAGTTGGGTCACTTAAACTTGCTCAAATTTAGTAGTAATTCACTTGAAATAATTATGGTGACTAAATTTTTTAGTTGTGTAGTCACTAATCTTACATTTCGTACTATTTTCTTCACTTAGTTTAGAGCCTGTAAACTTCAAGCACATTAAAGCTTTATGCCCTTTAAATCTTGTTGCAACCCTGAAAACATTTTTTTGGTGTATGTTATTATATTCTCCAAATAAATTGCATGCAACACATCACAAATACCTCCTTGGTTGTTTAAATCTGAAAACGAAAACAAATCCAACTCCCAATTGTTGCACTAATCAACACATGCATTTCAACACATATATGGTTTGCGGACATCCCCATTTATTTAAACATGTAAAACTCGTCTAGAACATAACGAGTGTGTTTGTCTTTAACATCATAACATCTTTTCCTCAACATTTAGCCCACTAAAACCAAAATCTACACCTATGTTCTAGACTACAAACTTGAGATAATAATCCACGACCAACATTAACATCACAAACAAACAATAACGAAGAAGACCACCAGTATTCCTACTGCAACAAATTTCAATTACCCAACAGTGCACACTACAACTTTTCTATTGTAAGTTTCTCATTCAAAGCTATGATACCATTTAATGAAATATAAAAAGGATAATATGAAGAGAAAAATATATGAATTAAAATTCCTCATTCCATAATCTTTATTGTCACAATGTATTCATCTTCCAATCATACTAATATATAATACAATTATGAAACCACATCAATTTCTCTCGCCTTGACAACTCATCAAGAGATAAAGTAGAATGAGATAAAATAGCATCTAGAAACTCTATAAATATTATTAAGATAAAAACTATATCCCAAGATGTGAAATAAACGAAGGTGGTACATTAGGACTTAATGATTTTTTATGTAAGTAAGAGGCTAACATTATGAATCACATATTGTCAAACTCCCATTAATAAATGTGAAATTCTCTTGATCTCAAACTTCTTTTAACTTGGTTTATAATAGATAATGGTTCAGCAAATAATGGTTTTGGTAATAAAGATATTTCTAACTTGTTCATTATATTTTTCATTATCATATTTCCATTTCTTGTTCAAAAAGTGAATAGTCAAGTGCATCTCCAATTGCTTAATGAAATTCAAATAGCTTAAAGGGTTTAATTCCAATAATATTTATTTCTAAATATGTGTTTTCAACAACTTGCTTGTTCCACAAATTCAATTTTTCAATTTTATTTTGTAAGAACTTTTGTGGCATATTGCAAGATGCAATGTGATTTATTCCTCTTCAAAATCAACACCTTCTTAAGCCAACTCCTATGAACTAGATTATATTTCAAGAAATTTCTTTTTATCCCAATATGGCATGTCAACAATGTCATCAATATCATCAATTTCCATTGCTTTAACACCCATTTCCTTTGATACATATTTAGTGTTTCCTTTGGTAATGTCTCTCTTACTTTTCAAATTTACTGCAATAACAAGAGTCTTTTCCAAATTATGTTTAGGGAGATTACCATCACCACCTTCTCCCACACAACCATCAATATTTTTACTTTTCGCATTCTTTCTAGATTGACCTCTACCATGTGATTTAGAATTAAATATTTGAGATACAATTATGGATGCAAACCTGCAATTGTAATAGAATTCCCATTTCATTTGTATTACTTTTTCTAACTATATAAGGCATTGACATCTTCACGAAATTTCTGAGTATATGGTAAAACTTTATTATCACCTTCACCTTCTACATACGTTGCCTGGAAAATTGTGGCATACCCAATACAAGTAAAATGAGATAAGAAATATCCTTGCGACCAAAAACATCACTTGCTTCCTTTGTCAATATGAAACTCCCCAAATAAACAACATATTCAACAAGATGAGAAATAATTTTAATACTAAAATGTCCAAACTTAATAAGAAGTGGTATGAATTGATTCTTTATTTTTTCAATTAAAGAAATGAGCCTAGTGTATGTATTAGCAATATATGTCTACCAAGAAAAACCTTTCACATACATAAATTGGAAGCACAAATGGATTCCCCTCAAACCCAAACATCCAAATGAATGTGAAATACTCTTGAATATGTAAAACTTTCTTTACCTCTAAGAAGGTTATGGATTTAGAAGAACATCCAGTGTCCAAATAACCAACCATTATTCTTCTACATTCTACAAGGAAAAAGTTCTGTGCTTGATAAAATTGAAATCGGGCCTTATGCTTGCACAACGAGGGATACCAAAATTGTATTGGTTCCATGCAAAAGTTGAAGTGTCATGACCTAGGAAAACCCTTGAAATTATTACAATAAACATTATATTTTATAATAAACAAGGTATAAATTCATGAAAAACTTCTTTGTCTAATTGAAATTCCCAAATTGATATGAGATTTCTACTAAATTTGTATGATCCCAATCAAATATGGCTCGCTCATGTATAGAATAATGTGGTACTATCAAAAAATATAAAGGAACAAACTTGGTAGACTCTTGGTCAATAATTCTTATGAATAGCCAAGAAAATTCACGATATGGGTTGTTTAACATACATACCTCAATCTTAATAGAAGTAAGTAATTATTTTGTTGGATTCTTCATGAAATTATTGAGATGGTTATTTCTTCCATTGTGATTATTAAAAAATCCATCTACCTTTACAATCTTAAATACTTTTTGGCTTTTGGAACCCAAACCATCTTCTTGAATACACTAGTAGTTAGAGGAATAGGAGTCTTGCCACCTTCTTTGAGTTGTATATGTCTTTTTTTCTTTGAAACTTGCTAGCACACCAAGAAACCATTTCTGAGGATTCAAAAAGTTTGGGTATTCAACCAATATATAAAATTCCTAAATCAAATATTTACTCTTGTTATTTTTCTTTAAGGATGAGTTTATAATACTACTTGCAAGAAATGGGCCACTGAAATTCATTGTCCTATCACCCAAGTGTGTTTATGATATCTCTACAAAAGAATTATCTCGTTATGTTTTCATATTTATTTGATAATTATTATGAATACTCAATTGGTGGATGAACTAAACTTAACTTAATTGGGGACATAGGGGTATGAAGTGTATCATTTGTCTCTACCGTGTCGATAGGTGTCATGGAATGTGATTCATAAATAACGAATACCACTTTAATTTGAAAGGATAACAAAATATCTACAAAAAACATTCCTTATTTAGTATAAGGGTGAATTTAGATCATGTGAAGTTTGCACTAGCTATGGAAATTTAATGTGCCTTAGAAAAACATCAAAAATTTAAGAAATATGGGATGCAAGATGTGTCACATTGGATAGTATAAACCATTTTTCTCTCAACCAAATGTGAAAGACAAGCTGAATCGAAAAATTGACTAAGCATGAAACTTTATGCGTTGAAGAGGTGTGGGATGAAATCATGTAGGTTGATAATATGTAGGATGGTGAAAAAAAGGATCCCCCACAACCACGTGATACATAGATTATTTTTTAGTGTTGTGGAGTGCAAATAAAGGAATGCAAAATGTGTGATGCAAGATGAACCTAGTGAAAAGAACAACCAACATCCCAAATGGTAAAAAAAATTGTGTAAGTATTTTAAGTATTTTAGGTTATGATGTATGCATGGAACAAGTGCTAAAAAGGGAAATTGAAACCTACAATGTTTAAGGAAAAATACTAATACTAAGTGTTTGGAAAGGAAGGGTGTCACTCTTTAAAAGAGCTAATAAAATGATATTGATCAACCCCCTAATGCACATAATAATTGAGAGAGCAAGGATAACCAACTTTAAGACCACCAGTCCAACCCATAGGAAAAGAAGGGTAATGGTAAATCAAATTAGAACATTATAAAGTGGTGTGAGTGCCACAAAATCGCATAGAACAACATTGATGAATGTCACTTGAAAAAATAATTGTTGATTGAACTGAAAGAAAAAAAACCAGATATTTACTCAAACTCTGATTCAGAGTAGGATAAGGGAAAGTGCATCACTGATGAAAAACTTGGAGATGCCATTACAATTGAATGATCTATCTTGAAGTGTTATAGGATCTTGAGGAAGTGGAGTACCTCTTCCATTCACAAATTTAGGTGAAGAGGACTCCATTATATTTCATTATTGACAATGGTATCTAGAACTACTTGATATTGACCAAGGTCGTTAAGAGATTTAAGCTACCAATAGCACCACAAACCCAACCATACATCGTATATTGGTTAATCCTAGGACAAGACATATGAATTATTTAGTTGTAATGTCTTCTATTCTTTAGCATCAATCCTTTTAAAGACGAGGTATTGTGTGATGTTTCCCCCTTGAATTTTGATATATTCTTTTAATACAACTCTATAGGTGGAAATTTCATGTTATTTATGATTCTAGGCCTTGAAGTTTTATTTGTACTTTAGGATGTTAGTGGTACATGGTACTAGGGATAGTTGCATGACTATCATAATTTCCTCGATCTTGATAAAATTGTTTCGAAAAGTATCTCTCAAACTAGAAAATTGTTCTCTTTATGGTTTTATTAGAAGGTGAATAGGAAGTCACTATTATTACACAGCATTTTGTCACCATTAGGAAAATGATTGTCAATCTAGATATCGAGCTATCCGATGAAGTGTTCCAAGCATTCCCTTGCAACGTTAGAAGCAAAACAATCCCAAAGTCTACAAGAATTATGGATTATATTTCTAAAAAACTAATTTTAAGCATTATTATTGTTTCCTAGCCATTACTTGTGCAACCGTAGATTTTACCATTATGGTCTGCGCCAATTTTTCTTTGTCTTCCATTATGAACTACACAAATATCTTAACATAAATAAAAATAAAAAGTGATTTCTAGAAGCCTTGTTGGAGGAATATTTCCCAACTAAAAGCCTCGAGATTCTACATAATTGGACCTTATCCCTCTGTTCATGGAGAAAACTCCCTCCCTTTATGTAACCCTAATCCCTCTTTTGAGGATATCATCCCTTGAGAAGAGGATCTCAAAACTCCTCCTCTTGTCCTATAAATTCAAGATAGACTAGAGGGCTAAGGAGGAATTCTAAATGTAAACTTATGTTGTTGGAATAAGGTTGGAAATATTGTCATATAAGGAGAGGATTAGAGACTATTGGGAAGAGGCATATTGTTATTTTTTGGTAGCATCGGAAGCGCTCTAGCCTTGAAAATTGGTGGAGAGGCTAAGGCACATGAGTTCTAAAGAACCCATAAACCGTTTGGTGAAATTCCACCCAGATTGTATTTTATTAAAATAATTAATATTCTTAATGGAGTTCCTAAGTTTAAACTTAGGTAAATTAAAGTATTAATGGGTATTAATCAAAATATGGGTGAGAATGATCTAGAAGGCGAATCAAGTCATGTTTTAATACTAGCCATTGATTAGAGACTTAATCTCGATCGTTGAAGACTCAACAGGAAAATTATAAAATGGAAGCTTGTGGTTCATTTGGAAACACACACACACAGATTGAGGAAATCCATTTTCTGAGGTGAGAAGTTCTTAGGAGGAAAATCGTCTGGGGAGATCCTGTAGCTGAGGGGAAAGGAGAATCTAGGAGGACTTTCTGGAGAATACTGATAGAGAGGCAAAGAAGGGTTGCAGAGAGGCAGTGCAGTAGCTGGAAGAGCTAACGTTGGGCCAGTCTGGGCCCACACAGCCCTAACGCAGAGCCAGAAGAACCAGCACATAGCAGAAAAGTTTTCTATCACATAGAATCCAAAACTATCGGGAACAGCCGGAATTGTCGAGAACTGCCGGAATAGCTGGGATAGCTGATGCAGAGGATATAAGAGGTGATGCAGGTCTGATGTAGAGCTTGTAAGGTTGGTGCAGGGCTAATGCACAAATAGCAGGGTTAGCCAGTCTTGTGCTGGATCAGCCAGAATTCTACCGAGTGAAGTGAGATAAAACTCACTTAGATTTTCTTCCAGTATTTTTTGTGTAAACGGTTGCTAGATCAACATCCTAGATTTATATTCAGATATTTCTCCTATGTAATAATAAACCCTCAGAATTGTTGCACTAGTTTTCAAACATTTGATTTGGTTTTGCAGAAGTGTGTCCTATGTATCTTGTTCTTTTCTCTATTTTCTATTTCATGAGATCAAATTTTTAATTAGTGTAGGCTGCAGAAGTAATTTTCTTCAGTATTCAAAAGAATAACTTGATGAGTAAAATTTTAAAAAATCAAGTAGGTGAAGTAGATTTGGCTTTGTTGCAGTAGGGGTTCCTTCAGTTTATGAATTTTCACATGGTATCAGAGGATTGATATTGAAACAGGAAGAGCAGATCAAGTGCTAAGCACTTGGCAGCAATTCGAATCCCCTTGAAGAAATTGTGCAGTCCTTGTCAGGAAGCAAATCCGAGGAAATATCCCTCTGAGTGAGATTATAGAGAGGTATGATTTCTAGCTCATGAGTTTGCAGAGGCAGAGGGAGTGATGCAGAGCCTCAGCGCAGTGTTTGAAGGATGCAGTTTCTATCGGGGCAGAAATCCGCTAGAAAAGAATGAAGACATATAGAAGGGAAATTTTCTCCTTAAAAATCTTTCCACCAGAAAGTTTGAATTTCTCACTTGGTGAGAAGCAGAGCAGTGCTAAGTAGTGACTAGAGGAGTCAGTTTGACATTTGGGTGAGATGGCAGCACATGGGCTCAAAGATCAGGACAAGTTGGAAGGTGATTCCAACTATGTCATATGGAAAACCAGAATCTTAGTTGTTCTGGAGGAATATGATCTCGAGGCCTATGTCAAAAGTGTTGTAGTTTTTCCTACTGAAAATGATCAAAAGAATAAGTACAAGGCCAAGCAAGGGAAAGCAAAGAGGCTCATTCTCGATGGAGTTCAAGATCGTGTGGTTTCACACTTGTAGGGAAAGGATATATCCCAAGAGATGTGGGAAGCCTTGTCTTTTTTGTATGAAGGATCTTTTGAACAGTGGAAGATGTATTTGGAGCAGAAGTTGCAGCAGACCTTGATGTATAAAGGAGAATGCGTGAACCTCTATCTTCAACATATTTGGGACACTAGAGACTAGTTTGATGCAGTGGGGTCCACTCCTCAGCCAACCGAGATGGCGAGGATAGCCCTAAATGGAGTCTCGAATGAATGGAAAGTTTTTGTCCAAAGTATATTGGGCAGAGAAAAAACCATTCATGGGAGGAGATGTGGGAAGCTCTTCAACAGGAGGAGTTAAGGAGCGACCTAGTGAAGGTCAACCTTTGCGGCAACAATGTGAGTGGCACAAATATGAAGGAGGATGAGGAGAACATAGCTCAAACATCGAAGGGATATCAGAAGCTGAAGCGAAAGAAGGACATTTCGAAGGTGAAATGTTTCAGTTGTGGTGAGATGGTCCACTATGCATCCCAATGTCCTTTGAAGAAAAAGGATAAGGATGAGAAACATGATCCTAAGGTTGCTTCAGCAAATATTGACGAGGATGAGTTTTCCATGAGTGCCCACACATCTCCAGGCAAGATATGGGGCAATATTGAGTTGTAGTCGGGAGGACTACATGTGGGCATGATCCTTGAGGAGTCCACCTCTTGGATCAATTCCTTGCTATGGGAGCCCAAGATTCAACAGTAGTGAGATGGAATTAGTGTCATTTGATGCAATGGAGTGTTTGGAGGACAAATGCAATAGCTGGGGACTAGAGATTGATCATTACAGATCAAGGTTAGCAGTAGAGCAGTTGGCATAGTGCAGGAGTCGGCAGCAGTTAGATTCCAACATTCATTGTATTATGTTGAACACAATTTATTTCAACTAATTTTATATGTTTTTAGTTGCTTCTCTCAACAACTAAGTTGCAGTATGGATGTAGTGTTAGCAGTGGTAGTGCTAGCATAGTAGATGCAGCGTTTGAAAGGGAGTTGTAGTACAGAAGCAACAGTGACAGTGGCAATGTCATGGGTAGTAATACAGTAGTAGCATAAGCACAATGTTGGTGACAGTAGCAATGTAGAAAGGAGGTGCTTCAGAAATAGAGCAACATGCTGGTGGACATTGTTGCTAGAGCACTTTCCTCACTAAGAGAGAGTGTTAGTTTTTGGTAGCATCGAAAGTACTCTAAAAAGAAAATTGGTGGAGAGGCTAAGGCACATGAGTTATAAAGAACCCAAAAACCATTTGGTGAAATTCCACATGGATTATATTTTATTAAAATAATTAATATTTTTAATGGAGTTCCTAAGTCTAAACTTAGGGAAATTAAAATATTAATGGGTATTAATCAAAATATGGGTGAGAATGATCTAGAAGGCAGATCAAGTCATGTTTTAATATTAGCCATTTATTAGAGACTTAATCTCAGTCGTTGAAGATTCAAGAGGAAAATTATAAAATGGAGGCTTGGGGTTCATTTGGAAACACACACAAAGAGATTGAGGAAGTCAATTTTCTGAGGTGAGAAGTTCTCAGGAGGAAAATCGATTAGGGAGACCTTGCAGCTAAGGGGCAGTGAGTATCAGGGAGAAGGACTTTCTGGAGAATACTGACAGAGAGGTGGAGAGCTCTTGTAGAGAGGCAATGCAGTAGCCGAAAGAGCTGACATTGCGCCAGTATGGGCCCATGTAGCCCTAACGCAAAGCTAGAAGGGCTAATGCAAAGCAGAAAAGATTCCTGTCATGTAGAATCCAGAACTGTCTAGAACTACCAGGAATTGTGGGGATAGTTGATGTAGAGGGCAAAAGAGGTGATGCAGGACCGACGCAGAGCCTGTAAGGCTGACGCATGGCCTATGTAGGGTTAGCGCACAAATAGTCATGGTTAGCCAGTTTTGTGCCAGATCAGGCGGAATTTTGCTGGGTGAATTGAGGTAAAAAACACCCAGATTTTCCACCAGTATTTTCTTTGTAAAGGATTGATAGATTAGCATCCTAGATTTGTATTTAGATATTTCTCCTACATAATAATAAACCCTTAGAACTGATGCGTCAGTTTTCCCACATTGGGTTTTTCAAGGACTATTGTGTCAAAAAAAAGTATGTCCTATGTACCTTGTTCTTTGAATTGTTTTCTATTTCATGAGATCAAATATTTAATTAACGTAGGCTGCATAAGTGATTTGCTTCAGTATTCAAAAGAATAACTTGATGAATGTAATTTAAAAAGTTAAGTAGGTGAAGTAGATTCAAATTTGTTGCAGTAGGGTTTCCTTCAATGTAGGAATTTTCACACATACATCATCAAGGCCAAGGTTTTAATGCTTCTTTTTGTTTATACAAGCATTATTCTTTCCTACTTGCATATGTTCCAATGCTCTTTAAAAAGCTCATTGATCCTTTTCATGGTTTATAATTGAATATTGGTTTAATTTGGTGATTTATGCTATATTATGATTTCTATTCATGATGTGTTGTACCTTCATATACTTTGTGCTTTTATGCCTTGTTTGTTTCTGTTCATGCATATCTTCTTTTGAAGCAGCAAGGAAAGAATTTTTAAAGCATCGAAAGGACTTCTATAATCATTTCGTAGAATAGGTAAGAGGCTCTTGCATACTTCACACTTCATTCTTGAGTTATGAATTAAGGAAAGGTAGAAGTTGTTTGTCTGTTTGTTACTAGATCTTGTCTTAGTCTAGGGAGATCACTCTTGTCCGCAAGAGTGATTTGTTCGCCATGACAAATTGGTGACCATAATGGGGAATGATTTGTTCTTCATTATCTTCTTTTAACCTTTGATTGCTTCAGTAACCTGATCTAACTATGTTTTCAAACTTGAAAGATTAAGCTTCTGGATTTTTGGCATTGTTTTTTATTTTTCTTAAGTTTTCTCAGTTTATGTGTTTCTTCTTCAGCAACAGAGTGCATTTTTGTGCATTTTGCCTCTAGAAATTGCGTGGTTGCGCACTGAATTGATCTGATTGCTTGGGTAAGTCTTTGAATCTTTTGAAAAAATAGGGTTTTAATTGTTGAGTCCAACAAAAAAAATTGTTTCTATGTCTTGTTGAATTTGTTTGCATTCTTGGAAAGTCTGTGTCTGTTAAATTGAATGTTGTATATTGTCTTCTTGAAAATACTTCATCTTTTCAAATTAGGATTCGAAGTTGATCTGGTAACTTTTTTATTTAGCAATAGAGAGATTGGTAGTTGTTGAGATCATGTTTTCCTGTCTTTCTTCTTCTAAATAATTAGATTCAACATTTGTTTTACATGTTCGTAAAAGATCATTATGATAATAAAGATAGTGTTTTTCAAAGTTAAGTATTGTTTCGCTTGTAAAATTGCTTCTTTTGGTTAAATTGAAATCAAAAGTTGTTATTTATGTTGCTAGAGAAACATTTTAGAATCATATTTTTTATAGTATTATGTTTATAGCATTGATTTGAAGAGATTCATTTTAGAGTTTTATTTGTTTTCTTCCTGTATTTTGAACAATTTTTTGGTGTTGTATGTTGAAATAATTTTTATGATCTTTGATTTTTTGGGTGAATTGTTATTCGAAAGATTCATTTCTGCATTTGGGTTAATATGAAAGTGAAAATCATGCATTCTTGAAAGGAAATATGGTGAAAATGGAAGTTTTCCATTTTGTTTGAACATCTGAAAGACTCTCTCTTTACCATAGTTAGAAATTCACTGAAGCAAAAGATTCAATTCTACATATTTGTTGCATTAGGTTTAGAAGTGAAAAATTGATATCATTTACACCACATCTATTAAATCAACTTTAATCAAATAGGAATTGTCAAATCAATAAAAAACTAATTAACCAAAGATATTGGCTCTAGGTTAGAAGACGTGTTCTGGCGTCTATAAACATAACAGTTGTCGTTTCTTCTGTGTGGCACATTCTGTAGGTAGTCGATATTCCATGTACGTAATTATATGGGAAAATTCTCCATGTTCCTTCAGGTATATCAGACGATGTTCCATGTATGAAAAGTATATGGGGATGCTTCCTATTGTACATGCTTACATTAAACTACACTAACACAGACTGTACCTCGAGCATATTTTGGAGTCCCCCTTCTAAGTTGCATACCATCCATAAGTAACTGAGTCGATCGCTTTGTTATTTGTGATACACCAAACACAACATTCAGGGATATTATTTACCCATATGTAAATCCTTGGTTTACCAAGGTGGTATATTGCAGTTCACAGTGGCTTAGTAATCCTTGATACTTAGTTACCCTTTTTATTTTTGTTATTTATTTGATTGAATAAAATTGGAATAAACTTTAATAAAATTCGTCGTGGCCGATTTACCGAGACATTCTTGTAGAATGCAGGGTTTACCCCCTAAGTATACACCTGATCAATTGGAGAAAATCAAAGTAGAGAGGTCAAAATCAACAGGATCTAGTACCTCAGATCAAACTAAGACGTCTAGAATAGTAGAATCAAAAATAGTGGAAATTGAAGTGATTCAACCACACAAAAGAGAATCAGATATAGTTCACTCTGGACTTGAAGTTACTAAGGTTATTCAAGGAGGATATGATACCGAACAAATTTCAATTACAAAATTATATCTCAACCAAATGTTGAAGAACCTGAATATGATATTTTTGAGCCTGGGTCACCTTCAATTACTATGTCCCCTACTCTTGCACTGATTTCACCTTGAAGGAATATTATAACTACAACTGGTTTACCTCCTGGTCTTATCATTTATTGAAGAGATTTTTGGAAAGGATGAAGAATAACCACATACTCCTGTTACTATTGGTGATCCACTAGTTTTCCAAGAGTTCCTTTTGATCCTTTTTTACTAGATCCTTGGTATTCTACCCCCTTGAATTATTTAGGTTAGCCTCTTCCTCATTTATAGACTCCTTTTTATTTTTCACATGGACCAAATATGTTAGAAACTCCTTCCATGGGTCAACCTATTGAAACTTCTACGTATGCAGGATCTTTGGAGTCTTTACTATATGGTGGTCCTTCAGTTCCCATTGGCTACCAGTCACTTTCAACTTTTTTGGGAGCTACTCCTTCTCCTCAAGTTTCTACTTGGTCATTTGGTTTATCTACCTCTGATCTACAAAACACTGCTCAAGGCATGACTTGTACGCCTAAAATACCCTTGGCATCAACAATATTTTAATATGATATATGGTAATACATGTAATCCTAAAATACATCCAACTGGTACTTACTATCCACCTTGGGGGCAACCATATTTTCCTCCACCTGGAGGACAACCTATTGCTAGAATGTATCCTATAGTTTTAGGACAACCTCTTGCTGCAACTTAGACAAGTTTTGGTCAGATGCCTTAGGTTGGTCAAAGTTAGCCTGTCATACCTCAACCTTTGGTTAGTGATCCTTATCATAGAATGAATACTATTTGGAACCCATCTTATATTAACATCATCTTCAAGTTTCTCCATAAGTTCCTGTGTATCAACCTGTTCAGCCTACTAGACAATTTGTGCCACAAATTCCTTTTCAAGGTATTCCACAAACACCTATCCAACAACATGTCCAAGGAATTCTACAAACACATGCCCAGTAGCCTATCCAAGGAATTATACAAACACCTATCCAATAGCCTATCCAAGGAATTCTGTAAACTTCTATTCAAGGAACTCCATAAGTGCCCGTTCAATAGCTTGTTCAGAGTAGTCCTCAAACATCTTCCCAGCTTACTATTCAAATGACTATTCAATAGCTAGTTCCAAGTATACCTCAAACGCCTGTCCAATATATACCACAAATGACTTTGCAAGCTACACCTCAAACATTGGTTCAACAACCTATGCAAACTATACCTCAAGCATTTTCTTATCAAATTGGTCCTACTTTTTAGTCTCCAATGCATATACCTTTTAGGCAACCTAGCATAGCATCATTTCAAATACCATATCAAGGTCAACCTGTTCAAGGGCAACCCTTTCAAGGGATAAATGTTCCTAGACAACCTTTTCAAGGTCAACCAGTGCAGGCCAACTAGATCATATGGGGTCAATCATATCAAAATCAACCTTTGCAAATTCAAGCATACCCTGGTCATAATTTTCAAATTCCATATCAACCTCAACCTGGTATCTCTTACCATGGTTACCCTAGAAGGATGCAAATGCCAACTACTCAAGCTATTCCAGGATATCCTGGATATCCTCCTTCGAGGGTTGGACTTAACCCACAAGGTTATCAGTATCTAAATCAAGACTTTAACCGGCATTTACCTTTTATAGAAACTTTAAGCTTACCAATTTTTCCCTGGATTACGAATGATCATATCTATTATTATCCATTTTGGCCAACAATTCCTACCAAACTACCAAATGACACACCAAAAATTGAAGGAAAATCGGGAAAATCGGGAGAATTCATTCATTGATTATTTAAGAAGATTATGTTTTTTCCAATGAACTTTAACAAGTTCAATAGCAAAATGTTACATTGAGTTACCATGTGCCTCCTTCCATAATTTCAACTCTTTAATAGCAACAATAATAATGACACATTTTCAGTTGCCCATTCGATATGACACTAGTACCAAATTTTTGACTTCATTGAAACAATCTAAGTCTACCTATATTTTCGATCATATACATGAATGGAGGCATAGATGACATTTGGTCAAAGTTTATTTTCTAGACCAAATATTAGTATCATGGTTCACAAATTATTTACTTCCTGATATTACGAAAGATGTGGACAAAGGAGCTGTTGTAACGAAAGGAAGGTGATTTCTTGTGCTCAATATTTAGACCTTGTCTATTCACAATCTGACACTTTGTACAATAAAATACCAAACTTACCTTGCTCGGCAATTTCAGATCAATCAGATTCAACTCCTACAGCATCTCACAAGTTATGTCAGTAAATAGTCAAAGAGTAAACCATCTAAGAAAGATTCTAAGTATTCTCAGACTTTGGCTATATAATATTCACTTAGTGAAGATATTTCTCTTGACGTTACTTACGAAGTTAATGTAGTAGAATCATCTATTGATAAATCTCAATAAACCAGAAGTAAGAAAAAGGGGAAAGGTAAATCAAAGCAAAATCCCTCTCAGAAAGAAAAACCCGCGAAAAATGAACCTTATAACGAGAAAAAGAAACCTTGTTATCCTTGTCTGATCTGTAATGAAGATCATTATACGAAGGAATTCCCACATCAAGTAGAGGTTAGTAAATTCTTAAAATGTTCTTCTACACCTTTTTTTTAAGGATCCTTTCCCTTCATAAGACAGTAAAATGGTTGCACATAATCCATTCTCTTCATCCACATCATTAGATATCATGATGATGTCTTCACAAGTTTTAGTAGTAACCAAATCTAAAGATTATGGATCTAAAACTCCTCTAGTTGGAAATGATGCTATTCAATTTAGTCAACCTTCCAGTTCAATCAAACCTACTTCTGCACCTTTACAGTTTGAGAAACCAAATTCTTACATGGTGATCTATCCGCCTCCTAAAGGTGTTCTTTGAAATTTAGATTTTAACCCACATGCTAGAGTGGCTCATAATTACAACATTGTTGAAGACTTAGCAATGTCCCCTTAAACAATGTCAGCTCTTTAAGAGCTCCAAACATGTCCAGCACAAAGGAAATCACTATCATCGGCTATTGGGGTGATTTATCCTCAGTATTATAATCTCATTGTCTTTGATTTGGAAATCCATATACCTAGACTCCCGCATCAACTGGCATTCCAAATACCATTTTTCTATTAAAACCAAAAGAGTTTTTTGTACGGTAATTGATGAAGGAGCATCTACGTGTATAATGTTTATTTCTTGTTGGAAATATTTAGGTTCTCCAACTATAAATCAGTCACCTAATACTCTTAAAGCCTTTTATGGAAAAGAATTTCAACCTTTTGGTATCGTAAATGGCGTACCAAGAGAATTAGAAGGTAAAATGATCGCAATTGAGGTACAAGTTGTTGATGCCCAAATCAATTACAATATTTTACTAGGACGAAGTTGGACTTATGCCATGACTGCACTAGTCTCCTCACTTTTCTGAATGATATTATTTCCTCATAAAGGGAGGATAGTGAAGCTAGACTAGTTTTCTTATTATACTTCTGACCCTAATTCTACTGGTAGTGTCCCTTTGTTAGAAAAACGATTGCCCATTATGAATATATCTGTGTTGGTTTTCTTAAGTATTCATCATTGATGGGAATTTTTGCACTCCCTCTGCCTAACACTTCTTCTAATGTTTCCCAAGTCAATATGATCTCATAAGAACTTTTGAATCATATGATCCTTGGATTATGCCTTTAGAATCTGATTTAACAACATATGGTGACCAAATGACTCTAAGTCCATTTGAATTATCTTATCTGGTAGTTCAATTGTTTTTAGAACCACTACCCTTTGAGAATAATCGATTAAATGCAATCATTGATGAATATTCTCAATCTTCTTGGCTAAAACCAATATTATTTCATAATCCTTTTGATAATATGTTTCCAGCAGATGAAAGCATCATGGAAGTTATGACTGTAGATGAAATGCCTTAGGATGACTATCACCATCATTCGTCTTTTCTTCCTAATTTTACAAATATTGAGAATGAATTTTCTACAATGTTTTCACCTGAGATTGTAGATATTGGAAGCTAAATCTGAAAAAGAATTTAGGGAAAATATCTACGACCATTCTGGTTAATATCTCAGTAAAACTTGGAATTACGGAGGAAATTCATATAGGTGCTTCTTGTTCATTTGAAGAAATTTAAACTTACAAAACCTTATTCCAAGAATTATGTGACATTTTTTCCTAGTCTTATGAGGAAATGCGAGGAATTAGCCTGAGTATAGTAATTCATGAAATCAATACTTGTCTGGATGCTAAGCCTATTAGACAGAGATTACATTGAGTGGATTCTAGGAAATATTTCGCCACTAAAGTTGAAGTTGAAAAAATTATTAAAGCAAGTTTTATCTATCTTGGTCCCTTGACTGATTGGGTCTCCAACATCATTCCAGATAATAAGAAGCAAGGGACAATTAGAGTATGCTTCAATTATAGGGACATTAACAAGGCTTGTCCTAATGACAACTGCCCTACACCCTATTAGATCAAATAACTAATGACTGTGTCGGGAATGAAATATTTTCTTTTATGGATGAATTTTCTGGATACAATCAAATTAACATACTCCCTGCAAATCAGTGTAAAACCATGTTCATTTGTCCATGGGGAACTTTTTCTTATCAAAAACTCTCATTTAGACTAAAGAATGTTGGCACCACCTTTCAATGAGCTATGTCTTATGCATTTCATGATATTAAGCATATTGTACAATCTTATTTAGATGATCTACCAACTTATCTAATGAAACGATTAGATCATCCAATGCATTTAAGAGAAATCTTTATCAGATGTCGACATTACAATATCCTCTTAAATCTGCACAAATGTGTTTTTTCTATAGAATCTAGTCAATTTTTGGGTTTTTCATATCAAAAGAAGGCATTTGTGTCAACCCCCTTAAGGTAAAGGCTATTCAGAATCTACCTCCTCCTAATTTGTGCCAACTCCAACGTTTGGAAGGGAAAGAAAACTTTTATGTTGGTTCATTCCAAATTACATTGAGCTAACTAAAGGTTTTACTTAACTTTTGAAAAAGGGCATCTCTTTTGTATGGGATGAAACATCTCAAAATGCTTTCGATGCACTCAAATAGGTGTTGACTCACACACCTTTGTTGCATCCACCCGATTATCCTTGAGACTACTTTTTGTATTTAGATGTGTCCGATGTTACCATTGGCATGGCATTAGTTCAGGAAGATGAGTTTAGTAATGAACATGTGATATATTATTTGAGCAGAAACTGAAATAAAATATGCACATGTGGACAAATTGGCCTTGCCAGTTATGCAAGTTGTCCAAATATTTTGTCACTATATTATGTTGCATAAAACAATAGTGGTTCATATTTCAACCCTGTGGTTTACATTCTTACTAGATAATTTCTTAGGGGAAAATATTCCAAATGAATTGTTATCCTACATGAATTTGACTTAGAATTTGTGAAACCCAAGTTAAGGAAATCATTGGTATTTTTTGAATTGATTTGTGACTTTCCCTACGTTGAAACAGAAATCGTGGTAGAGGATTATATTCCATATTAATCCCTCTTTCTCATTAGTACATTAGACACTTGGTATGTAGATATCATTGTTTATCTCCAAACTCAAACTTTTTGGCCTGAGCTATCTCAAACTGATTGTCATTGTATTTGGTACCAATCTCAACAATACAACATTGTTGGCAATACGCTCTATCGTCATGGTGTCGATTCTATTTTTAGATTTTGTTTGATGCATGATGAAGCTGAAAAATATGATTATCACTCTGGAGCATGTGGTAGTCATATGTTAGGGTTTATCACTGCCCAAAAAATATTGCACGTTGGGTATTTCTGGTCTTCCATGTTCAAAGATTGTATTATTGTGATCTAGAAATGTCATAATTTTCAAGTTTATCATCACAAAATGAATGCACAACCTGCTCCTCTTCACCCAATAATCGATGTCAGACCCTTTACAAAATGGGGCATCAATTTCATTACATTTAACCCTCACTCGATCGAGGGGCATGGGTATATTATCCTAGTCGTGGATTATTTTACAAAATGGGCTGAGGTAATGCCTACATATAGGGATAATGGTGAATACGTTGCTCTTTTCATATTCAATCATGTAATTTCTAGGTTTCGAATTCCACAAGCCTTCATCACAAACCATGGTAGCCATTTTCAAAGCTTTATGATGACTGGACTTGCGTCATGATAGTTAAACTCCATATTACCCGCAAGAAAATGGCCAAGTAGAAGTGGTGAAAAATTGTTAACTACTATGCTTCAACGGACTATAGGAATTCACAAGCGAAATTGGCATTTAATGTTTTTCTCAGCTTTGTGGGCATATTGCATCTTAGCAAAAACTATAATCGGATTTACTCATTTCCAACTAGTTTATGGCTTGGAGGCAGTATTGCCTATTGAATGTGAAATTGTCATTAAAATTAGCAATAGAATTATTACCTGCTACTTTTGCAGAGGAACAATTGTTTTTATACTTAGCATGTTTAGATGAGACTCATCGTGATTCTACACTAGCTAGTGAGACTCATAAAAAATGAGTTAATGCATAATTTGACCAAAATGTAAATCCTTGCATATATTTAGAAGGTGACTTGGTCTTGGTTTATGATCAATAACATGATAAGTTAGGAGCTGGTAAGTTCGAACCTATGTGGCATGGTCCCTACATCATAAAGCATGCACTGGAAAAGGGTGCCTATGAGTTAATTGACTATGATGATATGCCTTTGAGTAAGCCCGGGAATGGGCTTTACTTGAAAAAGTACTATGCTTGATTCCTGCATAAGTACATTATACATTGTTGTATCATATTTTTGTGTGATAATTTTACATATTTTTACATCTTCTTCTACTTTCCCTGATTATATTGTGTTACACTTGATTTGCAGATGTTGACACTCCCTCCAAATTACATTAGATACGCTAATGGTGCTAGTCATAGTACACGAAATTTGTCTTCCACAGCTTGGGCCATTTATTCACCCATTGATGATTTAGTAAGCCTCCATGGGATATTCCATGGTTGAAAAATGAATAATATTGCATAATATAGTGCATTTATTGATATATTATCTGATGCCATTTCATTTGGTATTCACTGTTTAATCATTAGGTTGGATTATCAACTCATAGTATTACATTAAATTCACATTTATTCAGTGACAAGTTTTTCAATGTTAAGAATGTTTTTTTAGGTCCACCTCTTGGAAAGAGAATTCAATTACATTGAATATCCACATATTCCAAGACATTTAAACACATTAACTCATGCATTGTCTAATTATGTGTTAGATCGACATTTGCAACATTTTTTTAAAAGATTTTTTGACATAAATCACATTATAATACATTTGTCGACGTGTTTCAAACCAACGAATGTGGTTCATCGTCATTACAAGTTGAAGAACCAGATCATGGCTGCATGTTATATAGAGAAAACAGATCATCCAATGGCTATATTTGACTAGGAAACGGCTATATTGGACTACGCAACTAGACTGGATCAATGGCTAAATTTGACTAGGAAAGGCTAACAAGACTAGACCAATGGATAGGGACAAGAAAAAAATATAATTAGTTAATTAATTTGTAGGTTAGTATTTTATATATCTATTATCATATTTAAATGAGGTAATGTATGTATTTAATTAATATGAAT
>APFE031070361.1:210975-282730 GCA_000404065.3 Pinus taeda
TATTAAAAGGATAACTTATTAAGTTAGTTAAAAAATGGACCTTCTAATAAATTTAAGGAATAGAACATGTGGCAAATTTCTCCTAAATACAGCTTGGAAATTAAAATCATTGAAAAACTAATGAGAAAGAAAATAGCTTATTTTAATCAGTTAGTTAATTAATTGTTAATCTTATTTAATTCTATCCAAAAGGTTGGTAAGATAAACAATTCACATCTTATAAATTCCTTCATCAATGTTTAGGTACAGAACAATTTTATTTTGTTAATTAAAAGGTTTTTATTACATATACAAACAAATTGTTCTCGTTATTAATCTTTCACTCCTAGATTAATAATGAGAACAATCCGTTTGTATATGTAATAAAGATCCTTTTAGTTAACAAAATAAAATTGTTTTGCACCTAAACATTGATGAAGGAATTTATATGATGTGAACTGTTGATCTTACCAACCCTTTGGATAGAATTAAATAAGATTAATAATTAATTAACTAACCAATTAAAATAAGCTATTTTCTTTCTCATTATTTCTTTAATGGTTTTAATTTCCAAGTTGTTTTTAGGAGAAATTTGCCGCATGTTCTATTCCTTAAATTTATTAGAAAGTCCATTTTTTAACTAACTTAATAAGTTATCCTTTTAATTAAAAAGGATCAATAAAAAAACTTTTTTTTTTATCATTATATAATATTAATTGATTTAAGTTATATTTGATAGATAGTTTTATAATAATAAATAGATCTATTAATGGGTTATTCAAACAATTACTTTTTATGGTAATAACTATAACAAAACTAACTTACAATTAATTAACTAACTATTTAATTATATAACTTTCAATATAAGCCTTTTAATAACTAATTAATTCATAATTATTAAATACATACATTACCTTATTTAAATATAATAATAGATATATAAAAAACTAACTTACAAATTAATTAACTAAATATATTTTTTCATGTCCCTATCCCTTGGTCCACTCTTGTTAGTCGTTGATCCAGTCTAGTTGCCCAGTCCAATATAGTCGTTTCCTAGTCAAATATAGTCATTGGATGATCCGCTTTCTCTATGTAACATGCAACCATGATCTGGTTCTTCAACTTGTCCTGACAATGAACCACACTCGTTGGTTCGAAATGCATCGACAAATGTATTATAATGTGACTTACATCGAAAAATCTTCTCAAAATACTTGATATGGATCACAGAAGCCTAAATTCAACAATTTGCAACATTTGTAAAAATAAATCAATAATCATCCACATATTGTACAAAATAAGCAGAGAAATAGAAGTAGTTTCCATTAATCATGATGTTTGTAAAAAGTTTTAGTTCAAAAAAATGCCATCCATAACATAGGAGGCCCTGTGGCCTTTATCATCCAAACATGTGATAGATCAAAAAACAAAATCTAACCCTATGACTAGTAGCTAAGCATGATAATCATGATATAAGACTATAGCATGAGCCATTCGTCATAACAAATGACTAATCGACCCAGGTACTCCCATTGTATGCCTCTCATAGTGGAGAGGCAAATCATCAACCCCGATGTCTTGGATGTCTAGAGTCAACCTCTCAATGTTATGCTCTATCTCCTTCAAGGCTTATATTGCCTCTGGGTTTTATGCTATTGAGCAGTTGGTTGCTCATCACGTTTGTCAAATTGACGCATTGTTGCTGGTCTAATTGGGCCCACATATGTATTATTATTTTAAATGATTATTTTCGAATATAAAAAACAAAAACAAAAAATATACAAAAATCCAAAATGAGAATTTCTTACTTATGTCACCCCATTGCATTCCTTGAGGAAGCGGAATATATGAATATTCGGTGTAGTCCATACCCAGATATGGGTAATCCTCAATCATAAAAATCTGGTGATCCATCCATCTAAAAAATGCAGGGGTATATCTAAAAATTGGACCATTACCACCTCCATGGTGAGACATCAATGTAACCCACTATAACCTGCAAGTATCTCATGATCCTCTTATCTCCATGGATACCTGTGGACAAAGAAGAGGAACCCTCTTTAGAGAAAATGAAACAATTATGGCACCATATCCAAAGTTTTTCAGCTTGCCACATTTTTCTCTAGTGATTTTCCCTTCGATGTTGACAACAACTCCTTCACACCAATTGAAAACTATAGGTTGCATGCACTCTAGTGAAATTTGAATTTGGGCTTTAGTGACTAAGTGGAGTGTAGAACTTCCACATAGTTCGACAACAGTAAATGCAATGGACCTCAATGGAAGTATCTCAATGGTTTTAACATTAATTCTTTCGTTACTGAGTTTGGACTTGGGAAAACAATGCTCGGCTAGATAAGACTATGTTGTTCCACCACCTAGTTTGCTCCCAAACAATGAAATATCGGTCCTACGATGTAAAAGCCCAGTCAAAGAATAAATATCATCGACATATATGGTGAGCCTTGGATCTCCACCCATAAAACATTGTTCTTGGACATTCCAAACCCTCACTAACCATGTTAGTAAATCCACTTGATCTTTCATGCCCAGAACCATAAAATATTTTAGCATATTGCAATTTCTCAAAGCCTATAATGTTGTTGGGTCATTCGAAGCCTCTACATTTTTAACCTCATTTTCTCTCTCTCTCCATTCCATTTTTTCACTTCAAAATCCTGAAAACAATGATGGAAATTGATTAGAAAAAGAATATGGGAATTTTTGCAAAAAATTTAGCCTTTTTTATTATTTTTTGAAAACCCTCTATGCCTTGCACAGTCCTCTGTTAGGGACAGCATGGATTTCCTTGGTTTCCCTTTAGATTACTGTGCAAATCGTGATTTCTACCAATGTAAAAAGGGTTATCTTGTGCAATCCTAATTAAGAGGAACTACGCACGCCGATGGCACATTTTTTATTAATAAAAACCCTTAAAATAACACTAATTAACAGTTAAATGGAGAAGAAAAAGATATCAAAATGAAGAGAATGGAATGATCTCTTACCTAGAGAAAAAGGTTCATGAAATGGTCCATTAGTTTGATCCCAATATCATTATGAAGTTTAGGGTGAAAATGCACTCTCAAAAGCTCCCAATGGTAATAAGCACAAATGGTAAAGAAAATTTACTTTTTGAACTTTTATAAGCAAAATAGACTTATTTTAATAATATTTTTTTCCTTAGCTACTAAAAATTCAAATTTTTAATGTTTTTTACTATTTCTTGAGCAGTTATGATGATTTTTTGAGTTTAAATGTGCATTTCATAGATTTAATTATGGATAAATATCATTTTGGAAATGAGTAAAATTTTATCACTTTTTCGAGCTCTTAAAAATTACAAAAAAGTGAAACCCTGGAGTTACCTTTAAGCTCTTTTCTGACTCTCAAAATGTGAAAATATTGTCGAGTATGTTTGTTTGCTTCAAACTCATTAAAGAAAACAAAAAAATGTCTATTTGATATAAGTTTACCCCTTTTATAGATCATGTAGACTATTTACGAAAAAGGTATACTTTAACTAATCATGGTCAAAAGAGTTCTCTCCTGCATCATTTTACCCTTTTCCGGGCTTGAGAGTCTAAATTTACGAAAAAGGACATTTAGAAGTTTACTTATGTTTTTCTCCTGACTCCCTGAAAGTAAAAAACATTGAGCTTTACTTTCTCTGGCCTCGTTAAAAATTTACGATGAAAGAAATGTATGATTTTTCTTTTCATTTTTTTCAAACTCTTTAAATATGAAAATTACATCGAGTTTCCCCTTCACTAGACTCGTTAAACATAAACAGTGTAGGACTCATCAATCATGATGAGACCAAACCACTCCTTCCTAGTGTTTGTTAAAAATACTCCAAAGGACTCATCCGAAGGATGAGCTTACAAGACAAGCATATGTTATCCTCCTCAAGCTTGCAAAAAATAAATAGGTACTTTCTAGTAATGGTGAAGGGAAATTGGAAAGAAACATTTGTTTTTATATTTTAAGAAGGCATTATGTCACTCTTGAACATGACACTCTACCACCATTGTGTCTAGGTTGGGAAATCCATTTGTTTCTCAATTGATCATACCCCATTGAAAGTCTTCAGTTGGTTTTGGTGTAGGTTTTAAACCCGTATAGAAATTACCTGCATATGAATTCTAAAACACAGAAAATAAACAATGCGAGAGCATAACACATAAAACACATATACACAGAGATTTTCCCCTAGATCCAAAATCAAGAATACCAGCTTGATTTTTCATTATATTCCTTTCAACGTTACAATATATATTTATACATGTTGAAGCATCTAATACCATGGACCAAAAACCATCGCGTCCAAAACCATGGACTAAAAACCATAGGTAGGTCCACCCAACCTAATATAGGGTCCAAAAAAAAATTTCTCGGGGTACTGCCTCGGACCCCGTAGAGGGGGGGTTGTTGCCCCCCATGTGACCCCCCTGCTGTGTAATCAATGCAACGAAGGGGGGCAGCCGGTTCACTATGTAGGTTAGTCATGGAAAGAATATAACACAACCCAACATTTGGGTCTTATTTTTGAGTCAAATGCTACCAAGTCGAAATGTTGTGTTGCTAATATGTTCAAGAGAAGTTCAACCTTAGTTAAAATTACCTTGTAATTAATAGCCCTCAATCATGTCGGTCATACCTCAGTCAGTCTTGAATCACTCCAAATTTGTTCTTTAAAACTTGACATGAGTTTCGTGTCATAGGCCCTCCTGCGATGGATCACTTCCTATCAACTTAGACCCATTATCTATGAATTTGATCTAGAAACCTACCTTGGAACCTGCATGCCTTAATTGTAGGTTTCTCGCCTTCGACAATAGGTTCTCATCAGTGACATTCGATTGAATGATTCTATGAGTGTTTAAATTCAAGACATTCAATCACACTTCATAGATTGTACTAGGGTACCTTGAGGACCATTCCATTATTGGTGGTTTTTCTAACACATGTGAATGATTCACATCATTGACCAGAGATTAGGTGGCTTCTACCATGTTTGACTTCAAGAAATTCACTCACATGGTTAGATTCATACTATGGATCGATAGAGATGAAGATCAAGACCCTAGATCTCGTTTCATCCATCCAAGTTATGTGGATTTTTAAGATATTCATAATTGAAAATATAGATCTATATTCATGGTTGTGTCCATATTGTGTCTATTGTTGACATGGATCATTTTACATTTCCATACTGATTCTTTGAGATACTTTTACTCTGAGTATGGGAATTCCTGCCTCAATGATGTTTATATGAAAATATTGTAACGTAGTCCTTGATTGTTTGTTTCAGGTCTTCAACCATGGTCTTTAATCCAAAATTTGGCATGATAAAGTGCTTCAATCCTCAAACATCTTTTCTGACTTTTCACTTTAGGGGCCAATCTATTACACGTCATTTTTTCACCATTAGGCAAGTGACCTCCAATCTGGATCTCTCGCTATCCAATGAAGTGTTCCAAGAATTCCCCTGCAATGTTAGAAGCAAAACAATCCCAAAGTTTGCAATAATTCTATATTGTATTCCTTAAAACCTACTTTTAAGCATTTTTGTTGTTTTCTAGTTATCGTCTACACAACCGCATATTTTGCCACTATGGCCTATGCCAATTTCTACTATGTCTTCCTTTATGAATTGTACAAATTTCTTAATGTAAGTAAATAAAAAGTAATTACTTGAAGCCTTGTTGGAGGAACATTTCCCAACTGAAAACCTCGAGCTTATACATACTTGGGCCTCATTCCCATTGTTAGACATGCATGGAATGTGAACATAATCTGAATGATAAACATGAGTGTTTCTCTATTATTGACAAGAATATACATTTATAGTACATTCATATGACCTTTGGTTTCGTATTCCAAGGTCTCTTGGACTTCCTTAGACTATTCAACTTCCACACCAACCCTTAGAGGATTAGGTGTCCAACATTCCCCCCCTTAATCCAAAGGGGTATGTATGAGTCCAAGAAGAGAGTTGTAATATAAAATGTGCAAAAAATGCATGGCAGCACTAGGCTGAATGTGCTCTCTAAAATGTTGGTATAAAGGAGGTGGTTTAAGGATAACCACCAACACTAATGCTTAGTGTAGTTCTTAGAACTCTTCCAAATCTGGCATGATGTTGAGGCCTTCGGCTAGATGAAGTGCTCTTGATGTATTGAAGAGAGAAACCTTCAACCTTGAAAGGGTGGTCTCACCCCACATAAAAGGGAGAACCTCAACCTGAAAAGGGAGGTCTCAACCTATGATTGTTTAAGGATTACCACCAACTCTGGAATGCTTAATGCAATTCCTAGAACTCTTCCAAAAGTGGAAAGAAGTTGAAGTCTTCTACGAAAGGAAGTGTCCCCAATTCTTTGAAGAGGTATCACTGACTAAAGGCATGATCAAGGGCATATTTGTCTCTGGCTACAAATCTGAATCTAGTATGGCAGGTTGTGGCTCAGGCTAGCTTGATGTGGCTTTGAAGCTTGTAGATGACCATCATTTCCCCCCTATCAGATACAAGATGAGATGATGGAGAAAACTCAACTACAAGACTGTTCAATACTCTAGAACAAGTTCGGACATATGACTGAAATATCTTCTTGGCTGTTGATGCCCATTACCAAGAAGCGATCCATCCAAGATGAATATTTGTTCTTGCAGGAGGCTTGTTTTTGAAGCATTTTTTTGAAGAATGATTGGTTTTATGACAGTTCTTACATGGATGAAGATCAAAATAGTGATATTTCATATGGAAAACTCAGTCACAGTGTTGGAATTTCACAATCTGTTGTTGTTGTTGTGGAAGAGGAGCAGAATATGGAATAGCTGAAGGTGAACTATCATGAAAGAATCCAGCACTCTGAAACTAGATGGGCTTTGAGTAATCTAGAATATGAAAGGACGCGTCCTTGTCATATCCAAGACAACGGCTGCTTCAATGGGTACTAAATCTGAATGAACTTCAACAATATGGGATTTTATCTCAATGTTCTGAATAGAATGATGGTTACCATGTTGTAGCTCTTTTTGTTGTAGCTTTGTCTCAAGCTGCAAAAACTCAATATTCTCCTGTTCATTTTGGAGACAAATTTTAATATTGGAAAGAGATGTTTTGTTGACCTTAACCATCTCATCAATAGTGGAATGTATTAAAGTATTCAGTAGTTTCAATACATTATCCATTCAATCCATTTCAAACCAATATAATCAGAGAAGTGATGATATCTTCAGCTACAAATTGACCTATAAAATGATAAATAGCTCCAACTATTAAATGAGTAGTAGGATACTAATATCACCAAGTCATTATAGGAGATAGCCCTGTACCAATTTCAACGCAGCAAATGACTTGCAGCTTCAATGCACTTACTTCTCAAACTACTCACACTGTGCAAAAGAAGACCCAATCTTCTGCTTTCTTTGCAAATGAAATTTGTCAATTCTAGAGCCTACTTGCAAAACATCTTTTCTTTCCAGATTCACAAATGCAATCATCTTCTAGTTTCTTGACATACAAATTGGTGAATTTTTTATCGGCATAAGGTCCAATCCTATCATTCCTCTTAAGGAACTTTCCCACATATACTTGCTTGCCCTCTAACATCATCCCATTAACATTCTCAATGGTTGCATTTTCAACTTCCTCCATTTCAAAGTGAACAAACCCATATCATAAACCAGATGTTTCGGAAAAGAGGCAAGTGAGCAAACAATTCAAACTTTATTAGCAACTACAGAAGATGTTAACATCAACAAGTATGTACTTGACGTTATGACAAACAAACCGTAGAAATGAAGATATATTTCTAGCAGGTTTCTATATGATAAATGATTATTTTCAATAAAAAATGAACTTTCTTGTATCATATAAAAACCGACAAACTATATTGCCAAATACATATAGCACAATCCATGTAAATCTAAGATCTTTACAATAGACCTCTGAGAATGAATAGTACCTTCAATCATTTCTTTCAGACTAGTAATGCACATAATGATATCCCTAATGAAACAGCACATGGGAAACAACACTTGAAATTCTATTCAAGCAGGTGGAGATTTGATTCGATTAATAGTTTATAAAAACTTGTTTGATCTCTATCACTTTATTCTCCTTCAATGGCCTCCACTCAGAGCTGCCCTCTAAATTCTTCTTATTTTTGTTTTGTCGGCATCGTTCTTGTTACAATAGACACTCCATCCATGAACTTTGTTTGGAATATTGCATTGGCATTGTTAAACATGCCTTCCTTTAGTGAAACAACAATAAAATGTGAATGTGGGAAATGATCTTTTATCATCCTTCCAATATTTTTTATATGATTGAGGTCAAGAGCAGCATCAACCCTTGAAACCTAAATGGTAAGACCAACATTCAGAGGTTGCTCAGTGTTTTTCTTCCAGCAATCTCCGACTACAATGCAGCTAATGGAAAATGTTAATATGAACCGAGTGTATTATGGAGACAGTGTTAACTCTGTGGTAATGAATAGGGAGAGGCACAACATTCAACGTTGTAGAGGGGAGTCGATGCTTTTGTAGCAGAGTATGTGGACTATGGACCTCTTCAAAGTGGTATGGAGCCAATAGTGGACTATGGACCATGCAACATGCAATCCTTTTCCAACAGACTGTGTGCTTCCTCCTGCGTGTGAGTGGTAGAATTTCTCCTTTAGGCCTCACCCTCGACACTTGCCACCAATCAAAAATGCATTCAAATGTATCCAAATGTATATTGTCATAGAGAGTAATAAAACTGAATGGAGAGGGGACCACAGAGGTAATGTTATTTACTGTGAGAAACTAATGTGATAACAATAAATCACTCTCAACTACATAGGGCATCGACAGGGCTACGCAGATGTGAGGAAAGCCCAAAGATGGAAGGGTCTTGATCATGGAGTTGGTAGCTACATTCATTACTAAACGATATTGTGTCTAGATACAAGGAGAAGAAGCCAGTGGAATCAAATATGAAGCCTATTGATCCATGCAAAATCTCGAAGTTGACTCCCAAATATATTTGTATAATAAGGCAAAGAATACGAGGCAAGTGGGTAGGCAAGAGGCAGGCAGTCAGTATCACTCCCCAGCCCATTTCTTCTCAACTACCAGGTTAAACAACTACTATTGCATCATATTCAAACACCAGGCAGCCTATCTATCGGCTAAGCAATTAATCAAAATACAATAATAACTAATCCTGTGTTGCAAAAATGCACAGCACTGTTAGGACCAGCTTATTCCATGATGAGGGAGTGTTAGTGTAGCAGAGTCTTAGAATAATAGCAGAGGGTGTTAAATGTGCATAGAATAAAGTGATAGAGAATTATGATCAGAATGGCAAGACTAAAATTCAAAGCATGCATACCTAGGTGGAGGCCAGAAAACCAGTGGCTCAAATTGGAGTAGGGTCAAAATTCGCCTGCTCTGATACCATGTCAAACATGCATGGAATGTGAACAGAATCTGAATGATAAACATGAGTGTTTCTCTATTATTTAAAATAATATACATTTATAGTACATTCATATGACCTTTGGTTTCGTATTCCAAGGTCTCTTGGAATTCCTTAAACTATTCAGCTTCCACACCAACCCTTAGAGGATTAGATGTCCAACACCTATGTTCATGGAGAAAACTCCCTCCCTTTGTGGAACCCTAATCCCTCCTTTTGAGGATCTCATCCCTTGACAAGAGGATCTCAAACCTCCTCCTCTTGGCCTATAAATTCAACATAGACTAGAGGGATAAGGAGGACTTTTGAATGTAAACTTATCTTGTTGGAATAAGGTTGGAAATATTTCCATCTAAGGAGAGAATTGGAGACCATTGGGAAGAGGTATACATCATCAAGCCCAAGGTTGTAATTCTTATTTTTATTCAATATTTAATACAAGCAATGTTCTTTCCTAATTTCATCTGTTCCAATTCTCTTTGCAAAGCTCTTCGGTCCTTTGCATGCTTTATAATTGAATTTTGGTTTAATTTGGTGATTTATGCTATATTGTAATTTCTATTCATGATGTGTTTTACCTTCATCTAATTTGTGCTTGTATGCTTTGTTTGTTTCTAGTCATGCAGATCCTCCTTTGGAGTAGCAAGGAAAGGATTTTCAAAGCATCAGAAGGAGTTCCACAATCATTTCATAGAAAAGGTAAGAGGATCTTGCATATATCAGACTTCATTCTTCAATTATGAATTAAGGAAAGGTAGCAGTCATTTTTATGTTTGTTAGTAGATCTCGTTAGAGTCTAGGACGATCGCTCTTGTCTGCAAGAGTGATTTGTTCGCCATAACAACTACAATCACCCCCACCTTAGCATGAAGCCTCTCTAAATAAGTAGATGTGCAAGATTATAGAGGAATACAGAGATATTTTCACTTCACCTATGAGGCTGCCTCTACACTTCCAAGTCAAACATTAAATTGACTTCATACTTGGTGCTCATTTACCTAATGGTGCAATATATAGATGTTGTTTTTTACAGAATGGGGAAATATAATTTTAAATCCATGAGCTCATTAAAAGGGCACCTTTAAACAACCTCCTCACCTTGTGTGATCCCAATTATGTCATTATAGAAGAAGGATAGGACATGGAAAATTTTTGTTGATCATAGATTCTTGAAAAAAATCATTGTGAAGAATCAATAATATATCCACCAAATTAACAATATTCTTGATCAACTTAAAGGTGCCAAGTTTTGCAGTAAGATCGATTTAAATCCATACTATCACTAGATCCCAATTAAATAGACTGATGTGTGGAAGTCTACATTCAAGTCTAAATAAGACCTTTTTTAGTTGTTGGTCATGTCTTTTGGCTTGAATTATGTTATGAAAACAATCATGAGGATGATGGATTATATTGCAACTATTCCCAATTTATTTTGTGGTTTTGTATTTGGATGACATCCTCATCTTTCACAAAACTTGGGAAAAAAAATTTAGGACATGCAATAGATGTTAAGCACCTTGTGGTAGCACAAGTTATATGCCAATCTAGAGAAATTCTCATTTGGTATGCGGAGAGTTCAATATCTAGAATGCATCATGGATGAATAGATGCTTCACAATTTCTTGGGCCTTGTCAACTTATACCATAGGTTGATGATGGGTTTATCTCATATCACTTTATCCTTAAATAAAAATAGAAATCATTTGATATGGGAATTGGTACATCTACTCAATACCAGTCCTCACTTTAACAAAACTACAACAACCATTCAAGATTAAGATAGATGCATCCCTTTATGTTATCAATGTATACATTCAACATAGACATCAAACAAAATATTACATCAAGATGCTCTAATGTTATTTTTAGGTATCCCAACTATAACATGGATATGTACTCCATTGCATAATCCTTCCAATAGTTGAAGCATTATATTCTATGTAAATAAACAATCATACACTTATCACAATCCCCTGCAATTCATGAAAACATAAGTAAATTTCAAAAAGGACTACCATCAAAATTTATACACATACTTGCAGCTAATATACTTGAACATTAAGTACAAGAAGGGAATAACAAACCATGTTGCAAACTATCTCCCCTAGTTGTGGCACTAAGCATAGTTATTTCCTCCAAGAAAGCATGCAAGACTAATTTGGAATGCACATTATAGTTTGGTGGCGAGGAACTTCATTGTGTTGAAGATAATAGCAATAGTCTAGAATTATATCTAATATCCAATCTCTGATAGGACATCAATAGGTATATTAAATCTACACTACCTATGCCATATCTAAACTTACCATTAAGAAGCAAGGGTTGTCCACTCCTCCACCTACCCCAAATGAGCCCAAAAATTCAGTCTGGATAGGTTACATCTTGAGATTTCCCTCCACAAAGTATGACAATGGTTATGTCTTTGTGGTTTGCAATAAATTATCCAATATTACCTTTTTGGCACCATGAAAGAAGAGTATCACAACACGTGCCACTAATAATCACTTCTTTGAGCATGATTAGGTTCATTTTAGGCTATACTAAACCATTATTTCAAATAAGCATAGTATATTACTCTTTGCATTCTATCCCAACCTTTGGTGTCTATGTATTTAAGCTAGCCAAATCAACTACCTTCCACCCCCAAAAGGATGGGAAAACATAGGTGGTCAATAGGATAACTACGCATATATTGTGCATGTACAACTCCAAGCATAGCGATACATGAGATGCTATCCTTCCATATATCCAACAAAGATGCAAGAAATCCCTCCACAATTATATTGGCCATAGCCCTCTTCAGATGTGTTTGGGGTTCCAATCATTGACCTCTATATACATGGCCCTTACCATTGCATCTACACAAGAATATTCCCCCTATGCTCAAACCATGGAAACTAGAGTAGCCAAATTTGTTGGATGATCTAGCACAATTAGCGATAGGTTCATGATATCCTTCAAAAGTCACATGCCAAGTACAAGGAGTGGCATGATTGGAATCAATTTACACACATGTTTCAAGTTGGTGATAAGATGTGGTTGGATTTGTAGAAAGTGCACCTCACAAGCCCCCATAAAAAGCTTAAACCACTTATATATAAGCCTTACACCATAGCATAAGCTATGAGTGAGATTTATTTCTAATTCAGTATTCCTTCTTTCCTCATTTTTCAACAAGTATTTAATGTCGAGCTACTTCAACCATATTTTCCACCTTTATTAGACATTATTAAGGTGGTTAAGCACTTGGCCCCTAACTCAAGAATTATTAAATTGAAAAAGCTACATTATATTGAGTCACAGTCATCATGATGAAGGACACTTTCTGACATAACATATAACTCTATTGGGTTGTTAAAGTGGGATAGCTTCTTCACCATGGAAAGTGGATCATAAGTCACATTTAGTGAAACTTTTCTCATCTTATGGAGGAATTAACAAAATAGGTACCAATAATTCCCTAGGGGGGGGGGGGGTAATATATTCAATTGAATATATTTTTCCACCCAACCAATTCCAATGACACATAATTGACAACTCCCTATCTTATAATTTTATCTCTATTTTTTTAAAACCAAAAATTTTGATGTGTTTTTGAGGCCTTAAATAATTCTTTCTAGGCCTTAATGGATTGAGGTTGCAATAACATTTCGAATCCTTGAAAAAAAAAAACTTTTCATCAATTTCATTCCAATGGGATATTGTGTACCCCAAATGAAGTTTATATGTGGAGGTCGCGAACTTAATAATTTGGCATGTCAACAAGACTCCTCAGAGCCTACATTCCTTTCTTCCACTTATTTATGGTGTTTTCCTCTTATATTTTAGTACTTTATGTTAAGTGTCCATTTGGGTCTCTTGTAGTGATTAACTTGTGAATGAATGTAGTCAAAATCTTTCTCTTCATAAATAAGATACCACCATTCTATCTAGTTTGTGTTTCTTTTCATTTCACAATATTTTAAAATTTGATTTATTAATAAAAATTAGCTTTCGGTGTGTTACTATGCTCTTTGCAATATTTTTGTGTGTATGTTTCCATTCATATTTCTACCTTTCATTTTGTTTCCAATATAATTTATACTAATTAATTCTTCACTATAATCATGATGGGTTACACTTCAAGGTTAGTCACAATATGTGGTACGAATTCATAACAGAGGATATTTATTTCATCACCAAACTATATGGGAGGGGGGATGGTTTTCCCCATTTCCAAATCTACCACCTAGTATTCAAAGGGAGAGTCAACTAGCATATATGTGGAGAGTTGTCAATGTTTTTCAATTTTTTGCATATATGGAACCCCAAAATATATATAATACACCATCAATATTTATAATATAATAATTGTACATAAATTTATCATGTTATATGATGCAATTATTAATGTACAAATTCATAGTATAGGTCCTCAAACATTTTTGGAGCATTATTTAATGCATTATGATAAATATAATAGCATCATCATTGCAATGTATTAAAAATTTCAATGCACTAGTACGGTGCATTTAGTTAAATGAGGCACATCATAAAACTTTACAATTTTGATGCAAAATGTTTTATGTTCAATATTGAATGAATATTACAAGTAATAAATTTGTATATATTATTTACTATCAGGATATATATTGTGATAAAACTTGAATAGAATTAGGGGCAGCCACAAGTTGACCCATATAACTCTAAACATGTATGGTAAGCCATGGAAAGGGAGAGGGGTTTGATTCCTTGCCTAATTCCACCTCAAATTACTAGTTTTCAATAGACATTGGCCACATCCATTTTAATCGGGAAGTTAACTCCTTAAGGGGAGAAACTAAGTTATTGGTTGAGTTAATTCTTTACTAGGATCATGACGAGAAGGCCTTAAAGATTAGTCAACATATGTGTTGCCAACTTAGAGATGATTATATGTATTTCATCACCATGCTTTCCAATATGGGGGGAGGATTTTCCCCATTTTGCCAATATAACTTAGCCTAGTGCTTTGAGAGAGATTCAGTTTTCATATGTATGGAGATATGCTAGTGTATACATTCTTCATCCTAGTGAGTTATATTTTCACCTAAAAACTACACCTTCTAAAATGAAATTAATAAATTTTGAGCTACAAATTTTAGAAGAGATATTCTTATCCTCTCCTTTTGGACTGGTGCATTCTAGTCACAAGTGGGTGTCCCTGTACTACTTTTACGTTTCCTTTTGAAATTTGTAAATTGTGTACACAATGGACAACAACATAAACATGTTTTGATAACCACAAAATTGTAAATAAAATATATTAGAATTAAGTGAAACTATGGGTATAATTTTCCTTTAAAAGAAAAACTAATAAAGTGTGAGTGGAAATAAAGAAGAGGCATTTATGAATGGTTAAAGATTCAAAACATAGGATAGAGAATAGTTTTTTTGAGACTGCAATTGAACATTCAAGACTAACAAGATATAAAATATAATCATCAAGCGTAAAACATATTTATCATTTAATTAAAGAGTTGGTTTCACTATAGATACTAAACACAAAACATGTGTACCAACAAATCCTTGCTAGACAAGAGTCTTATTAGAAAATGTGAGAGAGAGTCTCCTAACATGTTGTCTCTCTACTATGAAAATCTCACCTTGAGAATGATCCTTAAGTTATATTTTATGATTACTTTGGTGATATGTTCTAGGAAGTTCTAATTGTAAGAGAGAATAAGTGTCCTCACCTAGTGTGTACTCTTCGATGATCCAAGAAGAACTAGAGAAAAGTGATGATGCATGCATACAAGTGGCTAGCTAATATTATTAGATGTTCCCTTATCCCTGATGCTAATCATAAAGAAATGGCATATGGTTTTATTGATGACAAAAAATAACCTCATCAACATTTGGGAAGGCCATCCAATCAAAGTCTCAAATCAGACCCTTATTCATTTAAATGATAGCTTTGACTGGTTCTATTGGGTCCAGTTACCCCCTCTCTCCTCGCAGCCTTATAATATGACTAATTATTCACCAACAGGAAGAGAGATATTGGTTCTACCCTCTTACAGAGCTCTTGCAAGAAAGTGGCCCTTAAACTAATTTGATGGCTCAGCCAAACCACACTAAATTTTTCCTTTGTGTAAGAGGACTTCTAAAATGCAAATGATAAATATAAATGAAAATCTAGCCTAAGATGCAAGTGACAAAAAATAAATCTATCTCAATTAGGAAGATGTAGATCTAATCACAACCAAGAGCAATGTAATTAAATGAATGGGGATTTATCATGCTTTATATAATGAATTCCCAATTTTTTAAGAAGTTCTAACAACTAGTATTATGATTTTGTGGTATTCTTTGTTTGGAGATTTTAAAACAAAATTGATGTGTAATTAAAACTAGGAAATATTTTGTCTACTTGGGGTTACAGCTCAATTGGCAATGGCCATGGATACGAAGTCTCACAAAACCAGAAATCTTGGGTTCAAATATTGCGTTGTCCCCCCGATCTGGGTGAGAAGTTAGACATGATGAGGTTGTAGTTCTACCAAGCTTACAAAAAAAAAAAAAAAAACCTAGGAAATAGTTTACTTAATTCCAATAACAATTAAATCAAATTAAATAACATATTTATGAGTAAATAGTTACTCATAAATATGATTTAAACACATCAGAAAAGTGAAAATTAACAACAGATCCATGAGATGAATGAATTAGATAGCTAATGCAAAAGGAAATCATCTTCATTTCCAAAACAAAAACAAAAAGCACGAAAATTTACATAGATATGCCATCAAAATATAAAATTTAATAAAAGTATTTAAATACAAATTGATGAAACCTGGTCTATTTGCTCTATTCCTTGATTTTATCTCCAGTAATCCTTCCAAAATCATAAGCTTTGCCACTAACGAGAAAGAGTTGCAATAGTGCAAGCTCTACCTCCAATACAAAGTCTAGATCTTGAAAAGAAAACCCCCAATAACCCATATCTATATTTTCCTCCCTATCTATTGTTCAAATTCTCATTATAAAAGTTGCTATAGTTTCTAAGTTTCCGAGGAGAGGTGTTAGCGCTTGAAATTTCACCTCAGGCTGAGAAAGGCAAACCTCAAGGCAACATCAAACCATTTAGCCTCGTAGCTAGCCCTACGGGGCAGGAGAAGGCTCTCTCCGGTCTATCTCGTAAAATCTCCAATAGATGAGATGACCAATAAGGTAACACTGATATTAGGCTAGTAAACTGATAAAAAGGGGTTTTTAATAAAATGATGGAGTTTTTCTGGGCTGCATGGGCAAAGTCACAGCTTGAGCAGAGAAATATAATCAACAACACAGATTATCTCCTGAGGCAAGGTAGGCAAGAAATTTAACATCAAATTGAGATTAAATGGAATGACAAGACTGGTGAGGAGCTGACAAGGGCATAGGAGATGAATCCTTGTCAAACAGAAGAAAACATTGAATATGAACAAACTTATAGGCAGAGCATATAATACTATGAATTCTACCTAAACACTTCATTTGTTCACTTAGAAATGATCATGAAGTAAAATGAAACATAACAGATTACATATGAAACAAAAGGAAAACTTATGCTAACTTTCATACCACAGGAATCTCAGAAGTCAGAGCTGTGTTTTTTGATTAAAATCTCTGTCAATGACTGTACAATAGAAGCTCTTTGTTCTCCACCAGCTCTCAGCACTCAGAACTCTCTTTTCTTCTCAAATGAAATTTTTCTTTTAATATATGAAATAAACACAGCTGGGGGAAAACAAATCGACCCCAAGACCAGGAATTTGTTTTTATCATTATTAATAAATAAACTAACAGAAAACAATCAGCTCTTCTAAAAATAAAAAGCGCTCCTTCTTCTACTCGAACTGTTGAAAACTGATGAAGTGGTGGCATTACAGGTGTCAATCCCATTACTAAAGATATAGGCAATCGAATCTTGTATGCCACTTTGCAAACTGCGCCCCAAATCTGGAAATGCGTTGGCCATTTTACCGAAATTAGGAAAATATTTTGATAATCTGGAGTAAATCCACCGCATATATCGGATCGAATGCCGGAGTATTCAATTGCCACAACATAGAATCCAGATCCCCCTACAATCTTTTTTATCCAATAATGATGGGCATCTCTGTTGAGCATGGTACAGTACCGATGAAACTAACACATGAATCTACGTGTCCAGGCATTTGCGTCGTTTGTTGAATGAGAAACGGCAAAGACTGCTCTTTCCAAATGTCCCCGGACCCTTTTGACATACACATGTTTGCAGAAGGTGGACAAGCATTGAACTCCCAAACCTTTTCTTAATAGCCACTGTGTTTGATGCCAGACACCTGACTTGTGAAGATAAGAACCAGTATACCATCCTTTTACCTTCTTATCAAAATCAACTGCCTTAGATGAAATATTTTCCAGCCACTAAACAATCTGAAGTCGTAGCTGTACCGTGTGATTTGTCATGACGAAGTCACAGGCCACTTGTTGCGAAGTTGATGGAGACACAAAAATATCCCCCAGGTTGTCTTCAGTATCTTTACCAAACAAATGACCATGTCGCAGCTTCATCTAGTAACATCTGAGCCTTTTGTCTCATGAATTTATCTTCTATAACTCGATGTCTCCCAGTTCTAATTGTGATTTGATTGCATATGCTAATTAAAACACTTGTAATTTAATTTAATAAATGGAATTTTCTCAATTGATGGTTGTAAGAGGGCTTTTGGTATTCCGCACTGGTATATCCCAACAGCAACTCTAGAGACAATGATACAATAAACCTCTTTAATCAGTCACACACATGCTGAGACGTCTCTCCTGGTGAATAATATAGCATGTAATAAGCCTCATCTTCATTCCAACGTGTATATTTTGAATGAGGTAAGCACAGAAGATTGCAGTACATGATTGAAGAATGACGAGTCCTTTTTCTGATTTCAAACCACTCAATATTTTGCGTAGAGAACAAATGTATTCCATTTACAAAAAGGTATTTCAACCCAAACTATAAACAGTGACCACTGCTTGGAAACCAGGTGCAGCCAGCTACAGTATACCTCCCCTACATAGTGCCACCTCTGATTTCTGCTTACACCATGAAGGATGCCTTTATTCGTAGTTGTATTTTTATGATGAACTAGTCCACTCCTACAGTCCCCTAGTAGATGTTGAGCTCAGACTGAGATGTAAAAGAGCATCTTTATACTATCCAAGCAACACTTCTCAATCAATTAGCATTCTCCCTTGGTCCTCAGAGTCAGTCGAGTGCATCCCAACTCAAGTTTCGGGAGGGAGCAGAGTTGCAATCTGGAGGGAGTAGAATTTCTGTAATAATGCCAAGGAATTGTGTCTTAAACTCCTCTCCATTTACATGTTATGATCGCTTTTCAGATTTTGTATCCCAAAATGTTTGCAACGGCTCTTCAAAGCATGGAGTTTGTATCCCCTTTGTTGAAACATAACCTATTTCCATACTTCTTTTGCAACCATATTGAACCAGCCCTAATGATAGGGTGACTTGATTCCACAATAGTCATAAGCTTTGGGCTACCGGATGTATTTGTTATCAATAGAGCATCAGTAGAGGTGGCAATCGGATGGCCTTCTTGAGAAGTTAAGTACATATAGCCACTATGTAGTTCCACCAAGCCTTTCATCAGCTGGCCGACACTGAAAGGGCCGATCTCACTCGAACTACTCCCTGCAGAAGCCATAGAAGTAACATAGGATCCCTCTCTCCATTTTTTGCTTATCCATTTAAATGGAAAAGAATCGCTGACCTTGCAAGACCACTGCGCGTACTATGTGCCTTTAGACAGGGAACCCCCATTGTTGGCACCCGCAATTACACTTATGTAATAGTTTGTCTCCCATTGTTCCATGATCATTCCTTGTGAAAAAAGCACTGAGAAAGCTCATAGGATTCCTGAAGCAGAGGTTAAGTAACAAGGCCGCAGGCATATGTTTTTTAAGAGATTAAAGTATGCCTTTCATTCCAGCGATTCCTTGGCTAAGTAACCAGATCTGAGCAACCAAATGTATGAAGAGCTATATAACCAAATGACAACTGTGACAAGACAGCTTCTAGACCAGATCAAACAAATAGATAGGATTGCTGATGATATTTTGTTTTCTTTTGTTTATGTTTTTTGCAGAGATAGGAGCTGATGAAACTGCTGCCATTTGAAGAGCGGGAGAATAAATTACATAATCTAAAACAACACATTTAATGATTTCTTCTTCAAAACAGGGTTTTGAAGAAGAATCAATCTCATGCTTACATAAGACAGAGTCTAACATCGGCTCCACTTTGGATGGCAGTTGCCACTTCGTGGAGGTGCCAAGAACCGCAGAACTTTGGGAGAGCAGACAGTGCCTCTACCCATTGGGCAATGGAGTCATCATCAACACAACTGAAACTAAACTCAAATTGATTTGACCTCAAGACTAAAATGACTGAAAACGACTTAACAATCTTCAAGCAAACTAAAACATGATGCTGCCCTTATGGTTGCTTATTTATTTACAAAATCTACCCTAATCTACTGTACAAACAATAGATCAGGTAATACTGAAATGCCAAATTAACCATTCAAGTTGACCTAAAAATGATGCCGCTTGAGAATGCGTCCACCAAGACACAGATGTGATTGCTGGCAGTCCTTCATGCACGTAATGACCCTGGTCACGTACAAGACAGTCTGATCTATCAATTAAACTGGAAAACATGTCCATGTATGCCGCAATAGGATCACGGAAGCCAGACTCTGTTGGCTGCCCCAATTCTGCAATGCATACTTCCAGCTGGACACTGTCAATGTAAACATCTGTAGGCAAGTCTGTTATTTCTTGTTGCAAAGGAGGAAGGATTTCCAAGAACTTTTTAGGGTCTTGGAAATCATATGACTGGATTTGCTCATCTAAACATTTAATCTCCTTTTCGATTCTTTCAACAATTAACTCACACAATTTAGTTTTGAAGACCTTAGAAGATTTCAACAAATGAAGCCAGGCACTGAAAACATCTTCATCAAGTTTAGTATCTGCTAATGCCTTTCTTATTCCTTCTACAGCTTCATACAGGGCAGGGTTTGCCACATACCCTTCCATTGCATGAATGGATCAGCAAGCGCGGGAATGTCTGGATCAAATTGGAGTCGCCAGGTGAATGGTTCAGCCTGCATAAATGTCTGAGTGTTTTCCACCATCAGCATCAGATTTGCACCTTGATTGCATGTATCGGGACGAGACAATCAACAAGTCGAATGTTCTCCCCAGTATTGTCGCCAATATGTTAGCGCTTGAAATTTCACCTCAGGCTGAGAAAGGCAAACCTCAAGGCAACATCAAACCATTTAGCCTCGTAGCTAGCCCTACGGGGCAGGGAGAAGGCTCTCTCTGGTCTATCTCGTAAAATCTCCAATAGATGAGATGACCAATAAGGTAACACTGATATTAGGCTAGTAAACTGATAAAAAGGGGTTTTTAATAAAATGATGGAGTTTTTCTGGGCTGCATGGGCAAAGTCACAGCTTGAGCAGAGAAATATAATCAACAACACAGATTATCTCCTGAGGCAAGGTAGGCAAGAAATTTAACATCAAATTGAGATTAAATGGAATGACAAGACTGGTGAGGAGCTGACAAGGGCATAGGAGATGAATCCTTGTCAAACAGAAGAAAACATTGAATATGAACAAACTTATAGGCAGAGCATATAATACTATGAATTCTACCTAAACACTTCATTTGTTCACTTAGAAATGATCATGAAGTAAAATGAAACATAACAAATTACATATGAAACAAAAGGAAAACTTATGCTAACTTTCATACCACAGGAATCTCAGAAGTCAGAGCTGTGTTTTTTGATTAAAATCTCTGTCAATGATTGTACAATAGAAGCTCTCTGTTCTCCACCAGCTCTCAGCACTCAGAACTCTCTTTTCTTCTCAAATGAAATTTTTCTTTTAATATATGAAATAAACACAGTTGGGGGAAAACAAATCGACCCCAAGACCAGGAATTTGTTTTTATCATTATTAATAAATAAACTAACAGAAAACAATCAGCTCTTCTAAAAATAAAAAGCGCTCCTTCTACTCGAACTGTTGAAAACTGATGAAGCGGTGGCATTACAGGTGTCAATCCCATTACTAAAGATATAGGCAATCGAATCTTGTATGCCACTTTGCAAACTGCGCCCCAAATCTGGAAATGAGTTGGCAATTTTACCGAAATTAGGAAAAGATTTTGATAATCTGGAGTAAATCGACCGCATATATCAGATTGAATGTCGGAGTATTCAATTGCCACAACACAGAATCCAGATCCCCCTACAATCTTTCTTATCCAATAATGATGGGCATATCTGTTGAGCATGGTACAGTACTGATGAAACTAACACATGAATCTACGTGTCCAGGCATTTGCGTCATTTGTTGAATGAGAAATGGCAAAGGCTGCTCTTTCCAAATGTCCCCGGCCCCTTTTGACATACACATGTTTGCAGAAGGTGGACAAGCATTGAACTCCCAAACCTTTTCTTAATAGCCACTGTGTTTGATGCCAGACACCTGACTTGTGAAGATAAGAACCAGTATACCATCCTTTTACCTTCTTGTCAAAATCAACTGCCTTAGATGCAAGATTTTCCAGCCACTGAACAATCCGAAGGCATAGCCGTGCCGTGTGATTTGTCATGACGAAGTCACAGACCACTTGTTGTGAAGTTGATGGAGACACAAAAATATCCCCCAGGTTGTCTTCAGTATCTTTACCAAACAAATGACCATGTTGCAGCTTCATCTAGTAACATCTGAGCCTTTTGTCTCATGAATTTATCTTCTATAACTCGATGTCTCCCAGTTCTAATTGCGATTTGAATGCATATGCTAATTAAAACACATGTAATTTAATTTAATAAATGGAATTTGCTCAATTGATGGTTGTAAGAGGGCTTCTAGTATTCCGCACTGGTATATCCCAATAGCAACTCTAGAGACAATGATACAATAAACCTCTTTAATCAGTCACACACATGCTGAGACGTCTCTCCTGGTGAATAATATAGCCTGTAATAAGCCTCATCTTCATTCCAACGTGTATATTTTGAATGAGGTAAGCGCAGAAGATTGCAGTACATGATTGAATAATGACGAGTCCTTTTTCTGATTTCAAACCACTCAATATTTTGCGTGGAGAACAAATGTATTCCATTTACAAAAAGGTATTTCAACCCAAACTATAAACAGTGACCACTGCTTGGAAACCAGGTGCAGTCAGCTACAATATACCTCCCCTACATAGTGCCACCTCTGATTTCTGCTTACACCATGAAGGATGCCTTTATTCGTAGTTGTATTTTTATGATGAACTGGTCCACTCCCGCAGTCCCCTAGCAGATGTTGAGCTCAGACTGAGATGTAAAAGAGCATCTTTATACTATCCAAGCAACACTTCTCAATCAATCAGCATTCTCCCTTGGTCCTCAGAGTCAGTCGAGTGCATCCCAACTCAAGTTTCGGGAGGGAGCAGAGTTGCAATCTGGAGGGAGTAGAATTTCTGTAATAATGCCAAGGAATTGTGTCTTAAACTCCTCTCCATTTACATGTTATGATCGCTTTTCAGATTTTGTATCCCAAAATGTTTGCAACAGCTCTTCAAAGCATGGAGTTTGTATCCCCTTTGTTGAAACATAACCTATTTCCATACTTATTTTGCAACCATATTGAACCATAACCTAGGGTGACTTGATTCCACAACAGTCATAAGCTTTGGGCTACCGGATGTATTTGTTATCAATAGAGCATCAGTAGAGGTGGCAATCGGATGGCCTTCTTGAGAAGTTAAGTACATATTGCCACTATGTAGTTCCACCAAGCCTTTCATCAGCTGGCCGACACTAAAAGGGTCGATCTCACTCGAACTACTCCCTGCAGAAGCCATAGAAGTAACATAGGATCCCTCTCTCAATTTTTTGTTTATCCATTTAAATGGAAAAGAATCGCTGACCTTGCAAGACTTCTGTGCGTACTGTGTGCCTTTAGACAGGGAACCCCCACTGTTGGTACCCACAATTACACTTATGTAATAGTTTGTCTCCCATTGTTCCATGATCCATTCCTTGTGAAAAAAGCACTAAGAAATCTCATAGGATTCCTGAAGCAGAGGTTAAGTAACAAGGCCGCAGGCATATGTTTGTTAAGAGATTAATGTATGCCTTTCATTCCAGCGATTCCTTAGCTAAGTAACCAAATCTGAGCAACCAAATGTATGAAGAGCTGTATAACCAAATGACAACTGTGACAAGACAGCTTCTAGACCAAATCAAACAAATAGACATGATTGCTGATGATATTTTGTTTTCTTTTGTTTGTGTTTTTTGCAGAGATAGGAGCTGATGAAACTGCTGCCATTTGAAGAGCGGGAGAATAAATTACATAATCTAAAACAACACATTTAATGATTTCTTCTTCAAAACAGGGTTTTGAAGAAGAATCAATCTCATACTGACATAAGACGGAGTCTAACAAGAGGAACATCTCCCTCCTTCTCAAAACTGATATTAAATCATTTACAAAAATCTCCAAAAATGGAGAGTTGTTGGAAGTGGTTAAGATCCATTAAATTTGGAGCTTGAAATCTTCCTTTTCTTAGTTGTTGGTGCAATATCATTACTCCAAAAACCTTAGCTTCATCCTCTCCAACAGATATCCTATGAAAACCAATCAAAAACTGAAATAACATAAATGAATTTACTCATTAAAATGAAAATACCAAAATTAGGAAAACAAAAATCTCAAATTAATTAATATAAAATAATGCTTACCATTGGTCATTGTCAAGATCCTGTGGCTCAAGATGGTTTATTTCAAACTAATTTGCAACAACAGAAGTTTTGGTAAATGTATTTTTTCAAAACAAATTTCCTAAATTAATTTGTTACAATTTCGTAGCTCTATATTCTGACAATTTTTTGGTATACTTAATGACCAACTATTCTCATGCAACTACTCCTAAAATGTTTGTCATAGTCTTAGCTTTTCAACAAACCATCCTAGGCCTCATTTGGCCAAGTATAACTCAAGATAGAGCCTTCCGAAGTTGAAGTGTCAAAACTGCGAGAGTTATGAAAAATGCATGCCTAACCAAAATTTTGAGTAATTTATTTTTATTTTTATTTATTAAATTTCAAATTAACCTATATATCTAAATTTTAGAAATAAATTAAATATTTAAAATGCTTTAAAATTAAATTATTAATATATATGTCCATGGGTTTTGGATAGATGGTGATCACGTGCTTTGTTAAGGTACTCCTTGATGTGAAGTCATCGGTTCTATCCCTCGCCCCAATTGGGGTGAAATATTGGACATGATGAAGATACAATCCTATCAAGCTTACAAACAAAAATTATTAATATATATAAATTTACATTAATTAACATAAATTAAAATTAATGAAAAAATAAAAATATTTTTGAATTAGACTCAAAAGGAAGCTCATATGTATGAGCATTTATTTGAGAGGAAAAAGGAGGAGGGGTCGGGCTCACATGGAGCGGGCCCCTCCTTAGTATATGTTTTATTTTATTAAAAACACAAATTAAATCCCCTCTTTTAGATACATATGAGAGGCTCGAAAGCGGAAAAGAGGAGTAGTAGCCCGGGTGATTGGATGCCCCGAGAGCCTAGATGAGTTGGGAACCCATAAATTTTTGGAACCTTTAGGCTCTGTGCATGGTATGAAATTTTCCTTCTTATATAATATTTACAATGTGTTTGTATTATATTAGTTCTTGCACTTGGTGGTTTTGTATAATGACTAATTAAAAGTTAAAATGATAATTAATCAAAATTAATTAAATTAAATATTAACATTTACAATCATTAATTACATAGAATATAATTAATTAATTAATCTAAATTAATTAATAAACTAATTAAATAATAATAAAATACAAATTAATCCCCGATCGAGGTGATGAAGGGGGAGCGTACGAGCATGAGGACAGTGTAGGGGAGAGGATGGCCAAGACGACCACCCACTTCCATCAATTTGGATCAACTGGACGTGGTGGCATCCTGCATAACTGCGGGAATTTCAAGGAAGCAAAGTGGCAGGAGTATGGGGGGAGAGGTGGGAAAGGTTGGCGGTGGTAGTGGAATGGGATGTAGGGTAGATGGGAAGGGGTACATGAGGGTGGCAAGGTTAGGAAGAGAGCCTAGATTGCAGCGAAGGAAGGAGGGGATCAAGGCAGCGCAAGCGACGGGATCTTCTGTAGCTGAGCTCAATTTCGGGTATGTTTCCTTTTGCTTTCCTCCTGCAATTCACTCTGTTACACATAGTATGTTGGAGGCGGGGGGAAAGTAGGGATACGCTGGGGAGGGGATGTGTATGGGTGGGTCTGGGGGCTGTGTATGGGTGGCTCTGAGGACTGTGTTGTGAGGCAGCGAGAGGAATAGAGCATAGGCATGCCTAGGGAATCTATTAGTAGGGTAAAGGGCCAGCCCTGGAAAACTAAGGTTGAAATCCATGAGAAGGACAGGATGGCAGATGGCTTGACCACCAACCTTAGTCCAGGGGGGAGAGACCATTGATTCTCGAGAGTTAAGGGGGAGGTTGGGGTGGGGAAGGAATACTAAAATACAAGGACATGCAGGCTTATGGGAAGATCAAAGTTCCTAGAAAGCTAACATTTTCTATTGACAATTGTAAGCAGGAGTCAGTAAAGGAAGAGATGGCATGCCTGGGTCGAGGTCGAGGTCGTGGGGGCACCGTGGGAGCAGAGGGCGCCAGAGCCAGCTGTTTAAAAGTGATCCTACATCTTTGACACCTGCAGGTCAGATAAGAGGTAGGAAATCTACCAAGACGACTGCCCATGAAGCAGCTCGCACATACAGAGAAGAGACGAATGCTAGCATTTGTTAGCTAATCCAGGAGATGGAGGATAGCGTCATGGAAGGAGATTCTGAGCTAGAGATGGAAGAACGGGGGGATATAGTCCCCGACCTAGAGCACACTAGAGGTAGGATGACGCTATACAGACAAGCCTTGCACGTGTACTAGGTTATGAAGCGTTTACTGGCCAGAGCCCTGGAGCAAGTGGCGGGGGGGATGGCAGAAATAACAAAACGTATGCCCAATATCAAAAAGGACATGAAAAACTTGCAAATTATCCTAATTATGCAAGACAGTAAGCTGGAGGAGATCCAGCAATGTCTGATGAAGCTGTCTCCAGTGCCAGGTGATTCTGCTGCAACACCGGCTATTGTGGAATCTGATAAAGATGATAGAAAGGAATAGTTTTTTTAGTTTCTAGTTTTGGGTTTTTAGAAAATAGCATTCTCTTTGCCTGTGTTTTATGTTAGTTCGAAACCTGAATAGTGCTTCTAGATGTGAAGTTTATTTAGCCTGGACTGAAAGACTGGTAAAATTTTGTTATTGGATGGCATATAACAGAATCAGGTGGCCAACAGACTTGGTTTCCCATTTGGGCAAGTTGAGGCCACTAAATTTATGTACATGGAACAACTTGTTTTATAAATAGAAAAAGAAGGAACTACTACAACTTACCAAAAAAAATACAAATTAATTTATAAATTAATTAGTTAAAATTAATAATTATATTTACATATAGAAGTTAATTAAATTAACAAAATATAAGGAAAATACATTTTGTACAAAATTAAGTCGAGACAATGAAAATCACTTAGACTTTGAATGAGCGTCATTTTCAAACCGTAAATCCAAATGAGATGCAATGAGAACTGATGGAAAGCTGGCAATAAAACACCCAGAATGAAGTAATCAAAACTCAAATCCAAAGAAAATGAAAATCCCATAAAATTAATCAAACCAAAAAAATAAAGGAGGGATATGACCAAAATTTACATAGAGGGTCTCCATTATTATTATGAAAATAATAGTTTAAAATGGACGGTTATTGTTTTTCCACAACAATTGGCAACACACTGGGAGAAACAGTTATCTCTGGTTAAAAAGGTAATGAGTTTAAATTTACCATAAGGTGTAATGATGAATTTTATCAAGTCTTCAAACATTAAAGCATTTTTCATGGGTCCCACATTACTAGATCAAGCAATATAAGTTCTAAAAGATAAGTACTTGAAATAAATTGAGTCTAAAATCATGAATTTGTGATTTAGAAAAATAATTAATCTTAAATTTACCTTCTATGAATGACAATAGAATTATAGATGGGGAGTTTTAAAGAAAGTATACATCCATCAATATAAATAATCTTCCTTACTCGACATCACTTTGCTTCTAATGAGCATCCATACTCTCGAGGAATTCGTCTTAGTACTACACAAGCATAGCCCCACTGCTAGTGAGTTTATCTAGTACTCTGACAGGTTTACTTGTGCTTCCCACACATATGCGCTTTCAACCCTCTTATACCACCCTTTGATAAACTTTATTTAGAGAATTTATTTTTGCAATGGGTGAAGAGGGCGAGGTAGTACAAAATATTTTAAATAAAATGGATATAATAGTCATAAAAGTTTGACTCCCTCATCTTTCCCTGCAACTATCAATCTATAGGTTCTTTATGTGAAGTATAGGGAATGGAGGAGATTCATTGATTTAGACTCAAGCCAGTTCTTTCCTTAGAGAGATGAACATTATCACTTGGAAAAGATGAATGTTCCTCCATATGAAAAAAAATCAAGGTAAGAGGACTTAGAATTAAATAAAGACGTCCATTTAAGGTAAATGAAAACCCATGAAATTGACAGAGTGAAATGTTCCTTTGCATGCCAACCAATGTTGGGTGGGAGAAATTTCTTCCATATAAATTTTGATAATATCACCAAAACCAATCAGAACCAAAGGTGAAATCAACACACAATAAAAGCATTGCAAACAGGAAAGAAAATGCAAACCAGAAAGGAAAGATCAAAGCAAAGCCACAAGAAAAAAAAATAAATAAATATAAAATATAAAATCTCAACAAGACTATTTAAAATATCTCAACCATGAGAAGAAGTATAAAGAACAAAATACATGTTTTCTTAAGTTGAGATTTTAGTTTATTAGGTCTTGCAAAGTTATAGATAATTAGGATTTTATTCAAATAAAAACTAAATAACGGTTATGACGGAAAATGAAGTTGAATATGGTGTCTCATCTCTTGAAAATTTTCTTGTTTTGAAACTAAGCCTACATGGGAACATCGTAACAATAAAAATAAGGCTCGTGAAACAAACTAGAGGTTTTGAGACTCCCTAATTTAGCTGATTTGCAATTTAATCGACATCATAATTGTTTTTCCAAAACTCGACAACAAGAAAACTAAGGAGAAATAATTCCAAATCTGAGCAAGTAGGGGTGAAAATCTTTCAAAGCAATCCTTGAAGACCCGCAAAACAGAGCTTTAGATCAGGAATCACTGAAGACAAAGTTGAAACAAAAAGCATATGAAAATGGTAATAGATGAAAATGAGCATCTGAGACATACCTTAAAGAATTTAATTTAGATTTACCTAAAATATATCAATTTTCTTCAAAGGATATGACTCATGTTGATTGATATTAAAAGTATGAAGAAGTTTCATTCTATGAAGGTTTCATTTGCCCAAAATCATCACTTATTAAATCTAAAGTAAAATGAGAATTTAGGTATAAAAATAATGACTCGTACTCCAGGAAAAGAAATCATCATAAATGAAAATGAATTTGTGCTTCATTATGAATTGCAACAACAATTATTTTCTTTGCCCTTTCTAATTTTATATCAGCCCCAAATTTTCAAAAAATCTGATGAAATCAAGCTAAAGTCCTAACCCATATAATGATTCATATAAATACAGAGAGAGGACTTTATTATTTTGTGATTATTAAAAATGGCGTTATGTACAAACCATAATCGAAAACCAAAATTAACCATGATCCATTACCTTTGCATATTCCTTGTTTTCTTACTAATATGTCGCATTAACATAGTGGATTCTCAAGAGTGTTCCAAAAACATAAGGATGCGTAGGATGCGTGCTAAAAAGATGGTTGGAATGATAAGGTCCAAGATGGAGAGAATAGGACAAAAGGGATGAGCATCCACTAGTAATGTGAAGAGAAAAGAACAAGTGAGCCACATGTTATGATAACCCAAAAGGTTGGAGACCGAGAGGTAGAGTGGACTTATTAGAGGGATCCCGTTGCAGTAGCCTAGAGGAAGTTATGGTTGGCTTGTTCACAAAGGTGAATTAGAAATGCTTCCGAGCTAGGGAGGATCAAATATATCATTAGTGAAAGATGGGACCCATCTTATCTTATGATATTGAGGTACCCGAAGCATGTCTATTTGATAAAATGCATTTACAAAATCACTCGGACTAGCGGGTATCCGGGAAAGAGGACATAAGTGGGACCATAATCTCATAGGTATGTGCAAGGTGACAAGACATCATCATAGAGGCTGGGTGCCTGAGAGTTTAAATTAAATATAATTGACAAGGTTTGGGCTCCTGGGGTTCTAAGTAATAAAAGAATGAGCGTACATGTAGTAGCACAGATAGGAAATGTTGGATGTAATCAAAATAAGGTTCAGGTTATTAGCACTGTGATATCAGTAGAGAGGAGAAAGGAGCACCTAGATACTGGATGCCTAGAAGATATTATGAATTATAATTTGGGAAAGGTTACGGGCTTCCTGGTGTTAGAAAATCAGAAAGGCAGAAAGATTTTCTTATGTTGATAATTACTTGTGATATATTTGTGTTCTTATTAACTTTCTTATGTTCTTCTTTTATCATTTTTCATCAATCAATCATCAAAAAAGAACACAAAGATCAATGACACCAGATGTAGGCACTCAACCAGGGTTAAAACCCCTCTATAGGGGAAAACCCAATCAAACTCTTCCACTAGAAAACTCAAGTTGAGATAGATCAAGAACCTAAACCAAAATACCTTCATCCTTCACCAAGTCATCCCTTCCTTCTAATGGATGATCTCTCCCAAAGTCACCAAGTGTCAGCTTCTCAAATGCATCTTCACCCCATAATTTCGACTTCCAACTTCAGAACTTTGACCTACAACTTCACAATTTCGGCCTAGCTTCAAGACTATAGTTTTAGTTGTTCCAGCACCTTTGTAGCATCGTACATGTGAGAGAAAGAGAGAAAATTGCGACTTCTCATCCTTGACAAAGTCCTCCTTATTTTTCGCTAGCCCTTTCCTCCTTTTTCCTTGAATTTCACACTTTTTCTTGTCCCAAAAGTTGCAAATCGAACTTGTTGAGTGAGTGCTTTATATTAGGTCAAGTTTTTGCCTTTATATAGGAGATTTTTCCCCTCAATTAGGATGACTTGTCCAGTTTGAGGCCGACTTGGTGGAGGAGGCCTAGAAGACCTGATTTGCATCAAAATAAATTTGTTTCTTGTTTCTTAACTAGTGAGTTATTCATAATCACATGCATATAAAGATATATGGATGATCTCAAAATGATATCAACTATGAAGAGTTCTCACACATGCAGTGCTACAGATTAGATACCTGACCAGGGTACTCTAATCGGGTGGGACTTAGGTGAATTCAAGCTTTATCCACTCTAGGTACCATCAATCTTTTAAGCTCTATCACCAACCCAGAGATCTAGGTGTGTATCCAAGGTCGGAGCTCCATGACCAATGGCACCCCCCCTACTTTAGGATATAGAAATAAACACATAGGTTGACCAGATTCCCTCTAAAGCATATTTTTTCCACAAGATGATTCACCTCTTCTTACCATATATATATCCATCAATCAAAGAATGTTGCAAATGTTCAATTTATTTATGAAGAGATACTACATAATCACAACCCCAATCAGTAATAAACTTTCAAATCTATCTATATATATACATCAGAATGATTAAGGACCCTGAAGGTTTATGTTTACTTGTATGTGTGTGTGTATATATATATATACACACACACATACAAGTAAACACAAACCTTCAGGGTCCTTAATCATTATGATGTTACTTATATCATCATCAAGTTATTGGAAGTTTTCCTCTTTTAAGCAGTACCAAATACAAGCTCAATACTTTTCAATTATTTATTTACAACTTCATGAATAATTAATATTCATCTATAGTAATTTTATTCATTCTTTCCTCAAGGTATTTACTATAATTGTCATTACATGCTTTCCCTCTTCACTGAGGATATATACCCTTTCTTCTATCTAAGCTTCTTCTTAACTCGACAACTTCCTTGTTTTATAACTTCAGAGAAACTTCAACCTTTTGAAGGCTTCATTCTTCCTCATGGAATCAAGGTCATCTTGATCATTATCATTCTTATAGCTTCCTTCATTAATATTATCACCTTCAATTACAAACATATTCAAAATCTTGAAGATTATGTACTTGTAAAACTTTGGATAGTAAGTACAAGTAAATATAAATATACAAAAGCATGAATTTAACTATATCAAAAGCATTTCATTACAGTGGAAGCATCAAATCATTCATGCTTTAGACATCAAATACCTTAACCTAGTTAGGTTCATATTCAGCAAGGGTCACATCTTTTTACATACTAGACTTTAACTTCTTGCTAGGGTTTTGTCGTAAACCCTAGACTCCATGTTTGAGACACAAAGCCTTAGATATCAAAAACTCAGTCAAATAATGATTCAAGCATAGTATTATACATCCAAGGGTTCAACAGTATGATTTTTAGAATTACATGTTAGACTCTTATAAGGTTTGTTGAAAACCCTATATTTTATCATCAAAGCTAAATCATATCAATTATCGAAAATAATATCATCATGCCCTAGAATATAAATCTCGACTAAGGTTTTGTTACAAACCCTAGATTTCAAAAACTGAAACATTAGCATACTTGTATATATATATATATATATTATATATAATATATATATATATATAATATATATAATATATATATATATATATATATACATATATAGCTAAGATTCATTTCACATCAATACCTACTAGGTAAACCCAAAACACGTATACATAAAAGTTAGATACAACCATTTTCACCAGACTAGGGTTTCAATCATGCCAAAGAATATACACCTAGGATTTCTTTCCTAGGATCTTACTATAAATATTGCACGGGTTTTGTTGATAAACCCTAAAGATCTAGGGTTTTATTTAGACATTAATAGTAAACCCTAAAGGACTAGGGTTTTACCACGACATTACCAAAACCCTAAACTTCAAAAGAATAGGATTTCTAGACTTTATCAACAATCCCTAAGTAGATTAGGGTTTCATTATCCAATATTGACATATCCTTAGCATTAAGAGGCTAAGTTTTTACAGTGAACCCTAAGGGTTATGGTTTCAATCAGGCCAGAGAATACACCTAGGATTTCTTTCCTAGGATCTTACTATAACTATTGCATGGGTTTTTTTATAAGCCCTAATATACAAAACCCTAAAGATCTAGGGTTTTATTTAGACATTAATAGTAAACCCTAAAGGACTAGGGTTTTACCATGATATTACCAAAACCTTAAATTTCAAAAGAATAGGATTTCTAGACTTTATCAACAACCCCTAAGTAGATTAGGGTTTCATTATTCAATATTGACAAACCCTTAGCATTAAGAGGCTAAGTTTTTACAGTGAACCCTAAGGGTTAGGGTTTCACAAGGATGATCAAATGACAAGAGATAGTATAATGAGGTTAGATTCAATCTAATGATTAATCACCCTAACAAGAATCTCTATGATCCAAAACCATAGACATAACAATGTCAGTGATGTAAAGAAAATTTCAAAAGAGAATGAACATACCGTGTAATAAAACTTGTAGTTTAAGAAATACCTTGAATTGTTCTTTAGCAAACCTTTTAGGACTTCAGTTCTTGAAGGGATTCCTTTGCAACATAACTTCCTTCTTGATTCAAGTCTCCCTTTGAAGTCTCCTCTATAACCTTTGTGTATTTTGCAAGCTTTCCTAACCAAGGAAAATCTAAAAGGTTATTAGCATATAATACAAACAAAACTTGATATGAGAGAGAAACCAAACATAAAAGAGGAATCAAGGAACAAAATACTTATATATTGGTAAAATGGTGAAGGCTCCCTCTTAATCCAATATTTCTGAGGGATACCTACAAATTATCAAAATAATTCAAACAAATTCTAACAAAACATATTAGACCTACAAACTCTAGAAATCAAAACATAAAGGAAAGTGATACAAGACTAAGAAGGATATGTAAGAGAGGACTTAGTAATATAAGTCTTTGATCTTTTATTATTCGGCCTTGGTCTTCTTAGGTGGAGCTTCATCGATAATATCTTCATATTCCCTCTCTCTCTTCTTGTTCCTTGGATTCTCAAGACATTGATTTTTGTAATGGTCCAAATTATGACAGTTGTAACATTCAATTTTGGATAGGTCGACTTTCTCCTTTGGTCCTTTGAACTTCTTGAAGGTTCCTTTATTCTTGTGATGAGAATAATATTCTTTAGAGGTGTTTTCTTCTTCATCCTCCTTCTTATTGTTTACTAATGATGTTTGGGCTTCTTCTTAACTACATGCACTCCACATTTGCTTGAAGGTTGGAGTATCCTTCCAACTACTAATTCATAAAAAGCACTCCAAAATTTTGGTAGATCTAAAAGAGCTTCAATTACAAGTTCCTTTTATGGCACAACCTCATATATTGCTTGGATTCATCTATTATTCTATATACTCTTACAAAATATGATGACACATTATCATCTCTTGTCATCCTTATTGTCCTTAGTTCATTCTTGAGGCTAGTTATCTGACCAATGTTCTTGATGGTAAATAAGTTGGAAAGAGATTCATACATTTCTTGAGTAGAGTCTATGTTGGATATGTATGGAATTAAGTTTTCCTTTATTCCATATACTATCATATCTATGGCCAATATTTTGGTGTCTCTAAACTTCTCCTTTTCAGCATCATCTGAAGGCTTCTTGAATTTTCCTTGAAAAAGGTCTAAAACTTTGTGCTTAGCGAGGATAAGATCTATCCTATTTTTCCATGCCCTATAGTTAGAGGATCCCTTTAGCTTATTTTCTCCCTTCATTGTAGATTACATAGTTCTTATAGATAGTATGCTTTTCTCTTTATATAATCCTTCTTCTTGATGACCTTCATTTGATCCCCTTTTTCTTCAATAGATATTTAAGCTGCCTTTTTCTTCCTTCTTCACCTTAGCTCTAATACCATGTTAGAAAATTGGAAAGGAAAAAATATTTTCTTATGTTGATAATTACTTGTGATATATTTGTGTTCTTTTTAACTTTATTATGTTCTTCATTTATATTTATTTCATCAAGAAATCATCAAAACAAAACACAAAGATCAATGGCACCATATGTAGGGACTCGGTAAGGGATAAAACCCCTCTATAGGGGAAAACCTAGTCAAACTCTTCCATGAGAAAATTTATGTTGAGATAAACCAAGACCCTAGAGAAAAAGGCATTTCTCCTCCACCAAGTCAACCCTTCCTTCCAATGGATGATCTCTCCCAAAATTGCCAAGTGTCAGCTTCTCAAATGCAACTTCAACCCAGAATTCCAACTCCCAGCTTTAGAACATTGACCCCTAGCCCTAGAATTTCAGCCCAACTTCAGGAATGTAGTTTCAGCCCTTCCATCACCTCAGCATCTTCACACGTGTGAGAGAAAGAGAGAAAAGTTTGATTTCTTATGCTTGACAAAGTACTCCTTCTTTTTCGTTACTCCTTTCCTTCTTGTTAATTTAATTTCACACTTTTTCTTGTATCAGAAGTTACAAATCGAACTTGTTGAGTGAGTGCTCTATATGAGGTCAATTTATTGCCTTTATATAGGAGATTTTTCCCCTCAATTAGGTCAACTTGTCAAATTTCAGGCCAACTTAGTGGAGGAGGCCTATAAGACCTAATTTCCATCAAAATAAATTTGTTTGTTGATTAGCAATGCCCAATAAGGGTCTATTACATTATGACATAGACAAAGACACTTGAAATAAACCCTAGAAGCTTACAATGGAGGATTTTACCTATAAACCATTGAACCAAGCATGAAACCCATGCTTTAATAAGTCAATTTTTTTAATAATAAAATTTCTCTTTTTTCTTCTGACAAATACATTACATCATGACTCAAATACAATTATGAGCACTGACATTAGTTGCATTCTTCAACACCTGGCTCACAAGATATTAAAGCAAAGTAGGGCCACTACTCTTAAGATAGTGTGGTATTATGCGTGAGAGGGGGCCAAACCTTTTGTGCATGCAAATATATACTCGTGATGACATGGAGCCCAAATCTTGCATGCCCAAAAGCTTTTGGAATTAGATTTTAAGAGGTTACGGGCTTTTGGGGTTCGGGGTTAATGAGAAATATGCAAAAAAATGGAGTGAAGGTAACATGCTCACCTGAACATGTCACCCTAGAAAATATAAATGAAATCCTCAAAAGATAGCCAAGTGGAAGTGGCTCCACACTCAAGGAATGAATGGCCAATAAAAACTCAATAATAGTGACCTTTTTGCATTCAATATATGAGCTAGATGATCCTGTAGGCTCTGCGTCATTCTGGGATTTGTAAAAGAGGCACAATTAAAAGAGAAGACACAAAATGAATGGTGCAGTGTATAAATTTAATCATGGTGACTGCAAAGTCCATAAAGGGTAGAAGTAAATCCATGGATAGGGATAATTTTATAATTGTTTCCAGATTCTTTGTGATTTAAAATGTAGGAAGTTACAAACCCGCAACAAATTTAAACAACAAGGAGCCAAGTGTTTCATTTCAGTTGCAACGAGAAAAGAAGAAAAATATGATTATGGTTTCTCTTGCAAATTTCTAAAGAAAATCACCTATACAGAGCACATAAAATAAAAAATTCGATGAGAAATAAAACACTTTTGTGAACATGTTTGTGAATTGCAAAAGGAGAGATGCTAACTTTATTCTAAAGTTAATTAATTTACTCATAAAATCAAGTCTTCAAATCGAGCCAATGAAGACCTGTAAAGAAGTATAATAGAAATAAAATGACTAGAAGGGAAAACAAAGTTGAAATGAAAACTAATCAATAGATGAGGATGAACATGTATACGCATACCTGGAAGACTCTAATTGCAAATTTACCTCATGGAGCTTAAAATTCTCCCATGCATTTTCTTTAAAATTAGCATATGTTCAAAATCATCTATTTATTAAATCGAAACTAAATGCTAAGTAATGAGTTTTCATTCACATTTACATTAAGAGACAAGAGTAGTAAAAGTCACCATTTAGACATGCTTGTGTATCGAGAAAATTGACATTTTCAAAAGCACCTAGCTATAAGGATTATTTGGAACTTCTCCCTTCATGATTTTCTTTCGAAATAGAAATTTCAACAATATGATGAAGTTTTCAAAGAAGGATAATCAACTGCAACATAAGTGTGTATGATCTAAATATATTAGATGATTGATATGCTCTAAGCCACTCTTTGCCTGGAAATGAAGGGGATACCAAGGGAAAGTCTTGGGCTCATTACTTGCTTATTGAAAATCTGCAATATTAAAAGAAATACAAACAGAACAACAATTTAAATTTAAACTAATAGATTCATAATCCTAATCTAAAGAGTAGATTAAGACTAGGTGAAATCGTACTTCCAATGTAACCATTCGAGCACTTTATTTTCTGCATAAACATACACATCAAATATCAGTAACAAAAATAAAGTTATGACTAGATTTTTAAAGGAAACATTCAGCCTACTATGTATAGTAATTTCTAATGAATTTAAACGAAATAAATTTATTTACAAAATACTTCTCTTGGAAGGAGTTATCAAACCATGTTCCTATAGGATCATAAAATCAAAATGAATTTCTATTAATGGTTGAAACAAACTCGAAAGAAGAGAAGATATCATGGCAAGCTAAAATGATACATTTTTAAGTTTTGGAACTTGCATAACACAGTTAGTATTATGTACATCTGATAAAATATCAACAATCTTCTGTGTAAGAGGACCTTCTAAATAACTTTCAAATGAATCAATGAAGAGCAGATAAAAGTTTACTGAATCTATTAGAAGATCATCAATTAAGTTAGACGGTTGATCATATTGTGTTGATGTACTTAAAAGGGTTGATTCATGTGTAAAATGAAATTCTAGAAGGAGAAGTAAGTTGATAAGATATGAACATCAAATTGAATCGAAATATAATAAGCTCATGATGATCATGGCTATAGCTTTGTGATTCATTTTCACATTCTATAAATTCACTTTGCAAGTATTGGTCACTTGATTGTTCAATATGTCAACATAAGATATCCAAGAATTGGAAAATGAAAGAAGAAAACAAATCTGAAAATGACCATAATAAATGAAGAAAAAATAATAAAATTAAATCAGTATTTACATTAGTGTTAAACCTAATGTTATACACAACTAAGACTTACTTGAAATAATGTCCTTCCCACAAGAGTTAGCTAAGAGAATATAATTGAAATTATTAATTACATCTACTTGTGGAAGAGGAAAAGGCTCAAGACTATGAATAGGAATGGAAACTTGAAGATTGTCAGAATCATAAACATGAATGAAAAATTCATTATGATTTGATGAGATTTCAATTGAAGATCTTTAATAGAAATGTCAATAAAAGGAGTGTCATCATTTCGAAACATATAAAATTTATCAAGAGCGTGAGGAATTGCTAAGGACTGAAATGACTTATTGTCCTCCAAATCTAAATAATCATCATAAATGAGTTGATAAATTTCATCAGTGTTCCCTTCCTTTCCACATAGTGTATCAGAACAAGAAGAATGATGGAGAACATTTTCAACATTGTTGAAAGGATGATTGTGGGATGTTTCTTTATGTTGATCAAAACTAATTAGAAATTCATCCATGTTAGCTCCTCTACTCTCTCGAATAACATTAATATAAAGAGGAGATGAATTACTATCAACAAAAATATTAGGATAAAGAGAGAAATGAGAATTAGAATAAATGAACTTGAAGATTTCTTTGCCTGTATATTCATGCGTGTTTTCTCCAATGTGAATTTCATATCGTAATCATTCGTTTGATTGATTGCACTTTCTTGAAAATTAATGTATGCCTGCCTCAAGTTTTATAACTGATCATCATGGGAGAATTTAAAAATTGTGTGTCAAAACACACTTTATTGGAATCTTCAATTTATGCATGTTCTTGTTGATTTTCTGATTTTATTTCTTGCTAATTTTCAAATTCAGTAGTAGGTAATTCTTCATGTTTGACATCGATATTTTCTTGAAGTTGATCATCAAATTCTTCGAGCTTTGTGCTTTTGAATTATTAACATGAGAGAGATCATCATGACCTTCATTAACATTGTAGGAAGAATGCACCAATTGTAGGAATTTATCATACATGGTTAAAGTGATTTTATCGTGATTGGAATGCACATCCTCCATAGGTGAGCTTTAAGTTATATTATTAGAAGCCAAAAAATACTCATCAAAGATTGAAATTATTTCATATGGATTTGGAATACAAGGAATAGAAATTGACTTTCTAAACTAGCCTATTAAACGAAACTCTAGAGAAAAATGTTATAATTGAAATTGAAAAAAATATAATATATATATAATAAAGAAATATTCCAAAGACTCACTTTTTCATAGTTGTAATCATGAAAAGTGTGCAGGAAAATTTTTACAAACTTGTCCCAAGTGTGAATGGAGGAAAATGGTAATGATTTACATCAGTCTTTAGCCAATCCTGTAAAATTCAGAGTAAACATCTTGCACATCACACCTTACTCAATATCAAAATTATTACAATTTACAATGAATTTAAGAACATGATCAAAAACAAAGGCATTCTTCTTATCATTAAACTATGTCTTTAACAAGAGTTGTAGCACCTGAAATGGAGTGGAGGCTGGTGGAAGTCCAATGAAGCATCTCCAAAGAGGCCATTTAAGAGGAGCCATTGTAAAAACATAAAACTTTTAAAACATAGAATATTTAAAGAAACAATTTATTATAGGCCCTCTTTCTAATGCCAAAAATTTTGATGGCCAAAAATGGCCTCATCAACATTTGGGAAGGCCATCTGTTCAGAGTCCCAAATCAAACTCTTATCCATCTAAATGATGACTCTGACTAGTTCTGTTGGGTCCAATTACCACCTATCTCTCATTGTTGCCTTATATATGTCTAATTATTCACCAACAGGAAGAGAGATATTGGATCTATCCTCTTGCAGAGCTCTTGCAAGAAAGTGGCCCTTAAGTTGATTTGATGGCTCATCCAAACCATACTAAAGTTTTCCCTTGTGTAAGAGGACTTCTAAAATGAAAATGATAAAATATAAATGAAAATGTACTCTAAGATGCAAGTGATGGAAAATAAATCTATCTCGATTAGGAAGATGTAAATATAATCCCAACCGAGAGCAATGTAATTAAATGAATGGGGATTTAACAGACTTTATATAATGAATGCCCAGTTGTTGAAGAAGTTCTAATAATTGGTATTATGAGTGTGTGAGATGCTTTATTTGGAGATTTTAAAACAAAATTGATGTGCTATCAAAACTAGGAAATAGTTTACTTAATTCCAATGACAATTAAATCAATTTAAATAACATATTACTGAGTAACTAGTTACTCAAAAATTTGATTTAAGCACATGAGCAAAGTGAAAATTAACAACATATCTATGAGACTAATGAATTAGATAGTTAATCCAAAAGGCAATCTTCATATGCAAAACAAAAATGCACAATATTTAAAATTTACACATATTTTTCATCAAAAGATAAAATTTGCATTTTAATAGAAGTATATAAATACAAATTCGTGAAACCTAGTCTCTTTGCTCTATTCCTTGATTTGATCTACAACAATATTTCTAAAATCATAAGCTCTACCACTAAATGGAAATAGTTTCAATAGTGCAAGCTTTTCCTCTAAACAAAGTCTAGATCCCAAAAATAAAACCCCCAATAACCCAGGTCTGAGTTTTTCTACCTAACTACAGCTCAAATACTCACACAAATGTGCCTAGAGATTCTAAGTTGCCAAGGAGAGGAACCCCTTCCTAAATCTCAAAAAATGGAGAGTTGTTGGAAGTGGCTAAGATCCATCAAATATGGAGCTTGAAATATTCCTTTTCTCTATTGTCAGTACAATAACATTGCTCCAAAATACCTTAGCGTCATCCTCTCCAATAGATCTCATATGAAAACCAATCAAAAACTAAAATAACATAAATGATTTTGCTCATTAAAATCAAAATACCAAAATTAGGAAAACAAAAATCTCAAATTAAAATCAAATTAGATAAATAAATTAAAAGAAAAGCATGCTTCTCACTCATTAGTGTCAAGGCTTCTATGGCTTAAAAGGGCTACCTTCAAACTAATTTGCAATAGCAAAACTTTTGGTAAATGAAATTATTTCAAAACAAATTTCCCAAATTATTTTTTGTTATAATTTTGTAGCTCCATCTTTTGCCAATTTTGGGGCATAGTTAATGACCAAATCTGGTCATGTAACCACTCCCAAAATTTTCTCCATAGTTTTAGCTTTCCAACGAAGCATCCTAGACCTCATTTAGCCAAATAGAACTGAAAATAGAACCTTCCAAATTTGAGATATCAACACTGCGTGAGTTCTCGAAAGTACATACATAAGCCTAATTTCAGACTTTTTTTTATTTATTTAAATTCTAAATTAACTTATATATCTAAATTTGAACATTAAATTAAATATTTAAATTATTTAAAATTAAATTATTAATATACATGAATTAACATTAATTAACATAAATTAAAATTAGTTAAAAAAAATAAATTAGACTAAAAGGAAACTCATATGTATGGGCATTTATTTGTTTGAAAGGAGGAAAGAGGAGGGGTTGGGCTCACGTGGAGCAGGCCCCTTCTTAATATATGTTTTATTGTATTAAAAAAACAAATTAAAGCCCCTCTTTGATATATGTGAGATGCCTGGAAGCGGAAAATAGGCGGAGTAGCTCGGGAGCCAAGTTGCCTTGGTGCCCGGGAGCCTAGCTGGCTCAAGAGTCTATAAGTTTTTGCAATTGTAATTAATGTTTCTTCAGGGATCCGGGGATGGTATGGAATTTTCCTTATTATATATATGTATAATGCATTTGTATTATGTTACACTAGGTGGTTTTGTACAATGACTATTTAAAATTTAAAATAATAATTAATTAAATATTAAATATTAATATTTACAACATTAATTACATAAAATACAAATTATTTAAATTAATTATTAAACTCATTAAAGAATAAAAAATATAAATTAATTAGTTAAAATTGATAATTATATTTACATATCGAAGTTAATTAAATTAGCAAAATAAAGGAAAATATATTTTTTACAAAATTAAGTGCAGGCATTAAAATTCATTCGGACTTTAAATGAGTGTCATTTTCAAATATAAGTCTAAGTGAGATGAAACGAGAACCGATGGAAAGTTGGTAATAAAACACAAAGAATGAAGCAATCAAAAACGCAAATTCAAAGAAAATGAAAATCCTATAAAATTAATCAAACTAAATAAATAAAAGAGGGATATCACTAAAATTTACATAGAGGGTCTCCATTATTATTATGAAAATAATAATGTAAAAATGGGGGGTTGTTGTTTTTCCAAAACATGTTCTATTGAATGTTGAGTGGAGTGGAGTTAATATGAGTGAGATAAATAGAAAGGGAGTTCAACTGAACAAGTGGGATCAAGCTAGTGTGAGAAATAGTTAAGACAATGACAGGAAGAGTTATTAAGAGAGAAGTGGAGTGATAAGGTGAATTGTGAGAAAGAGAAAATTGCATGATAGGGAGGGTGAGTGAAACAAGAAGAAAGATGGTGAGTTTAAGTGTACATACTTTAGCCAACTTGGCATGTGAACTAAATAATTAAAGGAATCTACCTCATGATTAGCATCTGATGGCATTGGATATTGATGGCATTATTTTCACTTACGGAAAAGGAGCCGCAAAAGAGTAGCAAAGGTAAAGGAGCAGCAAAAGAGAAGAAAAGGCATAGGCGCAGCAAGGTATGTTGCAGGGATATTTGACATCAAGAGATGAAGGTGATGGCAAAGGAACAGAAGGAATAAAAAAGTGTACAGTAGCAGGAAAATATGATGGTACATTTATAGTTGATGGCACGCTTATATTGATACAGACAGTGTTATATATTGCATTGATTTGAAGGCTGGTTTGGTTGAGTTGAAATGTTGTGATGCAAGGCAAAGGCAAGACTCCATGACAACAAAGGCAATAAAAAGGCATGATTCAAGGCAAGGAAACATGCAAGGAAAAGGCAAGACAAGATGCAAGGGAAAGGTAAATACATGCAAAAAAATTGTGATGTGGGGTTATTTGAATATGAATGCAAGACTGTATTATTGCATGTTATTTATTATTTTATTGACATGAAGAAGATGAATGCATGACATTTGGATATGATGAAATTATTGTTATGTATTTTAATATTCAATAGTTTAAGTAGTTTTGGAATTGAAGAGACACCTTTGGAATGCAAAGAGTTAGGTTTTGTCGTATCATATTCTTGTGAGTGGAATACTAACAACCATCAAAGTTCATTTATAAATTTCTGTAAGGTTGGAGATTTATAGTGTTAGAGAGTTAGAGAGCATGTGAGAGTTGATTATTTGTGAGTTACCTAGCACATATGAAGCTTATGTGAAGCATATTTGAAGGAAAGAAGAGGCAAAGATAAAGATGGAGATGTGTAGAATTGGTGACTACGTAAACTAGCATGTTGTTTCTTGTATGTATTAGGGGATTGTAGTCTCCTTTCAAGTTGGAGCTTGATAAAGAAAAGGTTGTAACCTATTGTAGGAGCCTCTTGTGGGTTGTAGCCTACTGAAAACTTATGGGAGTTGGAGCTTCTTTTCATGTTGTAGCTTGCAAAAAAATTGAGTCTACAACCTTTTGTAGGTTGGAGCCTATAGAAAATCAGATGTCACAAGGGAGTAGGAGCTTGCCTTTGCATCACAACAATAACAAATCGTGATTTTCTCCCTTTATGGGTTTCCACTTATATCTGGTGTCCATATGTGTTGATGTTATGTGTTTGTGTTATGGTTTGGATTACTTAATACTTGTTCACATATTCAATCTATTGGCCATCATGTGTTAAGTTGCTCATTTAAAGTTTCAATGATTTTTAAAGAAAATGATTTAATGTCCATGAATGTAGTAAACTTATTCACCCTCCCCCTCAGTTCAGTCAAGTTTTCATCGATTGGTATCAAATAAACGTTCCTTCTATGTAAGCCTAACAGTGTGAAGGTAGATTCGGTGAAGTCATGGACTATAAAAGTCTACTTGTTCTAAGTGCACAAAATTTTATGAATGGAGAGATAAGGTAAAATATGAATTGATACCTTATGGGCCTAGTGTATGGAAGCTTGTATGTAATGGTTATTGTAAATTTTGACCCTTTGTTCAAGAACAACAGTGGAATGCTAAGGAAAAATGCATTATGTATAACAATCCTCATAATAAGGATCTTGATACATCAACATATTTAACTTTTGCAAAAGAAAACTCGGATAGATTATAGCTCATGCATGAAGGAGATATTAGTATCAATAGTATTGAAAAAGAGAATGGTAAGAGGAAGAAGAAGAAGCCCTGTCAAAAATAAAGAGCTTAATCAAACGAGACCTGTTTAGCACCTAATTCTCATGAAGGAAAATTAGCTAAAGAAAAAACCAAGCTTGACATTGACTTGGATAAAATAGAAAGATTGAAGAATGAGAGCAGAGACTATAAGAAACTAATGCAAATATGTGACGAAAGAGAACATAAATTCAAGGAAGAGATTATTAGTATGAGGACATAATTAGAAGAAGAAAGGAGAACTGAAGAAATGATGAGTAGATGACTGAAGGAGAAAGAAGAACAATGTAAAAGGTTAGAAGCTGACGCTAATTTAGCTAGAAGTGAGTTAGAAGAAACAAACAAATTGTGTAAACAATTAAATAGGAGAATGTATCCATGAAGAACTCAGAAAAATCAGCCATTAAACAAGATACAACAACACTAAAAAGACATGGAGGAGAAGGGACAAGTAGTCTAATTAAGAAGAAAACAAGAAAAGGCTAGCAACATAATCAAAATCAAAAGAATGAGTCAAAGAAAATGCTTTTACAAAAAGGGCTATTTTCTCTCAGGGATGAGCTGAGAAAATAGGAAGATCTTAAAGGAGATTTTTTTCTCCTTTGAAAGATATCAAATGATTTTCTTGTCATGATCCTAGACATGTTACAGCACAATGTAAGAAAAATCAAATCAAGTTTAATCAGCAAAATATGCAATGAACAAGAAGGTTCCCTCAAGCAAACAATCAGAGAAGAGAATCATCTACCAGGTACACAAACTATTTGTATGGTTACTAACATTTATGTAATGATTTTGGACATAAAGTTGTTGAATACAAATCATACATAAAGAAAAACATGAATGCAAGAAGAAACGTGTCATTTTCTCTATTTCTTGTCCACAAAAGATGTTTTGTGTGTGATAATATTTGCCACAAAGCCAAAGATTGCAATCTTCAATATATCCTAAAGAGCTCTAGATAGAAGATGGAAGCAACTCCAAGTAGAGAAAACAATGAAATGAATTCAAACATGAGAAGAAAACCCATTAAAATGTGGAAGAGAGAGAACAAAGAACAACCATTGACCTAGATTTGTCTCAAGGGGACTTTCTTAAGGAAGAAAAGAGGAAATTGTCACTATTGGAACAGTAGCACCTGAGGGGGAGAGCATGCCCAATATTGACAATAGAATTTGTTAAGGTTCAGTAAATGTGACAAGAGAAATTTAAGGCTAGCATGCAAATTGAAGCCTTGAATAAGTAGTCGTGAAATACTTTTATACTCTAGAAAATATATTGAATGAAATATTGGAGGATAAAGGATGATTTAGTGGATGGCATTGCGATAATATTATATCCAACTTGTAGGTAAAGAAAAGGAAAATGAATCTAGCTGCAAAAGGTATCTCTAACATCTTGGAAATCATTTATAAAAGAGATACAATTAAGAAATCGTGGGGCGTTGCCAAATTTCGTAACGAGGGTGCATTTAAAGAAAGAAAAGAAAAAAAGAGAAGGAGATAGAAGACGAAGTTAAGAAAAAAATTAGCCTATTCTATGTATGAAAGGACTATTAGGTTAAGAGCAAGAAAAATACATTTGTTGATGTAACAAAAAGGGAATTAAAAAGAAATGCAATTAAGCTCCCTTAGTAGTTATGAAAATTCTTCTCAAGACCTACATGTAGAAGTGAGTGTTACTGGACATCTTGGATGGTTGCTCATGTTGAGTAACAATGTGCAAGAATTTATTCCTTACTTGGACAATGATGTTGAAAGACTAAAAGAGAGCCTTAGATTGAATCAATTTTGGAATTGAATAAATTTACAATAATTTGGGGGCATCATATGAGGAGCTCGAGGGATCTCAGTTACCAGGACAAACGTTTCCAATACCCAAAGAGAGAATGAAAACTTCCTTGGGACTACAACATATAGTCATGATTTATACCATGCAGAAACTTGTGAAGTTACAAGGATAGGTTATGCACGTCAGTCGTAGGTCTTAGTGTGGCAGGACAAGTTACACTCAGTTGCAGGGAACATTATGGAGACAATGGCAACACCAGATAATTGAAAGGTTAATGTATGATGACATGTGAGAAGTTACAAAATTTGGTGTGTTATTTTATACTGGAGGTTCCGAGAATATGGTGCTTGTTGTCACAATGACAATGAATATACTAGCAACCTTATTTTATGTGCACATATATATTAACGATTTTTGTATGTATGGCGCCATTGGCCTTGGCCATGTCATTATTCTACCTCTACTCTTCTCCTCGATCATGGCATGTTCACTATCTTTATGTCCCTGCAAATATTCAGCAAATCCTAAGTACACACCCTCAGATTTCTTCGCCTTCCACCAGATCTTGGTATGTGATATTTCATAATTGAAAATAGCTCAAAACCAGGCAATAAATACATGCTTTTGAAATATTCAGGATATGTATTGGAAGTAGGAACATCAAAATTTGAGTTATTGGATCATTTTGATCCACATAAACCATTTTAATTTATCATAACCGACGACGACCTATTGGGCATGTGTTCAGTTATTTATGGCAATAAAATTGAATGGGTGAAGTTATCGATGAAACCCTAGTGACCTAGACTTAAAAAGACGTTGCTAAATTAAGGTTACATTGAAATCAACTTGTGTAAGGTCATTTTCATGACACCTAGTCAAAATTTAATAATAATAATAATAAAAGAGGAAAAACTTCATTGTCACAACATATAAAGATTAAGATATAGTCAAGTTTTGAACATAAATTAGCACATGCATACAATATAATATCAAAATAATCAATGAATGAGTAACGAATGGCTTCATCCAGTCTCTTTATATAGTCTCACTTTACTTTTGTTGTAAATTTCGATAATCTCATATTCACATTTGTTATGGAAACCATGTGATTTTGTCCAATTCAAATACTTGTACAAAACAACATGAGAAACATTTATTTATTTATGTGTTGATACTACGTAACTCAACTCTATATAATTTTGCACCAGTCAGGAATAATCCAGGGAAGTCGGGATCATTTTATTCCAGCGGTGGGGGTCAAATGGGGTTGAGGAGAAATCTGTATTTTTGGAATAAAGTGGAAAATCTCATTTTTCCTAGATTCACCAGCTAGAGTGGGCTAGTCTTATTGGAATGGAACATCAACTTACAATTACAATGACAAAAATGTGGTGAATGAAACCTTGACATTTATACTCAAATGGTACGAAAATTTTCCAAAGTATAAAAGCCAAGATCTAGTCATTAGTGCACAGAGCTACGTAGGGAATTATATAATGAAACTATCGTTGCGCAACAGGGTGTGCTCCTGTGTAAGTTAATGAGGCATTGGCTAGATGGAAACAATGTATGTATTAACAACGAGATAACGTATTATTTCAACCAACACTATGTTCAAGAAGCTATCCATGCAAACATTACACGCCTTCTATACTCATGAGAAGCTTACAATTGGGTTCTTGATTACAAGTGTGAGGATAAATTTCCAAACATGCTTCTTATTCTTTATAACCTTTTGAAGTAGGGTTTACATGTATGGATATTTAGTGGAGATCAAGATTCAGTGATGCCATTAACTAGAACCAGAAGTTAGATGAGCAAGATGGCTAAAGATTCGAGCTTTTGACCCATAACACCATATAGTACTTGGTAGATGGACGGACTGAAGCATATAAGTAGCTTGTTTATGTGAGAGGGAGAGGTGCATCACACATGGTTCCCTATGCTAAGCGTGAAAGGGAATTGATTTTGTTTCATAGGTTCTTATCCTGTAAGCCTTTGCCTAGACACTTATCTTCTAAGATTACATGCATCACATCCTAAGATCAGTGAAAGGGATATTTGTAATTGTAAACGTATTGCACAAGGTATTCCATTGCTTTTACTAATTTTTGTTTTCATGGCCAATAGTTTGAAGATGAAATTGGCTATTGGAATTCTCAGGGCCATGGTGCTAGTAACTCTAATCTCCACACATAAGGGGGGGTTGCGTACTGTTAAGTAAACTTGACTCAGGATAGAGCCAAAGGAGGTTAAACAGTGATGGTTTTGGGGCACATGGTATTGGCATCCATGGTATTCTGCCTGTGGTATTATATGTAATGGAGCCTATAAAAGGCTGGAAGGACTTCATTGTAATGCAAAAGCCCTGGAGGTGAGCGGTGAAGGCTCACTTGGCCGGATTGGCCAGAGTTTTGGCCAAGGATAATGAAATTTCATTATGATCGGGTTTTTCCCCAGGTTTGGGGTTTTCCCAGATAAACATGTGTGTTTATGTGTTTATGGTTGTTGCTAGTTATTTTTATATTTGTTTCTCTCAGTAATTCTCCGTAATTAATTTGTGTTCTTGGGTAAATTTCTCAACACGTACTGGCCACTTCCTAGCTAAAAATGGAGATGTACTCAACAACAAGGCACAATCAAGTAGCCAAAATACATAAATATGTTTTCCTAATAACTATGGCGTTGTGGGGCCTAATAGTTATGATAATAAGTGTGTAAATATACTCACAAACAGTAACTGATGTTAGGGTTGCACCATGAAATTTCAATTTGTCTTTGGTTGTTGCAATGGTACCTGTGTTAATCTTGCATATGAATCCCAAAACTATGGGATGTGTAGCAACATGTGCTCTGTATTCCACCTCCTTGCGAACATCATTTCAAATGTAGCAATTAAGTCCACTTGATTAAAGGAGGCATTGCGTTGGAGTTTTTCGCATCGACTATAATTCTTTATTATATTATATGTTTGCAGCATCTACTGTGGTGTTATATCAATATAGATACAGTCGACACCATAAGGATTATATGTGTTCTCCCATTGATCACTAAAACTGTTGTTACCTTTTGACAGAGTGCGTGCTTGTGGATTCCTTGTGAAAATGGGTAGGATGCTCACATCTCTGGCCACAAATGACATATGAGAAGTGTATAAAATTGGTTGAAGGTTTACATTTCGATTTCCTCCTTTGTCAAGTGAAATTCGAGAAATTTGCTGTTAACTGGGGAATACTATAGTTTAATTGTTCAAGCAAGGATCCAACAAGTGTAGAGATAGAATTGAATTGGAAAGTGTCGATATAAGGAGTTTAGCCCTTTGGTTGAGGGATGGATAAGAAACACTCCAAATAATATTAGACAACTTTTTAATTCGATTATTATTTGATTTCAGTAGGTATGAAGTTTAACTCAAAGAGGAAAAATAATATTCATTAACATTAATAGTCCATACATAAGTGAGATTTTTTAGTGCAAAACAAGCATTAAGTTTTATATATTACGCTGGTGTGTTTGACTCGTATGGTGAACTCCTGTTCAGGAGGCTCAAATGGTTCTTTATTGAAATTGGTAATAGATTAAAATATATTTGAAGGTTCCAAAGCATTATGTTGACTTAAATGGTTGCTAATGGTGATATAATGAGATATAAGTATAATATGTTTATTGACATCCATAAAACCAGAACCATGAATTTAATAGTTTCTTGTGATGCAATGGAGTTGATACCAAGTTTCATAGTGCATGATATCTTTAGTACTAAAGCATTGTTCATATTCTTAAGAGGGGAAATGATTTTGTGATGTAAAATCTAAGGAGAAATGTTTTTTCACCCCTTGTCATTGATGTCAAAGGGGGAGGTAACCAAAGGAAGGAAGATGCTTCTCATAATGAAAGGGGAAGGAAATGTGTGTTGTCATCGATGCCAAAGGGGAGATTGATGGAAGTGCTGTCAGTGATGGCAAAGGAACAACAAAAGAGAAGAAAAGGAAAAGGAGGAGCAAAAGAGTAGCAAAGGCATAGGAGAAGCAAGGTATGTCACAAGGATATTTGACAATAAGAGATGAAGGTGATGGCAAAGGAACAGCGTGAATAAAAAAGGGTAAAGGGGTAGGAAAATATGATGGCACATGTATTGTTGATGGTTGTTGGGTGTGCGTTATATCATTTCCACAGCTAGTCCCACGTGCAGGGGGGTCACAGGGGGCGACAACCCCCCTTGTCTTCTCAAATCTACTTTTGGATAAGATATGGTCTTCCCCAATTTATTTCTAAATTAAATATCCATGTTTCTATTTCCAATGCATAATTTCCCATGCCATATTTCTTTACTATAACCTTTAGATACTTTGTTTGAGTGATGAATATGCCTTTTTTCTGATTTAGTTACTTGTAATCCAAGGAAGAATGACAATTATCCTAGCATGGACATCTCAAACTCCTTTTACAAATTTGTTGCAAAATTTTGACTCATTAGATTATAACCACTTCAAAAAATAATTTCATCCACATATACCACAATAATAATAATAAAATCAATATCAATTTTCACAACTTTTCATAATCAAACAACCATATATACTAATGAATCATAAGCATATATCTTCAATTATATAATGCATCATCAAGATATCAGCATATCAATAACATATCAAGATGCCATCACATCACAAAGGGACACAAGATTTTTATGTGGAAACCCATATAGGAGAAAAAAAACAAATCTTCTTCTTTTTTATCTTCAATTCATTGCATATATTTGTATGTTAAAACCTACTAAAGGAAACTAACCCCAAAAAATGCAAGTTACCACTTATGGTAGGCTACAACTTGATTGAGGTATCAACCTCAAAGTATGTAAGTAGTTGTTCATTATATGTTACAACCTTATTGAGGCATGAACCTTGATGATGTGTAGGCTCCAACCTAATTGAGGCTCCAGCCTCGAAGATTATTGGGCTCCAACCTGCTCTAGGCTCTAACCTTGAAGATGAGAAGGCTCCAACCTCTTTCTTCAACTCCTTGTGGACCTATATTTCATATCATTGTAAAAATGGATCCATAGTCACCATATATCACTAAATTATAAATAATATCACAATATGAAACATGCAACTACTTCCATTTCAATCTTGTTGGAAACAATGTTAATACTAAGAGGGGGGTGAATCAGTATTAAGGATAATTTTAACTTGTATGCAAATTTATTTTTCATTCAAACTTGACATCCATTATATGAGAGAAACCTTTAACAAACCATAACAGTAGCCATATAAATCAACACAAGCATACACATCATGAGCAACAAACACATGAGACACAAAGGTTTTACATGGAAACCCTTTCGAAAAAAACCACCAAAGCTTTTTGTTGTTACTGATGTAAAATAAGAGCACCTACTCTATTACATCAATCTATTTGTGAGCCAATACTCACAGGAAGCACCAACTCCCTTTGATTGTTTGTTGGCACCCACTAATAGAAAGCACCAACTCCCTCCTTTTGTAGACACTTGTTCAGCTTACCAAAAGCACCATGTGAAGCACTAATTTCACAAATTTGTTGCAAGCACCAACTTACAAGAGGCACCATCCCCCAAGCCTTCTCAAGCAACCACTAGAGATGGAAGCACCAACTTCCTGTATACAGGCTCCAACTCACAATCAAATAGTAATTAATATTCATTGTATTTAGCAGCCACTCTGCCTGATATTAGCTTTGTTCTCTTCACCAACCTTTTGGCCCACGCAACACTCTGTTATTTGCACACTATGCTACATCCAACAATTCTGCTCAACCACAGCCACTAACACGCGACACTCTTTGCACTCTACCCACTCTGCAGCAACATACTCAACTGGGATCTCTATTCTCGACCTTCTTTCTACTTAGGTACACATGGCCTCCTCTTAGCAACACACTCACAATCAAAGTCCTCCACATGGCTCACACTCCATAGTGCATACTCTTCTCTTGGCCTTCTTTTGTTCCACAGACTCTCGTAGCCTCACACACAACAGCAATGGCTCACTTGGGGTCTCTTTTTTTTGCTTAGGTAGTTTCAGTTTTTTCTTATCAAAACAGACTCACTTGGCCTTACATATCAGTGCACAACCATACAGATCTCTCCTCTCAGCTTTCTCAATAATGTTCTATTCCCCCACATTTCTCAACTGCAATCCTAAGTTTTGTTCCTCTGTTGCACACTGGTCGATGTTTCCTCTGTTGTCATCCACACTTTCAGATAGTGTACTCTGGCATGGCACTCCATTATTATATTGCATCTCTTTTCACAAATTTTATCATTGCATTAAAACATGAGAATGGGCTTTGCTCACTTCACCATCTCCCCATGTGATTCTCCATGCTGAGAATTTAATATCAGTCCACCTACACACTCCAATGAGACTCCCTATGTGATTCTCCATTCTAATAATTTAATCTCAGTCCACCTGCACACTCCAACGATACTCCCCATGCTTATTCATGGCTCACAGATCTTGACTATAATTCAACATGTCTTCTTTCTACTTCATGTACATCAATGAAGTGTGCACGGGAGATCATAGGAACTTGATTTCAACTTGAGATAGGCCCAACACTCTTATATGAAAATCATGGCCCTTTCTGCCTTGACCCATCGATCTTTTACAGTCGTTATTTAATCCAATGACCAACTCCTCTACGCTCATTTACTCTTTAGATGTCAACTCATCCATCCTCCATACTCCTTTGTACTACAATATCCGAGCCCTTTCATTTTGTAACTTTTATTAAAGGAAATGTTACAAAAGCACGAGATCGCAAGGATCCTTTACCTTTTTTATTTACCCCCTTCTTTTTTCTTCCATGGGATCGTTGCCTATGACCATCAGTATAGTACTTAAGTGTTGTAATATCAAATCTTCATCTATCATAACTTTTATTAAAAGCAAATGTTATGAAACCATGAGGTCGCGAGATTCCGAGTCGCTTCGTGCTTAGCTCCTTCTTGTTTTTACCATATGACTGGTTGTTGTGACAAGGGGAATAACTTAGGTGCTAAGGCCTTTAGGCTCCTATCGAGGGCCTATATCCCTATTTATTTCCCTACGCCCTTGGTTTTCTGGGCTCCACGACTAAGTGCCAATAACATTGAAAGCTCCACATATCATAACTTTCTCCAAAATTCATTTAAAGTGGAGTTCTAAAATCTCCAACCTATGATATCATCCATAGAACTTAGGTGCTAAGCCTCACTCTACACCCTTGGTTCTATTAGTTTCCTCAACCAAGCTCCAACACATCAGAGCCCCTTTCATTATAAATTTATCAAATATGCATTTACACAGGAGTTACGAAACTACAAGCTCTGATATGCTCCATAGTACTTAGGTGTTAATCCTACTCTATGTCCTTGGTTCCTTGGATCTCCACGACCAAGTGCCAAACAACATCGAAGCTCCCAAGCATCATTTCTTTCACAAAAGGTGATTACAAAGAAGTTACGAAAACTCCAACCCCCGAAATTCTTCATAGCACTTAGGCGTTAATCCTACTTTGCTCCCTTGATTCTTTTGGGTCCCCATGACCAAGTTCCACTCATGATCGGAAGCTCCCTATATCATAACTACTTCAAAAAGGAATTAGAAAAAAGTTACAATGTCTCCTACCTCTTATATACGACCTCTGAGATGACATCATGTTGATGCCATCATCGCCATGTGGCATCTCCTTAGTGGTGACACATGTCACACAAATTTTCCCTATTAGGCCACCTAAAATTTTGAATATGACTACCACGTCATGCTGATGTCATCTACCTCGTCAGCTTCTTAGGGCCAATCACCTACTACCATGTGTCATATTGGAGGAGAGAGAAATTTCCCTTGCTCCTTTGGTTTTACAACAAATTTCTTTGTAAATCCTTCTCCTCGCAACTTCGGTGCTTTTTAAAAGAACTCATTCATAAGGACTTATGAAACTCTGAGGTTCTAATGGTCTCAACCTTCGGTGATTCTATCTCACTCTGATATTCTAATATGAAGCCTGCCAGTCCTTTTGATATTAGGTCCTGATGTTTTGAGCCATCTCCGATATCCAACGTTTTGAGAATTGGCTCACGATGGTCATCCTACTCCTTTCTGATCTCTTTTAAATAAATTGGTGATGAAATAAACTGTCGAGGTCCTCGGTTGTGCCTTCCTTGTTCTCATATCGAAACTTATCTCCAAATGAATTTCATTAAGGATATGAGATCTTGACCTCTGATATTCCAAGGTCCCGAGGTCCTTGTCTGCTCTGAGGTTCTGATATGCCATCTCGGTTCCCTTTTAACTCTGTTCTCATGGCTTAAGTCACCAAACTTTGACTAGGAATAACTCCTTATCCAGGAGGCCATTTTTAGATTTCCACATACCATTGGAAATATTTTTAAAGAACTTTCTATTAGAAAAGTTTTGATATAGTATTTGAGCCCAATTTTTACTTAAAAATGGTTGCAAACTCTGCTATTATTTCCACCTTGACTCTTTTTCCTAGAACCTACTCTTCATATGCATTTTGCAAGGTTCCACATACCATTAGAGAGATCTTTCAAAGCACTAACCAATTGTATCATATCCAAGAGTATATGAGTTGATCTCTTGAGGCATAACCTTCTCCAAAGTCTAGGACTCCTAACCACCATAGTCATCATTTATGGCTTCTCCAATAAGCCTGCTACTATGGTGATTCTCTATCAAAGACTGCAACAACCATAGAACTCCCCCTGAGCTTGACACATCAAGTACATCAATGCTAACATTTTTTACCATCACACTAACCTAGTGGACATCCATGTTTTCTTGTCTAACATCATGCTAGCACATACACCCATGTTGTTTTGGTTGACAATGATGCCAAATCTCTTGCTAACTATCAGGCAATGCCAACTACCCAACTTGATCTCTAAGCATGGTTGTTGACATCAATGCCAACATACTTACAACCACTAGCCATCTAGGAAATTCCAACTACCCAACACATCTCCCAGCATGATTGTTGACATCAATTCTAACACACTTGCAGCCACTAGCCATCTGTAATGCCCTACTTGATCCTATCAGACTAATTTTGATCAATGTTTAATTAACATGTAGATATTGACTTACAATTATTAAGTAATATTGATATAAATCTACACTTGTGAATCTATAATTTTATTTTAATAATATGATTTTTATTATTTGTTATTATTCTATTCCCAAGGTGTCTTCTCAAATCTATTTTTGGATAAGATATGGTCTTTTATAATTTATTTCTAAATTAAATATCCATAGTTTTATTTCTAGTGTGCCTTCTCAAATCTACTTTTGGATAAGGTATTGTCTTCTATAATTTATTTCTAAATTAAATATCCATATTTATATTTCCAATGTGTCTTCTCAAGTCTACTTTTGGATAAGATATGGTCTTCTCCAATTTATTTCTATTCCCAAGGTGTCTTCTCAAATCTAGTTTTGGATAAGATATGGTCTTCCCCAAATTCATTTCTAAATTTAATATCCATATTTTTATTTCCAAGGTGTCTTCTCAAATCTACTTTTGGATAAGATATGGTCTTCTCCAGTTTATTTCTAAATTAAATATCCATATTCTATTCCCAAGATGTCTTCCCAAATCTACTTTGGATAATATAAGGTAAAAAAAGTCAAGGATATTAAAATAAAATGATGAGGGGGTAGTCATGACACTAATGATAGGTGGTTGAGGTGGATGGGAGGAAGAAACATAAAAGGGAAGGAGGATGATAGGAGAGGAGTGATCCTTGGTATTTGTTTTGGCATTGGAGGATTTTATTTTGGGAGGAATATAGAGAAGGAGAATGGAGAGAAAAATGAGAGAACTCAAACATGGATCTATTGTAGAGTGTTGGTTTTAACTTGCACATACTACAATTGGTTGGACTTGGGCTCAGAAGGCTAGGGACCTTGTGGAGGTTCCCTGGGCTATGAGATCATTCTTAGTTGGTTGGAAGGTAAATTCATATGCGTAGCCAAGAGGAGTATCCCAACAGATTTAGAAGCATCCTAACCAAGCTACTGGAATAGGTATTCTTCTATTTATTGATTACTTATGTAAATTTTTGCAAATAAATTTCTTACTTATTTATTATGTTGTTAAATAAATTTTACATGTATATTATAATCAAATAAATGTTAACTATCAATAGGCTATTTCCCTTCTTATTGTGTTTAAATTAAATGATAAATTTAGTTTAGTTAGAAGACCTAGGTTAGGTCCTCACATGTGGTATCAGAGCCAGATTCAAAATATGTACCCAAAAACCCACTAGACCCAAATTCCCGCTAGAAGAGGTTATAACCCTCATAATTACTTGTAAGTCTCTTTATTATAAAAATTATGTGGAAAAACAAAAAAAAATATTATAAATATTAGATATCAAACAAATTAAGTTCTCATCCTTCAAACAATGAAAAATTTTATGTGTTGTACTCATACTTCATACAATAATTATATATTATGTTTTCATACAAATATATCATGCTATTATGAAATTTTGCAGACTAGGAAAAGATAAATGAATTTAGATTTTGGGAAGAGAATTTACTTTAATTTAATATTAAACCAAAAAAATAAAACAATAGTTCAGATGTGCTTTTACTATTAGTTATGTTAGAAAATTAAAAAAAAATAATCCCAATAGTAACTGAATTGAAGGTTTTAATTTCTCTTCTCTCGCTTGTACCTATTTTGACTAATTTCTCAACATCACATACTTGCCATTGATCATAGTGATTATATCAAATCGATGGACAGAACTTAAAACCTCATGAAAATGGCTGGTTAGAAATCTCTCGAGCTTAATCATTTTACGGTGAAGGGTTGCTTTCACCTTACCTGAAAAGTTCAAATATTATCGTGGCAATACTAAATGTAAATGCCAATTGCCTAGACATGGTAACTGCCACTGATAAATACAAAAGGCCCATAATTTTGATGGGCACAAAATCAAAATTCTAGACCTTTATTCATGCTTGAGATCTCTAGACAAAGAGGTCAAAATTATTGTAAAATAATTACAAACAAATATTTCCTACTCTAAGCATCATTCATTGATTGATGAAACTTTGAGACCATCACAGAAAGAGGGTCTATAAAATTGTATTATTTGTTGTGGCTATGATGCCTGAAAACTTTGCAACAAATGCATCATCATTTCTATATTAATTCCTCCTCATCATTTACCAAGCTATATCCCTCCTACCCCTCTCTTTTTCCTTCAACATAATTGACAACAAATTGAATCATCAGCTTGTATTTCAACCTATTGTAGTTGTGGTTTGGCTTCTTATATCTAGTGTATGTTTTATATTTTTTAGTCAATCCATGAGGAAATATGGCATACAAGGAATCATCCACCTTGATATTACAGCAGAAGAAACAACTCAGATACGTGAAGAATATAATAAAATCATTTAGGACATGGTGATACAACTAGCAAAACTATTTTTCCTACTCTTGTTCTCTATGTACTTTAGAAATGTTGGTTCTACATTAATATCCCACTTGCATCTTTGCCCCATTTGAATAATAAAGTGGAAAATGTTGTCATTATCAATGTTTTAATGGGAATATCATGGATTTTCTAGACCATAATATTTTTGTATTCCTGTGTTTTGTTTTGGAAAGTCTACTTTCTACAAGAGCTAAAAATGAAGTTGTTCAAGGATTTGTTGCCACTCCCATTACTTTCATGCTTTCACTACAAACCCTTCCTTCCCCTTGTGTATAAGGAGTTTGCATGATGCTTTACCAATTTGAAACTAATCGTTCGCTATGGATGTGAAATTGTAGTGATTGATACTGAATTCATGGATCAATGACCAACCTGTGGAGTTTAGTGGGTATACAATTTTATCATTTTACAACCAAATTAAATTTAAATCAATATCTGAAATTTGAAGTATATTTATACAATTTTATTATATTTTCCTGTGGTAAAATTGGTTTATTTAAATACGTTTAAAAATAGTGGAAAAATTTTATCATCTTTTCTTGTCGTAAAATTGGGTGATTTAAATACATTTAAAAATGGGTGGAAGAATTTTATCATCTTTTATTGTTGTAAAATTTGGGTGATTTAAATACATTTAAAAATGGGTGGAAGTTTTAGAATGATTTTTTCTAATTATTGTTATAATAATAATAATATTATTATTATTGATGTAAACAAATTTTCTGTTATCTTCTTTACTAATAAAATTTAATAATAATTTCATGGGATCACAAAATGAACTATGTTTGTTGTATCTTTGCTCTCCGGCAAAGAAAATGATTAGAATCATGTGTAATAATTTTATCCATAACTCTTCTATATTGATGACAAACACATTGTTATACCAATATCAATAACTTTGAATTCGATTGTCTACTAACTGCATATGAGTTTTCGTGTCTCTCCTAAAAGACAAATTGAAAGTTGTTTCTTTCTCTCTCCTACATAAATTTGAAATCCTCAATGTCTTGTAATTAATAATTATACAATTTAATATATATTATATATATTATATATATATATATATATATATATATATATATATATATATAATATATATATATATATAATGAAATCATACAATTATAAATCTTACAATTAAGAATAATTAATAATTACAATACATATAACTTTACTTTAAACCTCACGGAGGTCGTTGCGCCTGTGCTAGGTGGACGAGACACGCTAAAATCCAGTCAGCTTAGGACTGGTATGGCCCAAGTCAGGTGTGATCCTCGAGTGACTTTGACGGCTTAGATGCTCTTGGGTTGCAGTTTCCCAAGCCACAGGTCAAGCCCAGAGGAACACAAACAACTTGACAAACAAAACAACAAACTTTAATTTAAACATTTTTACATGGTATATATATATATTATATATATATATATATATATATATATATATATATATATATATATGAAAATTAAAAATAACTCTACTTTAAAACAAAAAACAAAAATAACTTTGAAGTGAAATAATAAAGTAAATTTGACTTGGTGAAGTTACTAGTTGATTCAACCTTCTTACAATATAACTTGTTTATAAATAAGTGTAATATTTAAAGCAAAATTGACAACTTATATATCAAGTTTCAGAAAATAAAAATACAGTTTTACAATATAACATCTCTATAGAGAAGTAAAATAATTATAAAATAGGTAATATTAACTCTTTGACAAGATAACTTGTATATTTATTATCCCTACCACCAGACTAGGGATAACGTAATAGGTATGAGATTGATTTGATATTAATTCAGTTAAACTATGAAATATGTTTAGCTTTGCCAAAGTGAAACTTTAGAAGAATATTTTGTTACCATTATTTTAATCAAAATGATCTCTCAGCTAATTGGCTAATAAATTTCACATCTTATTGGAAAATGCCTTGAATTTCGCACCTCGTGAGTGATGCCATTAAAGCATTTGGTCAACAGTACATAGGTCACATCAGGGTGTTTTAATTTTATATGTACTCTATTTTATGGTCTATTTGTCAACGGCGTTGTTTGCTTATGAGCAGCCAAACACTCCCTACTCTGCTTTCTTCATTGGGGCCCAACACGAATGAACAGATGGACAAGGGTCTATGTACCAAACAAAAGTTGACAATACAGACCAATGTTGATGACTCCAAATGGCTACTCCAACGGGATTACCCACTGAAGCAACATGAGTTATGAATTTGAAATAATTAAATTAAATGTTATGTTTGATCGTCTTACTCTGTGTTGAAGTCACAATGAAAAAGGATAGCTTAGTTACATGGCAGCTCCTATTTTTGCGACCATAGCATAGTTAATGCTATCTGACATGGGGGCTTTATAACACGTCGCGCGGTGATGAGAGAGAAAAAAACCGCGCGGCGTGTTATATAGTGTTATAAAGCCCCCAAGTCAGATAGCATTAACTATGCTATGGTCGCAGAAATAGGAGATGCCCTAGTTACATCAGGTAATGGCTATGACTTAGGTGATAGTTGAATAACAAATTTTTATTTTTAAAATATTATATCCCACATCGATGTGTACTTTAAACCTTTTAATGTTTATATATGTGTTTAATTTGAAAATAAATCCAAAGCACCATTGTATGTTGGGGCCTTTGTCTCCTTGCAAAATTGTGTGTTGTTGTATAGTAGAGGTTGTGATTTGTGTTATCATTTTACCTAATACCATATATATATATATATATTATTTATATTACAAGAAGAAATTACAAAAAAATAATTTCTATATTACCTATATTGTTTTATTTTATTTTACTATACACCGCTATGGCTTAGATTTGTGGCCAATAACTTTACTTATTCCATACTATTCTTGTTAAAAAAAATATAAGTTCGTGAAGTTTGTACCTTCCTCTTTTTAAAAATTAAAATGAAAAGACCAAAACTTGAATAACAATGTTTTATGCTTAAACTAATAATTTTTGTAATGAAATATCACTCTACTCGAGTGAATTATCTAATTCTTTTTTATTTGTTATAGGAAATAATCCATTAACTAGTTCTTTTGATTTGTTCTCCGAGATAATAATACGTCTGTCCAACAACCAAGGAATATAACTTATACTTATATTTATGCTTAATATAATGATAATTAAACTATTTTAATTTTATATTTTATTTTTCCAATAATAAAATGATATTATTTTTAACATTAACAAATTTAATTTTGAGAAAATTTACAAGAAATTAAATAATATAGCATCATTTTTCTAATAAATTAAATAATATAATATTAATTTTTCTAATATATTTTAATAGAGAATATCAACATTCCATTTCACCGATCAAAACCTTAAAAAAAAAAAAAAAAAAATTCAAACTTCCATAAATTAATAATCCATTTCTGCATTGATATTTTTATAATTAATACAGAAGAGTGGTTCCAATCTCTACCTCAAAGCCAACTTTTGTTTTAAAAAATATAATTTTAATTGTGAAAATGACAGTGCTTATTTTTGAAAAACACAAAGGACATGACAATTATTCGCATGGAATAGCATTGATTCTCCGCAAAAAAATCTAAGCTAATGACCGGTTCAAGTGCTTTTATTATTTTTCTTTCATGAAATCTTTAATGTATCCACTCTAACTAAATGCTGAAATATTTATTGAGAAAATATGTGTAGCTTTACTAATTGTGCAATCAATGTTATGACATCATTCATCAAGATATGTCAATAAAATTGGAATAAACTTTCAATGCGAAGATACAATTTACAACCACATTTACAAAACATAGTAACTAATTCATTTAATATATAGCAATTGTGATTAGATATTTTTCCTATCTTTTTACTAAGCGGCAATGAGAAGCTATATGTAGCACCTGTTAGTTACAGGTTATTAGCTTATCTTTTTAATATTTCATGCTTTTAACTTTGAATTATTTTATTATATTATGTATAATAAAAAAAAACTAGTACGTAGAAAGAAGATTTACATATTGTCCATTTTATTACTTTTTATTATTTGCTAATATACACAATATATATTTAATAATAATAATAAAATTATTTTTTCTAAGAATTTCGTTTCGGTAAAAATCACATCAAGATACATTTATCAACATATTTCAACCAACTAGTGTTGGTTCATCATCAAAACAAGATCAAAAAAAAAAAAAAAAAAATATTACTATATACCTTGTTTATATAACTTAATTTTTTATATACACAATGAATTATATATATATATGTTCATTTAGGTTTGAAATACACATAATATTTTAACCTTGGTGAATTGCTTTTAGAAATGGAGTATATTAAGCCATGATTTAAGGGTTTTCACATAAGAATATAGATGTTATAAAAAAAAAATAAAAGTGATAAGAGACAATAGACATTATATTTTTTATTTAATTTTTGGTGATCCATATCAAATTATGACATAAATGTATGATGATATGAGAAGATCATCTGTGAAACCAATATTACAATAAACATAAAATTGTTTCTACTCATATATCATCTAGAGTAATTTAGTTAGACTGTTAGTATATATATATATACTATAATATATAATATATAATATATATAGGATGATTGGGATTTGAAAGGGCGACTGAGTCATAGTGTTGTAATTTGAAATGGTCTTTTGGTGTTGGTCTATAATGTCAATGGATGGATAAAAATACAACATGCATTCATGGTTATTTGCTAAACATTTCTTCAATGACATTACCTCTTCAAGAGGGGATAAAATTGTTTATATGTCCTCTAGGAGATCCTAAGATTCATATAATGGACATAAATGATTTTAAAAACATATTGTAAAGGTTGGGAAGGAGCAACTAATGCTCATAGAAGAAAGGCATGACTAAAAGGGTATTAGTCACATTAGTATTTAATTTAACTAATTGAATATGTATTAAATCATTTCATTGAATAACTTTAATATTAATTATATAAATACATTCAATAATAATAATTAAGGTTACTAAAGAGAATAATTTAGTATCAAGAAAACATCAAAACATGACTGACATTTACATTATACTAGTAACCTAGCTTGTATCAAGAGAAAATATGTAGGTTATGTAGATCTCACACATGAGAGGAGTTAGTAGATCCTTGGGGATATGCTCAATATTAGTAATACTCATTTACGAGAATAGTAAAAAAAATACTTATGCTTATCATTTTATATATGTGAGTGAGTTGACTAAGAGCGGACAAGCCCTAAGTTGCATTAATAAGTCTCTTCTAGAAGGGATAATTGAATAATTCAAAATGGTGAAGACACATGGAAATAGAGGTCAAGGAGGATCCTCACAAGGACCTCCTACAAATAACCCATTGCCATCACCAAAGTTGGGTCTTATCTTGCGCTCCCTGGAAGCAATTAACAAGACTTTAAGAGGGCACAAAACAACTGAGGTGGAAGTGGAACACCCTCCATCAGGGTTGGGAAATGTCTAGGGATCAAGAGATTCTAATAAAGGACCTCCAATCGAGGAAATTACTAGGGATATCCAAAATATCAAGTTCCTAGAGTTTTCTGGAGGTCGTGCCAACGAACAAGCAAAAGCTCGGTTAGATGGAATGAGAACATGCTTCACACTAAGAGATTATACTTCCAGTTCAAAAGCTAAAAAAGTGATATTCTAACTAAGAGATAGTGCCCTGAACTGGTGGGGTAACTTAGAGCATCAACTACACCTCACTTCAGATACAATTATCTGGTAGTTATTTGAGGAGAGATTCACGAAAAAGTACCTACCAACATATTATGAAGAACAACAAGTAGGAGCCTTCCATGGTTTGGTACAAGGAAATTGCATGGTAGAGGAATATGAGATTAAATTCATGGAATTGGTTAAGTATGTCCCCTACATGGATATTGATTAGCCCCTAGTGAATAATTTCATTTATGGATTGAACCCTAATATTAGAGCAATGGTGTGGATGTGGAAACCATCCTTGGTTGTAGAAGTTGTTGAACATGATCATTATGTTGAAGAGCACTAAAAGGTGGAAACAAAACCATTTTTCCACAACAACGAAGGTTTATTAGGAAGACTCCTCATACCTTCTCCAGGGGAGGAAGTTTGGGGCCACCGTCATATGGACAGTGTTGTACCCAGAGCATCGATAATGGGGATTTCAATGGTTACCAATGCAACTTCACCCGCAGCTTCAAGGACTCGTGAAAATCAAGGTCATACACGAGGATCCACAAGTAGGGGTAAGGGTCCTAGGGGAAGGAACTCTTTCCAAAAACCTCCACAACATTTTGTTCAAAGTCTACCTCACATCACTTGTTGGGGATGTGGGAGAACTCATTGCCAGCGTGACTATCATGAGTTACAAATTGGTAAAAATAGTAGAGAAGGAAAATCACCAATGGGGGGAGCAAGCAACCACCATCAAACCTATGCAACAATTGATAACCAACAAGTTGAACACTAATTTGTCATGGTAGAAACCTTGGGTATGATAAGTAATGTAAAAGTTAAAATTTTATTTTATTATGGTGCTACAGATAGTTTCATTTCACCAGTTGCATTAGAAAAATGTGGGTTGGTAACCTATGAGCATGATGAATTTAAACAAGTCGAAATGGCTTCTCGGAGAAAAAAAAGAAGTAGGACCTAGTGTTGACCAATGTAAGATGAACCTCGGGGTGTGTATAACTAAGTTGAAGGCATGCATCACAGCATTGGGGATATACGATGTAATCATTGGAATGAATTGGTTAGAATCTCATCGAGATTTAGAAGATTGTTTCAAAAAGAAGGTGATTTGTTTAGATGATGAAGGTAGGTCAATTGAGATTTGTGGTATCAAGAGAGGAGTGTCCCTACGATGAAGGTAAAGCGTTGTCTCCGACAAGGTTGTAAAGTATATGTGGTTGAGGTTGTAAGTGACCAAGAAGGACCTTCCCTGGATCAGCACCCAGTTTTGTTAGAATTTGAGGATGATTTCCCTAAGTAATTTCTTGTATTACCACTTGTGAGGGAGATCAATTTCATAATCGACCTAAAACCTGGTGCAAAACCAATCTCCAAGACACCCTATAGGATGAATCTCCAGAACTTTGTGAGTTACAAATGTAGTTAAAATATCTTTTATAATTGGGATTTATTCGATCTAATATTTCACCTTGGGGTGCACCAGTGATTTTCGTCAAGAAGAAGGATGGTTCCTTAAGGCTATGCATAGATTATAGGGACTTGAATTGAGCCACAATAAAGAACAGGTACTTGATACCTAGAATAGATGACCTACTTGGTAAAATGCAGGGAGCAATAGTTTTCTCAAAGATCAATCTATGATCTGTATACCACTAATTGAGTATTAAAGAAGGTGACATCTCAAAAATTGCATTTCAAACTCGATTTGAGAATTACGAGTTCGTAGTTATACCATTTGGTTTGACCAATGCACTAGCAGTATTCATGATTCTCATGAATGGTGTGTTCAAGAAGTATTTAGACCAATTTGTGCAAGTCTTTCTGGATGAAATTCTAGTGTATTCTAAGAATGAAAAGGATCATGAAGAGCACCTAAGGGTTGTATTGACTTGCTTAAGGGAAAATTAGTTGTATGGAAAATTGTCAAATGTTCCTTCTTTTAGAAGAAAAATCATTATCTTGGGCACATCATTTTAGGAGAGGGGATTTCAGTTGACCCAGAAAAGTTAAAGGCCATAATGGATTGGCCAGTGCCAAAAAATGCTCATGAGGTGCATAGCTTCATAGCAATAGCAGGTTATTATCGCAGATTTGTGGAAGGGTTTTCAAATATTGAAAAACCCATCACCACATTACAGCAAAAATGGGTTAGGAATGAATGGACATATGAATGTGACACTACATTCACTGAGCTAAAGAGGTTACTAACTAGTGCACCAATCCTTCAAGTTCCTGACATGGAAAAGGACTTCATTGTCTGCACAAATGCTTCAAAGCAAGGATTGGGAGAAATGTTGATGCAAGAAAGCAGAGTAATAGCTTACGCATCCAGAAAATTGAAGAAACATGAAGAGTAGTATGCTACCCATGACTTGTAATTAGCAGTAGTGATGTTAGCTTTGAAATTGTGGAGACACTACCTTGTTGGGAGAATCTTTGACTTAAGAACTTACCACCAGAGCCTGAAGCACCTCTTCACTCAGATGGATTTGAATGTTGGACAGATGCGATGGAGCAAATTCATGAGTGAGTATGATTTTGGGATCTCATACATTAAGGGAAAGGAGAATGTGGTGGCTGATGCACTAAGCAAGAGGCCACGAATCTTCTCCCTAGTACCCTTGAGGGTTAATTTGAGGGAATGTGTGTTGGAAAAACTCTTTGAAGATAGTTGGTATCTAAAGGTTATATCATCACTCCATATTGGGAAGAATATAGAACCAAATTTTGAGGGTTATGTCCTTGAACCAGATGGACAATCAAGATTTCAAGGGAGAATGTACATCCCCAAGGAAGGGGGTATAAGAAGAACCATCCTCGTAGATTCACATAGATTACTCTATTGTGCACATCCTGGAGTGAAGAAGATGTATACAGAAATAAAGAAACTCTTCTTTTAGGTAGGCATGAAGCATGAAATGGTCTAGTTTGTCGCCAAATATCTTAAATGTCAACGAGTGAAGGTTGATTATAGCCATCCAACAAGACTCCTACAACTGCGTGACATCCCTATGTCTAAATGGGAGGTCATTTCTATGTATTTTGTTATGATTTTTCCACTCACTCCACAGAGACACAATGTGGTTGTAGTTGATAAATTGACCAAAAGTGCCCATTTCATCCCAATGAGAGACACCTATGATGTTACTGATGTGGCACGAGTTTTTATAAGCGAATTTATTTGACTACATGGGTTACTCACAAATATCATTTATGATAGAGACTATCGCTTTACATCTAGGTTTTGGACAAGTTTGCAGTCAGCATTGGGAACTCAGTTGAACCTAAGCACTACATATCATCCAGTAACAGACGAGAAAACTGAAAGAGTAAATCAGGTTATGGAAGACATGCTTAGAATGTACGTCATAGATAATCAAACTTAATGGGAAAGGTACTTACCATTGATAGAGTTTTCCTATGATAATAGCTACCACATTTCAATCGGGGTGCCTACTTATCAATCTCTATATGGGAGGCCATGCAGGACACCATTGAGTTGGGAAAAGTTGGAGGACCAAGTAATAATTGAGTCATAATTAGTTCAAGAAATGGAGGAATAGATAAGATAGATTTGACAAAGGTTAAAGGAAGCACAAGATAGACAGAAGAGTTATGTCGATTCACATAGGACTGATCGAAGTTATGAAGCAGGAGACCAAGTTTTTGTTCATATCTGACCCAACAAAAGCACCATTCAGTTTGGGAAAGGGACGAAATTGTCACCTCGGTTTATAGGACCTTTTAGGATCAAAAAGAATATTGGACCAGTTGCTTATCGTCTTGTACTGCCACCCCATTTACATAAAACTCATGATGTTTCTCATGTATTTATTTTACGACATTATATTTATGATGAATCTCACAAACTGGATTGAAGGGAATTGTAGGTCTCAGACATAGGAATTGTAATGGTTGAACCATTACACATATTGGACTATAGGGTTTGACAGCTCAGATTTCGCATGGTGGACTAGGTTAAGGTCCAATGGGACAAGTATAGCCCAGAATCTTCCACTTGGGAGGATGCAGAGACTATACATCATGACTACCCCTCACTTTTTGAGTATTTGTAATGCCCATTTTGACTTAGATAGCTACCTATGCTAAGGCTCTATTTGTAGTTACATGTTATTTTATTTATGAACGCTATGTAATATTGATGCATTTTAGATGGACAGTTGAAACTACTTATATAAATCATTAGATAAATTAGGTATTGTTGATTACAACATTTTATGTATGACTTATTTGATGTATGATTTACCTTATGTATGGCTTACTTGGTTATGATTTATATAGTGTATGACTTATCAGAGTTATTGTTGTTCAATATATGGGGATATGATTTATCTAATGAATGCCTTATCAAAATTATGATTTATCTGATGTAAGATTTATTTCCAATATGTTGTTATGAAGTACAAAATTGACACATGGATACTAGACTTAGTAACATCATGATTAAGATCACTTATATATTGTGTTGTTATATATATGCATGAATGTTATGGTATGATGTACATTGTTCTATTATATTTTGTATCTACTTTATATACACTATTATTACATGAGTAAAGTGTAAATGGCAGGTGACAAGACTACTTGACTAGATTATTCAATGACAAGCATCCAACCATCATCATGTGGTCCATATTAGGGTGTTGACCCTAGTTTTGAGGAGGGATGGAGGCATTTCCCACTGTGTAACCTCCAAGCCTGGAATCATGGGAGGGAAATGATGGACACGGTCCCCTAGATGTGTGATGACGATTTCCAGTTGCATGTTGGGGAAGTTAGGTCGATATATTTGATGATTTTGCCATATTGGTTTTATCAGTAGTTAGATCGGTATAGTCGATGCCATAGTATATTGAAGCAGAGGATGGATAGGATGGGAGTAGATGTTAGGAAGGATAGGAGGCTATATGTTAGTTGGAGACTTTTGATGGGAAGTGGTATCATTGATTGACTTACTTAATTTGACTACTATTTCTCTCTCTATTTTGTTATGCCTTATTATCAAACTTCTTTCAAGCTCATTGTGTCATTTTCACTCTAACTTCCAGATGAAACTTTTTGAATGAGGGGTGTATGTAATGCCCTACTTGATCCTAACAGGCTAATTTTGATTAGTGTTTAATTAACCTGTAGATATTGACTTACAATTATTAAGTAATATTGATATAAACCTACACTTGTGAATCGTGAATTTTATTTTACTAATATGATTTTTATTATTTTTTATTATTCTATTTCCAATGTGTCTTCTCAAATCTATTTTTGGATAATATATGATTTCTCCAATTTATTTCTAAATTAAATATCCATATTTCTATTTCCAATGTGTCTTCTCAAATCTACTTTTGGATAAGATATGGTCTTCTCCAATTTATTTCTAAATTAAATTTACATATTTATATTCCAAGATGTCTTCTCAAACCTACTTTTGGATAAGATATGGTCTTCCCCAATTTATTTATAAGCTAAATATTCATATTTCTATTTCCAAGGTGTCTTATCAAATCTACTTTTGGATACGATATGGCCTTCCCCAGTTTATTTTAAATTAAATATCCATATTATATTCCCAATATGTCTTCTCAAAACTACTTTGGATAAGAGATGGTAAGAAAAGTCAAGGATATTAAAATAAAAGGATGAGGGGGTAGTCATGACATTAACGATAGGTGGTTGAGTGGTAGGAAGAAACATAAAAGGAAAGAAGGATGAGAGGAGAGGGGGGGGAGGGGTCCTTGGTATTTGTTTTGGAATTGGATGATTTTATTTTAGGAGGAATGTGGAGAAGGAGATGGGACAGAATGGAGAGAAAAATGAGGGAACTCAAACTTGGATCTATTGAAGAGTGTTGATTTTAACTTGGACACACTAATGTCGGTTCGACTTGGGCTCGGAGTGTTGAAAATAGCAACAAGAAATGATAATAATAGAATCCAGAATATTCCAATTTTAATTTGTCCTTGAATTAAAATTGTGAATTAAAATTCGAATTTAGTCTCACCAGCTGCTTCAAAATGATTAATTAATTCATTATGGATTAATTAATTGGAGAAATTCAAGTTAGAAGTCTTTCTGAAGTCATGCAACAGTTATCCCTTAAATTAAGGAGATTATCCCTTAATTAAGGAGATAAGATTGAGTTATATTTGAGTTGTAGTTAGTTAGCTCAGTTTACTAAGTTAAGTCCAGTTAAATTAGTTCCAAACTGTTTGAGGAACTAATTGTGAGTTATTAGTCAGTTGATGCATGTATGCACTCAACAAGTGTACTCCAGATAACTGAATATTCTCTCATTAGAAACTCATGCATGTCTATTCTGAGAAAGACCCAGTTGAGCTAAATGTCAAGGATATGTTACTATCAGTTGCATGTGTTTTCCTATAAAGGAAACTCATCCATGCAGTCAAGGTCAGGTTCCTTGAGGATTGTGCAGTTCTTATAGGGTGTAGGATCAGTGTGAGAGATCAGTCTTCCACTTGGTAATAGGAGGATCACCCAAGAGAAACTGCACAAGGAAATAGGAGCTTGGAGGGTAGAGGAGAAGGCTTTTGAGAAGCTTTGATTGCCTGTGAGCATCCAAGAGGATTGTACTGAGAGCTGGCTAAATATGAGAGCTAAGGCTTTGTATAATTCTGATGTATTTCCACCTTGTATGATAATACAGATGTGGGGTTTTTAGTTGAGGCTTTCCCTTGAGTATTCTTCTATGTTTCATGTGCATTGATTATTCTTATGGTTATATGTGTTCAGCTTGATATTGCTCAAATCTTTTAAGCTTCCACTAAATTGATTGTAGAAGTATATTAAAGTATTTTGCTTTAGTTATATTGCATTATCAGGTTAATCTACAATTGGAATTTCTACACGAAGGGCTAGGGAACTTGTGGAGGTTCCCTTGGCTAGGAGACCATTCCTAGTTGGCTGGGAAGTAAATTCATTTTGGTAGCCAAGAGGAGCATCCCAACCAAGCTATTGGAACAGGTATTTTTCTATTTATTGATTACTTATGTAAATTGTTGCAAATTAAATTTATTACTTGTTTAGTTTGTTGTTAAAAAAATTTTACTTGTGTATTATCATAAAATAAATGGTAACTATAAATATGTTATTTCCCTTCTTATCGTGTTTAAATTAAATTATAAATTTAGTTTAGCTAGAAGACCTAGGCTAGGTACTCACACCATCCAGACAACGTCAATTGTCCAACAAATATTTGTAACCATTGTTACTGCAATCATTATCACAACTTGCAACCACTATCACTAAAATCACTATAAACATTGTCACTACAACCTACAACCATTATCATTGTAATCACAACATGCAACCATTGTCATTGCAATCACAGCCTACAATCACCATCACTATAATCACTACAACCATTCTCACTATAGCTTGCAATCAATTTCACTATAGTCACTATATTAAATAACCATATCAATCATTTTCATATTGTTTCCCATGCTCTGATCCAAGAAGTTCATCAATCTAGTTTCTCACACCCCTTCTCGGAACTTGTTTTCACCATGTATCAAAAATCACTATAACCTACTAATAGACCCTCAAAAAAATACACAAAATATTTTATCCATTAAATAAGTGTCGAAAGAGCATCACACACCCCTAGTTACATCCATCTCTAATCCCTAGTTTCAAAACTTCTTTTGGAATCAAATTTGGACTAATATTGAGACCAAAAAAAATATAACCATATAAAACTTTATGTTATGTTAAATGTTATACAAAATGCCCCTTTCCAAGCCTCTACAACAATTTGTCAGATTCTAGTGTTGATCCAGTTAGATAGTGCTAACAATGCAACAAAATTGCTACATATAAAAAATTTCAAACTAAATGGAACTTTATACCAATAGTGTTTCCTGGTGTTGCTTATGGGGTACCACCTCCAACATTATTTTATTGCTCACCAAACATTCATATAAAATAAGCATGAGGCTTAATCATCCATCAACTCTTACGTATCCAAGGTTTGCTTAGTTATTTGGACCTACCTGCAATCAAAACATGAAAGGTTATCCCAACATAACCACTAACAATCATTATAAAGAAACCAGAACCAGAACTAGAACCTTTGCAACAGATGAATTTTTTGTAAGGTCATCGAGACTCATACCATATCATTCAATTAAATTTTGCATATTTGTAAGGCATGAGCACTGGTATATGTAAGGGTTCCATATTGTATGGTGCCAAGAGGGTGTTATAGACATTTTTGGGCACTTCAACCCCAATCATAAATGTCCATAAACTGAGGGCTCCTAAGTCCCTAAAAGTGTTGCTTCACTGCCTAAAGGAACAAGGTCAGCTGATTACATCATCTCCCAGAAGTTCTCTACTAAAAACTGCTCATAAATGGTCAAAACTGAACCATACTGAAAACCCAGTGCAGAGGGTGCGATGCATATCACCTTCCTAGTGTACAGGGTGTGATGCATATTGAATGGCTCCTCTGTATGGTGCGATGGTCGGGAATGGACAAATGGCAGGGACAAAATGCGAGGTGGAAGATCATGGAATCTTCCAGAAGCTTCCCCTCTGACACTTGCCTCTCTGTTTCGACCAGGGATGAGTAAGAGATCATCATTCTCCAAGTGGAATCAGGAACTATCAGAGAGAGGACACTAATCA
>APFE031070361.1:283047-295120 GCA_000404065.3 Pinus taeda
CTTGTTTGTTTCTAAGATAGCTACCAGTCTTAGTGGGAATAGCAGCATCTGAGTGGACACTATTCCCGGTAACAAAATGGCAACTCCACTGGGGAGCGACTAGATTATTTGTTAGCCTATCTATCTTTGTTTCTTTTATAAACTTATAGATGGAGCCTGAAGCCAAGCCAGCTAGTCTTCGAACTACATTTGTTATACAAATGCAAAGTAGATCAATGTTGCTTCAGTCTATCCCTGGGTTTTGTTTATGAATTAAACAATCGATCTGCAAACAGTCTAATTTCCCTAAGTGGTGGCTCTAGTAACCTCTTTAGATCACCTCTGTGTTTTACATATACTGAACATTACTTACTCGGCCTAAATCCCTGAACTAAATTACAAATTGTGAGTAAAAACTTGCTTAAAGTCTCGCATTGGTGCCATCGCACCCTACCTTCAAGGTAGTCTGTATGCATCGCACTTCCCAAGTGCAGTAGGTGCGCTGCATATTGAATTCACAGTGTGATAGGTGCGATGGTCAGGGAAGGTTAACTTTACCTTCAGACTGTGGTTTTTTCTCACTGTTTTCAATCCTATTCAGGAGTTTTGCTGCCTATGGTTAGTGTATTTCTATGAAAACCCCCTTTTCTACATTATTCCGCCTCCATAGTGCAAAGAACTGCAAGTATTTTTATGTATTGTGCGCCATTTTCAGTTCTCTTTTGCAAAAAAGTAGCATAGTCGAACTGTCATTTCTTGATCTGAAAGTGTCGTAGCTGTCGTTTTCAGTTTTAGAAGACAATCTCATTGTTCTTGATAGTCGATTATATAGTTACTATTGCATATGATTTGAATTAATAATTTTTAAAGTGTCGAAAAGCAATTTTCATTTCGAAATCGCAAAGTGTCTCTCTTACCTTCACTTCATTATGAAAAGAAATTTGTTGAGTATTGTCGCTTTGAAAGTAATTCAGATTTGCACATAGCTTTCTTATCATCATTCATACATTAAGAAGGCTGAAAACAAATACATGTATGTGCATTTGTATTTTGATTGCTTGGTTTGATTTAGGACAGTGCATTTAGCATGTGTTTTGTGCTCTTTGCATAAAGACTCTTAACTTTCTTTCCTTAGTAGCTAGGATTTTCGTTGCCTAAAAGAAGATTAAACATTTTTTTATCATCTTAGACTGCATTTTAGGAATTGTATACACATCACGCGGTGAACCTGAAAGGAAAATTTTTAAGCAAGATCAACTTAAAATAAATTTAATGAATCTAACAATGCTTTGGAACCTAACGCACAACATCTAGAGGTCTAGGCTAGAGATGTATTCTGGTGTCATAAAACCTGGTAACTGTTGTTTTCATTGTTGGTTGGGTGATTCCTCCACTCTGAGATGGCAAGTGCCAGTACAGACTTGTGCTCCGACGTGTCGTTGAGTATATTTTGGGATACCACAATAGGCTACATCCTTTATCCTTAGGAAGCCGTGTCTATCGCCCTATCGATCACAATGCACTAAACACAGCATTCAGGAAGATTGATTGTCGTACTGTAAAAAGTATTATGTAGTTTTGCGATTGGTTTGGTAATCCCCTCTGCCTAGATCTCCAGAGAAGTCCATTTTTCTCCTTTTCAGACTCCTTAAAGGAAAAGGTCCTTTGAGCACTTATCACTTCAGGCTCAATAAAAATTGAAGGCAACTAGAGTCATATTTTGTTTTTTCTCAACTCTTTAAAATTGAAAAAACAAGTTGTGTCAAAGCGTCTAAAATTCATTTAATTCAAAAAACATTTTTCCCTTTTATTTTGAGTTGATTAAGTAATCCACAATCATGGAAGAAAGTCAATCAAAACCCCGTCATTCGCGGAGACTTACGAGTCAACCGTCATTGACTCCAGAAGCGAAGCCATTCCGGACGAAACGAACTCGTTTGACCACATCAAAGTCCCCTAGGTTGGTTGGAGCAAGCACTCCAACATCCTCGGAGACTCCGATTACTCCGAACATTTCTGGTATCCCTTCCTCTACAGAAGAAATTCTGCAACAACAAAAGGACATTGCAACTGATCCTAGTGTGATGGTAAACACTTCTATTCCTAAACCAGCTCCATCTACAGCCGATTCGGAAGGTGTTACTCCCCAACCATCTATTGTTGCAGAACCTATATCTTCTTCGGCACCAGAAATATTTTACGGACCTGACAGTTTGCCTCTTCCTCCTGGATTGATTGCCATAGAAGAGATTGTGGAAGATCCTCCATCTAGCACTCCAACGCAACTTGGAGCTGGGATCGCCCTGTATCCTTCTTCATCAGAAGATATTCACCCACCATCGGAAGTTCCTGAAGAATCGCTGAGGAATCTTTTGGATAGGCTTAATATGTCTGAACAACCGTCAACATCGAGGACTGTGTTACCCAACACAGCAACAGCAGAAGCTCCTTCTGCTACTCCGACGATGTTCACCGGCGTGCCATCTATCCCAACCAGCTTTCAGTCGTTGGATGGAGTCCATCTAGGGGCTATTTTGACAGTATGGATTGTTCCCGTTTGTTCGTCCAGAATTATATCTGGAATCTCTTACGTTGAGTCTCAACAAATTGATCCTTCACAAGGTCAATTTGTGGAAACTAGTCCCCAAAGGCAAATCATTCCTTTGAGTACTGGATTACCATCGTATGGAGGGCCGTATACCCTTTCATTGCCTTCCTTGGAAGGACAACCATGCGTGAGTTCACAACAAAATTTGGGTTATGCTGGAACCACGACTAGCGGTTGGGTGCCAATCCTGTCTCAACAACCAAGAGTTGTATGCTCAATACAAAAAAGTTTACCTATGAAAAATATCCCCACTACGCCGGCTATTTTGGCAGTATCGCAAGTACAAGCGTCACCAGTTGTATGCCAACCTCAAGTTTCGTAGGTTGTAATGCAACAAACTCTTGTACCTATGACACAACCGCAATCACCAACTAGTGGAATGGCACAGGTTCAAATGGGGAACACCAATCCCCATCTTGGTCAAACAGTCAGTACTGGACAACAGCCCATGGCTTCACAACCATGGCTGGTGCAATACCAACAACTGCAATTCCAACAAGCCTACCAAGGATATGAGAAACAAGTCTTTGCAAGTAATGGGCAACTGTATCAACCATATCATAATGGTTATGCCCATCAATCTTACCAAAGCTACCAACATCAAATGCATTATGCTGGTATGCAAAGAACGACTCCTCAAATGATTCCATCTTATCTTGGGTATGCTCAACCAAGCCTAAATCAACAGTTCCCTTTTGTGGCAACTTTAGAGTTACCAAATCTAAGTCGACTAACGAGCGATCCAATTGCCTATGCCCCTTGGTGGCCAGCGATTCCGCATAAAATTCTGTCTGATATTCCTAAATTTAATGGAAATCTAGGCGAAGACCCGTCGAATCATGTGATTACCTTTCATCTATGGTGTTCATCAAACACTCTCAATGATGATTCGATCAGGCTTTGCCTCTTTCAACGCACATTAACTGGTCCGGCAGTAAAGTGGTATATCGAACTGCGTAGAGCTTCGTTTGATAACTTCAGTACCCTAGCCACAATCTTTTTAACCCATCGTAAGTTACCTATAAGGTATGAAACAGGAACTGAGCTACTTATCAATTTCAAACAAACGACGGCCACGCACATATCTGATCATATTCATGAATGGCGAGGTCGTCGAAGAATGGTAAAAATGTATGTTCCTGATTAGCTAATGGCTGAATGGTTTATTAAGTCACTGTTACCCACTATTAAAGAAGATGTGGCAAAGGGAGGAGTCGTCACTGAAGAGCAAGTTATTGCTCGTGCACAATATCTAGACTTGATCTATACTCAGTCTGGCAGGCTCTACAATAAAATCCCTGATGCTCCTAGACCAGAATTTTTCGTTCCTTCGCCTCCTAAATCAAACAAAGACTCTCATGCTGGCGATGGTGTGATAGGTACGACAAGCACTAAAACCACAAAGGCTACATCGAAAAAGGCCCGCACGGTTTCAAGTCAAAATTCAAATGAGGAAATTCTAGCCTCGGAAGTAAATTTCGTATTGATAGACAAAGGCAAAGAACCCAAGCAACTGGGAGGCAAGAAGAAAAAATAAGGGAAGAAGAAAAACCAGGAGGACTCATCTCCTAGAAAATCTTCTGCAAACCCTAATGGGAATGGGAAACCCAAAACTCCATGTCATATATGTGACGAGGATCACTGGACTAGAGAGTGTCCATATAAAGATGAACTTAGAAAATCCTTCAAAAGTTCAAAAACCTCGGCTGTATTGACTGATCCGTTTCCAAACCCAGGAACAAATTTGGTTGCTAGCGAAAATGCTTCCCTGTCCCAAGTGCTAATGTTGTCAGCTTCAAAGCAACTGAATGATGCTCTCATATCGACAAGAAGTAAAGATTACGGGAATCCACAGATGTTGAACAACAAGGATAATGATCAACCTAGTACTTCAACAACAACTTCAACCAAAGTTGTGCCACCCATCATTCCTGAATTAACAATAAAACTGCCAAAGGGAGTAGTACACAAATCAATGTTTAATCCTTGTGCCTGAGCAACACAACACTATAATATAGTGGAGGATTTAGCCCAATCGCCCTCCACGATGTCGACTCTTGAGGTACTGCAAAATTGCCCCTCCCAAAAGCAGGCTTTATTATCAGCAATAGGTGGGATTGACCCAATAGATTCCAATCTTGTATCTTTTGATCACAAAGGATGCGACCCTCAGTTACCAGCCCAACTAGCTTTCCTCATTCAAGTGAAATCCCTCAACAAAATTGTTCATAGAATGATTATTGATGAGGGGGCATCCACATGTATCATGTGGATGAGTTACTGGAAAACTCTAGGGTCTCCATCCTTGTTGCGATCGTCGACAACATTGAAAGCATTTGATGGATGAACATACACCCCGTATGGAATATTAAGTAACTTGCAAGTCGAACTGGGGGGAAAAATAGTAGAAATCGATGTTGAAGTCATCGACGGAAATCTCGATTACAACATCCTACTCGGAAGACCCTGGATATATGTCATGGCAGCCGTTGTGTCGACCTACTTTAGGAAAATTGCATTTCCTTCCCAAGAAGGAATTACAATCATCGACCAACAAATTTTTCTCCCCAACAGTTCGCAAGTTACGGGAAGCATTCCGATGATCCATGGAAGCCCTAGCACGCTTCACAGTATTGGAGTAGGCCTACTAAAAGACCCCACATTAATGGGAACTTTTACCCTACCGCCTCCAACGAATTTGGTGGAAGTGGCTAATGTAGGAACCTGCAATATGATATCTTCCATTCAAAAGATGTCAGAAAACGATGTTAAAATGGATCATCTGCAAGTTTTGCCTCTAACCTCACTGGAAATATTATAGCAATCAATGTTTTTAGCATGGGAGGCAAACCCGCATCAACGCTCATCAAGCGTTTGGATAGATAGGTCTAAGGAATATGGCACCCCTTCAGATCCTTGGTTGCGAGTACACTCTACAAACGAAGGAATCATTCAATCGATGATGATTGATGGGGCACCATGGGAAGATTACCACCATCGTTCCCATATTCTGAACAGGAAAGAAGATAATTCCAGTAACCTACACCATCCTTCAGTATTTGACTTTCTGGCAAATACTGTAAATACGGTGGATTCCGAGAGAAACCTATCCAACATCGAAGAGACTACTGCCATAAATATTTCAACCAAAACAGATGTTGTAGAGAATATTCATGTTGGCAAATCTTGTTCTTCCTCAGAACTGGAAATATATAGCGCTCTCTTTCGCGAGTTTAGAGATGTCTTTGCTTGGTCATATGATGAAATGCCAGGTATTGACTCAAGATAGTTGAACACGAAATTAAGATGTATCCAGATGTCAAACTGGTACGATAGTGGCTACGACAGGTGCACCCCAAGAAAGGCACTGCCATCAAGGCGCAAGTTGAAAAACTCCTCCATGTTGGTTTCATTTACCCCGTTCCTCTGACCGATTGGGTATCGAATATTGTTCTTGTGATGAAAAAACAAGGAACGATTAGAGTGTGTGTCGATTACAGGGATGTAAATCAAGCTTGTCCGAAAGACAACAACCCTACACCCTTTATTGACTAGATAATTGATGAATGCGCCGAATGCGAAATCTTTTTGTTTCTGATATCTTCAAGCGATCTGTGGTACGGAGATATAATCATCTATCTCCAGACACAAACATATAGGTCTAATACTTCACGCTCAGAACAACAACATATTTGATACCAAGCGAAAGACTACGTGATCGTCGATGATACTCTTTACCGTTGTGGTATCGATACAGTTCTGCGGAGGTGCCTCACCCATGAGGAGGCCAAAAAAGTCTTGAATGATTGTCATTCAGGCGCATGTGGGGGGCATCAATCTGGTTATGCCACGGCGCAAAAAATTTTGCAAGCAGGATACTTCTAGCCAACAATGTTCAAAGATTGCATAACCGCAGTTAGAAGTTGTCATACTTGCCAAATTTTTGATAGCAAAACTAGAAGACCACCCGCACCGCTGCAAACAGTAGTAGCTGTTGGGCCATTCGCCAAATGGGGCATAGATTTCATGACATGTAACCCCACCTCGGCCGGGGGGCATGGGTATATCATAGTCGCAGTAGACTATTTTACCAAATGGGCCAAGGCGATGCCTACATTAAACAACAGCTGTGAAATGGCTGCCGTTTTCTTTTTTAATCACGTAGTCTCTAGATTCGGTGTTCCACAAGCCATAGTTACAGATCATGGATCGCATTTTTGCAATCACATGATGGTTGAGTTGGCTGCAAAATTAGGACTATCCCATGACATCTCTACTCCATATTATCCGCAAGCTAACAGACAAGTTGAGGCGATCAACAAAGTCCTAAAGTGCATGCCGCAAAGGATGATCGGAGTCTGCACACGGGATTGGCACCTAATCCTGTACTCGGCCTTGTGGGTGTACCGGACATCGGTAAGAAATGCGACCGGGTTCACACCTTTTCAACTTTGGTACGATCTGGAAGCAATCTTACCTGTTCAATGTGAAATCTCGTCCCTCAAACTCACAGTCGACCTTCTCCCCGGAACCTCAGAAGAAGAGGCTCTTTTCTTGGAACTAATCCAATTGGATGAAACCCTTCGTGATGCAGCTTCGACTAACGAAGCTCATATGAAATGAGTCAAAGCACAGTTTGTCAAGAATGTCAAACCTCGTGTCTTCTTAGAAGGTGACCTGGTCTTACTTTACGACCAGGAATCCGATAAGTTGGGAGCAAGGAAATTCAAATCGTTATGGATGGGTCCCTATATTGTTAAGCGTGTATTAGCAAAAGGAGCCTATGAGTTGATGGACTATGATGGGATTCCACTGGCGCAACCTTGCAACGGGTTGTACCTCAAGCATTACTATGCTTAATGATGCGTAGTAATCCTCATGTTTTTGTTACATTTTTATTTCCGCCAAGAGCATTTATTTTGGTTAGGTAATCTGCTTTTTTCATTCATTGCATATGTCGAACCTACTAGAATAATTCGTTGGATATGCCGATGGAGCAAGTCGTAGTTCGTGGAACCTGTCTTCTACGGCATGGGCCATTTTCAATCCTAGCGGCGAGTTAGTAAGTTTCAGAGGGGTGTGTATTGGTCGGTCAACGAACAATATCACTGAATATAGCACATTGATAGAACTCCTCTCTGATGCCATCACACATGGCTATGCCGACTTGTCGTCAGGCTAGACTCACAGCTCGTCATTCTACAACTCACCGGCATCTATTCTGTACAGAATCCAGCTATCTATCGCATGTTCCTATGAGTCAGAATTTTGGAAAGATAGTTCAATTTCATCCAATATCAACATATTTCTAGAAATTTAAACACATTAACAAACTCATTGGCAAATTATGTGTTAGATAGACATTTGCGACATTTATAAAAAGTAGCATCACATCAATATATGCAGCAGGATCATGTAACTTAACCAAAATAAAGCTCTGAAAATCAAAAATATATTCATAACTGTTTATGGTCTATACATAATGTTCTATAACCAAGACAAAATCGGTCAAATGACCCAAAACTCAAAATGCTAGGGGGCACCCTAGTCTAATGATGCTGGTGATAACAAGTCACCGCCTGTGCAATCATGCGTAAAAACCTAGTCCATCGACTCGGCACTCCAATAGTATGTCGCTGCAACCGCAGAGGCAGCTCTTCGGTCCTCACATCTGGGATACCAAGGGTAAGACCCTCGATCTGGTACTGTAGTGCTGAAAGAGTCTCGACGACGTCAAGGTCACGAAGGATGGCCCTCCCCACAGCCTCTCCTGCTGGAGCGGTCGCTGGGTCTCTACGGCATACTGCCGGTCGAATTGGTCCAACATCTGCATGAGCACATGAGTTTTGATTAGTCTTGATCAAAAAACATAAGAACGTTATAAAAAACAATGAACAGAGATATGGTCATAAGAGTTACCCATGGCACCCCACTGCTCGCCAGCCGGCAACACCAAATCCGTGTCACCCCGGAAATCCATACCAGCATATGAGAACCTGGCATAAACCATCTACTGATGATCAAACCACTCGAAGAAAGTATCAAAAAAAGAAATCTGGGGTTGGCCAGCATGCTGAGACATGAGGTCAACCCATCTCTGCATCCGTGGTTCAGTCGGTGGAGGTAAGCCAAGTGAAATGTATTGCCGCTGCATAAGTGGGATTCTCTCCAAAGTGAAAGCGATCAAAATAAAACCATAGCTGAAGTTCTTGGATCTTCCACTTTTCACCTTGGTCAGTTGTTCTTTCATCACAGAGAGTACTGCATCACACCAGTTGAACACCTTCGGTTCAAGGCATTCCAAAGCATATTGCATATAAGACCTGTTGGCTATGTGAAGAGCAGAACTACTAGCCAGTCTAGCAAAAGTGAACAGAATGGTCTGCAAGGGCCGGTCAGTGCCATCTCAGATATTGATCTTGTTGTTCGTACTCGGGTGAGATCCCTCTCTGCAGTGCCAGCGAATGTACTCCCTCACGGACTCACCCCCACAGGCGGAGCCTGATAATGAGAGAGGGTCACCATGCCTCGATAAACTGGTCAGAAAATAGATGTCCATGACAGTCAAGGGGATTGATTTGCCCCTAATATAGAACACCTGGTTGATAGGATCCCAGGAATTGAGGAAATATTGCAACAAATTGATTTGTTGCCTCATGCTAGAGATATGGAAAAACTTCAACAAGCCACAGTTCCGCAATACAACTATTGTGCTTGGATCATGTAAAGCAACAGTGTCCTCTTCTTCGTGCTCGTGTTCTCGTCATGTAACAACCATTTTTCTCTGATGAATCTCTGAAAAACAAACAAGAGAAGAGTCGGGATCTTCATTTGGTAAAAAACAGGTAAAAATCTATGAGAAAACTGAGCAAAAAGTTTCCTCCTTGCGCCCATCGCACCCCAGTAAGTGTACTGGGAGCGATGTATACTGACTAGTTAGTGAGAATACCAGTATGCATCGCACCTTTCGATTAAGAAAGGGTGCAATGGTGCCAAGGCGAGTTCTTCAAATCCCAGAGGCTCAGCAGAACAAGGAAACAGGCTCAGAATTTAAAAAGAAAGGAATGCAATTGAAGAGCACAATTTTAGCTCCTACCTGGTCCAAGTGGCGATAGGAATCGTCCACAGAATCTCCCGGAATCAGCTGGTGAAAATCAGGGGCAAGAAGCACCTCCAGAGCTCCAACAAACCAAATTCAAATGAAATGGTAAAATGAGACGTAAAAGTCACTTTTAATTTACCATGCACATAATTCGAGTAAAATATTAGTGTTCTTAACTCATTTATCAATCATATGTTTTCATTTTTAACCAGTTTGATGAAGCAAATGAACAGGTAGTACAATATTTGAAAGAACAAAATGCTAATGGTGAATCAAAGACTCAATGACCATTATCACGAGCAGTTTTAGTGCATAGTTCAAGCTCGTTAAAAAATAAACATAAGTCATGAGCAAATGTTTCCCCCAGCGTTTAAGCTCATTAAAAAAATGAACCAGTAAATAACCATTGTGAATGCCTTATCGCCAGCTTTTGAGCCTCGGTCGTGTTCTCATCATCACCTCCACTCTGTTTTTAGCTGGTCATTCACCACCATATGATTGTTTACCCCTTCGAGGAACATCTGCGAAGAGTGATTCTATTAGCCATCCTTGTGACACTGTCGTGATTGGAGAATTCCTTGTGACACTGTCATGATTGGAGAATTCCAAACCTTACCTGGAATCAACTGCTACCCGAAACCATCACTTGTTCCTCGAAAACAAGTCTCCTTTAAGCTCTTTTCAACTGACTCATAAAATATGAAAAGATTTCCGAGCGATTGGCCTCTCTGGCTCGTTAAAGTCATCGGAAGTGCTATCCCTCCTCTAGATTTTAATCTTTTTGGACCTGAGGGATTATTACACAAAAAGATCGAGCGTTTATCTTGTTCGGCTCGTTAAAACTATCGAAAATTCATCCCTTCTGTATTATTTTATGCTTTTTCAGACTTAAGGGATTACATGACGAAAAAGAATCGTTGGATTCTCCTTTTCATTCCTTTCAAACTCTCTAAATTGAAAGGGACCAAGTTATCTTTGTCGTTAAACTCGTTAAAACCGAATAGCGACAAACTCGTCCAAAAGGATGAGAACGAGTTTCACTGTCGCTAGGCTCACTAAAATATAGCGATAGCTTTGCTCGAAGGGCAGATTATAGAACAAGCATATGTTATCCTCCTCAAGATTGACAAAAATAAAGAGGTACTGGTCAGCAAAGACTGGGGAAAATTGGGAAGAAAACTTGAAAAAGATTTATTGGTAGCAAGTCGCTCTTGAACATGACACTTTCCTTCCGCATCCATGTCGGTTTGGGTTGTTCCATTCACTGGTCATCACCATTGGTCCATCACACCATCCATGTTTGGGGTTAACACTACCAATCCATTGTCAGTGTCGCCGATATGTTCAAGAGAAATCATTCAGACAATTCGCTTGTGTCTCACCCACTGCAATACATTCATGCTCCATTCCTTCATGACCGCCACCCTAAACCCTGTATCGTCAGATTGTTTTCACCTCCAAAATCATTTGCTTCGTTCGGTTTCATTGATGTGGGATTCATTAAGGCCCTCCTACGACGGGTCACTTCTTGTCGACATCAGCTCATTATCCAAGAAGTTGACTTAGGAACAATCCTTTCAGTACTTTGAAGCTTGCATGCCTCAATGGCAAGTTTCTCACTTTCGGTTACAGGTTTACATTAGTGGCCTTCGACCGAGAGATTTTGCGTGGTGTTCGACGCCAAGTCCTTTTTCACACCACGCGAATTGTATTGTAGTACCTTGAGGGTCATTGTCATTATTGGTGATTCCTCTCGTGCCTGTTAACAGCTTACATCATTGGCTAGTAATCACGTGATGTCTTTCCATGTTCGACTCCATAACATTTTTCACATGGATCGACTTGTACTCCGAGTGAAGATTGAACGAGTTTTGAAGACCCCGGATCTAGTTTCATCCATCCGGGCTGCGATATATTAAGGAATATAAAGACATCAAGTGTACATCATTGCCGAATAGATGATCATCCAAATCAAAGGATGATGAGTCCATATCATCAGTCTGTCACACAGACGATTTCTGTCCTATGTACATGAAAATGAATTTATAAAGCTGAGCATGGGAATGCCTGCCTCAGCTAGATTATGAAAAAACATTGTCAAAATAATGTATTGTATTGTATCTTATTACAGGTCGCCTCCCAGCTCGAAAAAACTTCGGATCCTCATAGTAAAGCATTTCACCCGACATCAGGAAGATTAATGACCTCATGCTTTAGGGGGAAATTGTTATAGACATTTTTGGGCACTTCAACCCCAATCATAAATGTCCATAAATTGAGGGCTTCTAAGTCCCTAAAAGTGTTGCTTCACTGCCTAAAGGAACAAGGTCAGCTGATTACATCATCTCCCAGAAGTTCTCCACTAAAAATTGCTCATAAATGGT
>APFE031070361.1:295526-308357 GCA_000404065.3 Pinus taeda
CACTAATCAAGACCCCAGAAGATGACTCACCTCCCTATAATCATCTATATATGGATCCCTCATCACAGAGATCTAGGGGCTGGAATTTTGTATCTTATAGAGAAGTGTTGTTGGTTTTCTGGTGTATATCCATAGTGTTTGGTGATCTAAGCTTTACTTGATGTGAAGAAGGGCTTTCTAGCTGGAGGGTGATGCTGGTTCAGAACATATGGTTGTAATCCTCTTGCTACTTTTTATCTTAATAAAGCTATTCAAGTTTTCCTCCATATTCTTGTATGTTTACTTATATATGCATTTGTATGGTTAACACACATCTGATCCTGTGTTATTTATGAGTATAGATCTTTGTTCTTAGATAGTAGTATGTTGTTGTGATTCCACAGGTGCTCTTTGAAGTTGGGCAGACAAAGAAGAAGTGGCAAAGCTCTATCAGGAAGGAGAGGAAATCAAGCGCAAGACTAAGGTTGGTCTCCTTAGTTCCCCTCTTGTCTATTTTCATAAAGGAAAACGAAAGTAGACTTTACTTGTTTGTTTCTAAGATAGCTACCAGTCTTAGTGGTAATAGCAGCATCCGAGTGGACACTATTCCCGGTAACAGAGGGCTAGCCAAATTCCAAGTGATAATTCCTAGAAGCTTGGGACTTTGACCAAGGTTGAAAAGATCCATATGCTCGTGCATTGATATGTTCATGTGATCTAGTGCTTATGAGTGATGACACCTAGGCTTAGCCTGTTATGCATCCAAATCAAATAAAAAGAAACATGAGAAAAGATATATCAACAACTATATAATAAGCCACTTAGAGGGGGAAACCTCCCTTTACATCACATAAATGAACAATTCTTGGATGATTCAAAAGACAAGACCTCCTTGGTATATATAGGAGTCTAAAGGGTCAAAATATAATTAGGGCCTACATAACAATAATATTGTAAGGGAACAATAATAATAATAGTGGGGTCCTATGGGGCACAACAATAATAATATAGTGGCTACACTAGTATTATAAGGACCTAACATGCCCCTCTCCTTAAAAAAAAAATTGTCCTCAATGCTTGAGTATTTCTAGATTCTATTGTATAAAATAATCATCCTCCCATGTGGAATCTTTAGCAAGTAATTTCTTCCACTTAGTGAGATATTCTGAAATTGATTGATTTCAGAACTACCAAACTCTTGTTTATGTCATTGCTTCAGGCTCCAATGTGATTTTTCCTTCCTTGTCAAGTTCTGGCAATATAGTTTGAACTGGGAGCTTGTCACTTATAACCTTCTTTAAGAATGAAACATGGAAAATTGGGTGTACTCATGAAGATGCTAGTAACTCCAATTTGTATTCCATAGTCAACCTTTTGCAACACATTGTAAGGGCCATAGTACTTGGGTTATAAATTATTATCCCTCATAGATTTCTTGAGGGACATTTGTTTGTATGGTTGTAGCTATAAAAATACCCAATATCCCATGTCGAAAGTTCTTTCACTACAATGTTGATTTGCATATTGTTTCATTCAATTTTGTGCTAGAGTCAAGTTATCCTTTAAGAGTTGGAGAACTTGTTGTTGATGCTCGATGTGATCTTCCACTGCTTGAATGTTAGAATTGTCTCTTACAGATGATGTGATGGTCAACAGATGATATCCTTAAAGCACCATAAATGTGTTCATTTATATTGTAGTATGGAAGAAAGTGTTACAGCACCATTCTGCCAAAGGTAACCACTTGATCCATTGTGTTTGTTTATTAGATTTAAAGCAATGAATATATACTTCCAAACATTTGTTCACTATTTCAGTTTTCCTATCTTCTTGAGGATGATAAGATGAGTTATGAATTGATTGAGTACCAAGAAAATAACTATGTCCAAAAAATTCCAGTAAAAATGGGATCTTTGTAAATTTCAATAATATTTTGGTTTCCATGTAGATTTTGAACTATTTCCACAAATGTGGTAATGATTTTACTAGCTTTGAAAGGATGAGATAGTGCACAAAAGTTGGCATACTTAGTAATTATATCAATTACCACCATGATAACACTCTTTCCTTTGGACTTGGGTAGACCTATGATAAAATTCATTAAGCCCTCCTTTGAACGTTGACTTAGAATGGCTAATGGTTGCAAACGACTTGAAGTCTTAATTGTCTTGACTCTATTTGTTAATAAACCAAACATTCTGCCACAAACTTCTAAATATCATATTTAAGTCCATGCCAAAAAAAATCCTTCTTAACCATGTGCTAAGCTTTTAAAAATCTTGAGTGCCCTCCTATAGGAGAGGTGGGAAATTCAATAAGAACCTTTTATTTGAGTCGGGAGTTCTTACATAGATATAAGTGATTTTTAATCATTTTTTAAGCTAAATGCATCAAATTCATTGGGATCTTGTTGCAAATTTTTAATGAGTGTCCACACTTCTTCGTCATTCTTCCATTCATCCATTGCTTTTGTTATCTAATTAGGTTAGATAACAGAAATGGAATAGAGCAATGCCCCCACACCCTCATCCTTTCTTGAGAGTGCATCTACAACAACATTTCACTTCCCTCTTTTGTAGATGATTTCAAAGTCATAAGCCTACATCTTTGTGACCCATTTTTGTTACTCTTCTAAAGATAATTTTTGTTTCAAGAATTATTTAAGACTATCATGATCTATTTTTACCTTTAAGTGTCTTCCCACTAGCTAAGGGCACCATAGCTTTAGGGCATGTAGTATTGCCAACATTTCCTTTTCATAAATAGGTTTGTGTAAATTATTTCCTTGATTGGACGACTTTAAAAAGTAATGGGTCTTCCTTCTTGTATTAAAACAACACCAATTCCATTTCTTCAGGCGTCACATTCCATAGTAAAGGTTTTTATGAAATCTAGTGTGGTTAAGACCGAACCTCGACACATTGCCTCTTTAAGATGTTAAAAGGCCTTATTTGCTTCTAGAGTCCAAAAAATGCATCTTTCTTCAGTAATTTTGTTAGATGTGTTTTTATTTTCCCATAATTCTTAACAAAATTGTGATAATACCCTGTCAACCCAAGAAATCCTCAAAGATGTGTTAAGGTTGTTGGGATTTTCCATTCCTTGATGACATTAATTTTGTTAGGTTCACCCTTAACGCCCTCATGAGTTGCAATGTGACCCAAATATTCCACCTCTTGTTCCCCAAAGAAATATTTGGATGGTTTTGCATACAATTGATTCTCATAGAATAGTTTGAGCACTCTGTAAACATGTTGAATATGATCTTTCCAAGACTTGTTGTAGATTAGTATATCATAAAAAAAACTAACCCGAATTTTGTAAGGAAGTGTTTGAAAGTGGAATTCATCAACATTGAAATGTGGAAGGTGCATTAGTAAGGCCAAAAGGCATGACCAGAAATTCATAATGACCTTCATGAGTTTTGAATGTTGTTTTTGGAATGTATTCTATCTTCATTCTAATTTGATGATATCCTAAATGAAGATCCAACTTAGTGAAGTGAATTGCTCCATGTAGTTCATCCAACAATTCATCAATGAAAGGAATGGGATTTATCTCTAATAATGAGCTTGTTGAACTTTCTATTATCTAGAAATATACACCATGATCCATCCTTCTTATGCATCAATACTATTGGAGAAGAAAAACAACTTTTGCTAGGTTGAATTATATTGCCCTCTAGCATTTTTGCAACCATACATTCAATTTAACTCTTGTGGGCATAGGGATACCTATAACGTCTTATGTTTGGAGGAAAAATTCTTGGAATCAATTGAATAGCATGGGAATTATCACAAATATGTGGGAGAGATTTGGGAATCTCAAATACCTTGGAATGATTGTCAAGGACTCTTTGGATATCTTGAGAAATGGATGACTTAGATGTTTGAACATCTAGTGACCATAATTCTGAAATTACCCCTCATTTTTTCTACCTCATAATATTTTCCATGCCATTAGATTTGATTATCTTTCCAAGTTTCCCTTTGATACCCCTTAATTCGATTTCCTTTCCTTCCCATAAAAATTAAAAGAAAAATTCTTGAAATTTAAAATTTATCGTCCCCAAAGACTATAACCTTTAGAGTCCTAGTACAATGTCATCACCACCAATTGGAATGGAAAGCAATGGACTATTAAATACATATTCCCACATGGTTAGATTGATATTGTTGCACTTCCATGAGAAATTTATAGTTACTCTATCTACAACTATCACTTGACACTATGGTGTTGGATATAGAAATCAATTCAAATCCTTGGCTATTTTACAATGAATAAAATTATGGATACTACCCAAATCAATCATTAATATTACCTTTTTCTTCTTAATATATCCTTCTATCTTGAGAGTTTGAGGAGTGGTAACACTTTCCAATGAATTACAAGATATGGTCAATTTTTTTCTTTTTATCAACCCCTAGAGTTGGTTCCTAGTGTATATCTTCTTCTTTTGATGTATCTTATTCCTTTTCTTCCTTCTCTTCACAATCTATGTAAAACAATTTCTTCTCAGTACACCTATGACATGTAGTGTATTTTCTATCACAACTATAGCAAAGCCCTTTTTCTTTTTTTTCCTCCAGTTTTTGTGGTGTCAACCTTGTACATTATGGGAGGCTAGGAATGGAAACACTTCCATCTTTATAGTTGTGAGTGGTAGACATACTTATTGCCATAATTTTTCTTTCAACTTTTCTTGCCACCTTGAATGCATTCTCCAATGACTTAGGTTCCCAAAGGTGAACCTCATGTTGAATGTTATCCTTTAAAGTCCCTAGGAATGCATCAATCATATACTCCTTTAGAATATCAGTTACCTTGATATTCACTCTTTGTAAGTCCTCAATGTGCTCCACAATTGAACCCTTTTATTTGAGATTTATCAATAGGCTAAAGAAGATATTGCTTTTTGTATTCTCATAATGTTCTATCAATTCCTCCATAAAATTTTTCAAATTGACGAGTAATTTACGAGAACAAATATCAATACCACACAAGTTGATTGGGTTCTAAATATAAATATGCAATGTGCACCTTTTTTGTGTGTTGCACATCGTGTAGATTAAAGAACTGCTCCATCTATAATATCAATGTTACAGGATCCTTTCCATCAAACTTATTCATATCGATATTTGGAAAATGGTTGGTATTCAACCCAAACTTAGAGTCTCAAAACACATGATTCACACTCCTTTTGTACTCATCATGAGTTTCATCGAATACCTTGTCATCACTAGGAAGTCTTTCTTGTAGCAACTTTTTCAAACCTTCCATGTATGATTTTAAACCTTCCATGTCCCGTTTTCTATCCACTTTTAAGTTTACTTTCAAACTTTCCATGTCCCATTTTATGTTTTCTTTCATCACTTTCAATTCATCTTTGGTTTCTCTTTGTGAGACTGAATATTGTTGCACTCGATATCATATTTTTGATATCTCATGTTGTAGAATTTGGTGTGTAGATTCAAAACTTCTCATGAAATTTACTAAATCACAAGACTTGAAGTTATTCTACTAATATGTGGAAGTTAATTCACCATGTAGAACACAAATCATAGACATGCAAAGGAAACATCACACATGCACAGATATTTATCTAGGGGAAACCAACTACTCAAAACCCCTTACTATCTATATTGCATTAATTAGAGAATAGCAATAAAATACTTATGCTTGCTCAAGTCTGAGCACACCCTGCAAGTGTATAGTCTATCCCTCTGTTTACCTGACTGGATCTCTGGCCAACACTTAGCCAATTTTTAAGCCCTCCAATCTCCTATTTCCTTGCATTTCTCCCTTGGGAAATTGGCCCCTATTATTTAGGAATTTCCCACTATTGAATTGCACAATTCCCTAGGGTCCTTCCTCTGACTTCATGCCCCACCTATACACGTTGGAATATGCTACAACTAATAGTACACAACCTTGGAATCTCCATCTCAACTGGGTAACTCAATATTTGCATGAAATAATTATTTTCTGTTGATTGACTAGTTAAATAGTTGATCACTTAGTGTGGTTGAAGTTCCACTTCCACAACTTGACCTCCACTAGTTCTTCTGACATTTAGAACTGGTTAAACTGACAATAACTCAAATTAACTAAAATAGATTGCTATAAATTAGCAATCAAACATATTGAACTGAACTGAAGCTTCCCCAACTCGAATTAACTTAGTTAAGTGAGTGAAAAATGTCATGTCATCTCAATTAAATACCTCCAGGTTTTCTGCTGAAATAGAAATTTGAATTTTCTCTAGTTTGACCAAGGAAAAGTCAAACTGAGATTTTCTTGCTACATTTTTAACACTCCCTCTCAGCAATAAAGGGAGTATTAACCACCACTATCTTACACCTGTGGAACTTTAACTTCCCTCTTGACAAGGCCTTTGTCAAAATATCAGCATCTTGTCCCTCTGTTGGAATGTACTGCAACAACATAATCTGCCTCTGAACACAATCCAATAGATGGTGATATTTGATATAATATGCTTGGATCGATCATGAAAAGTAGTATTCTCAGAGAGTTTGATGCAACTCTAATTATCACAGTAAATCACAGTAGGATCCATCATCTCACCAAACAAGCCAACAAGTATCTTTCTTGTCCAGAACACCTCACATGTTGCTTGACTTGCAGCCATGTATTCTGCTTCTACCAAGCTGAGTGCAACATACCTTTGCTTCTGGTTGTACCAAGAAATTGTTGTGGACCCAATACTGAAAATTCCACCTGCTGTACTCTTCCGGTTTGATGGACTTCCCTCCCAATATTCATCTGTGAAGCCACAAAAACTTCACTCCCTTTTTCCGTTTGTACCATAGTCCAAACTGGGTAGTGCCTCTTAGGTGTTGTAGAACATGCTTAATTTCCCTCCAAAACAGTTTGGTTCACCTAACCATAGCTTGACTCAGTTGGTTTACTGCAAAGCACATTTCTAGTCGTGTGTTCACAAGATACATGAGTAAACCCACCAACTATTGGTAAATAGTTGCATCCACTTCCTCACATGAAGTGGCATCCTCTTTCCTCCAATTGGTGGCTAGAGGAGTCTCCATGGGTTTGCACTTGTCAATGCAGATCCTATAAAGTGTCTCGTTGGAATGATTTTCATGAGAGACAAACAGTTACCCATCACCTTTTCATACTTCCAATCCAAGGAAGTAGTGCATGAGACCCATGTCCTTCATCTCGAACTCTCTTGCAAAGGTCCTCCCTGCAAGATCTGATCAACTGCTCATCACTAGTCAAGATCAAGTCATCAACGTATAAAAAAATAATCAACAATTTACCTTCTACCAAAACATGATAGAGGTTTGCATCTGCTTCACTTTTGGTGAAGCCCAAATTGGTGAGATAGCTATTGATCCTAGTATACCAAGCACGAGGTGCTTTATTGAGACCATACAATGCTCGCTTGAGTCTGCACACATGAGACTCTTGATAAAAAGTCTTAAAGACTTTTGGTTTCTCAATATACACCTCCTCCTCAATAACTCCATTGACAAATGTCATTTTCACATCCATCCGGTGGATCTTCCACCCCATCTATGCAACCAAAGCAAGGATTGATCTGATGGATGAGTACCTTACTACAAGAGCAAAGGTCTCCTCATAGTCAATCCCCTCCACCTGAGAGTACCCCTTGGCAACAAATATGGCCTTGTACTTTTCTATGCTTCCATCTACTGCTTCACTTTGAAGATTGATCTTGAACCCACAACCGATTTGTCTACTAATCTTGGGACAACTTCCCAAACACTATTATTCACAATGGATTTGTACTCCTCCACCATTGCATTAACCCATATATGTTTCTCTACTACTTCCTCAAAAGAGGATGGCTCGGTCTCTACTAGCTCATTCATTAATCCATGTAGTGAGTGTATCGATCTAGTGACCTTCTCGACCCGCATTGATTTGAAGGAGCACACATGTTCTCCCTCACATATTGAAAAAGTATCTCAACTTCTCTAGTTCTCTTCCTGCCTTCTCTGGATGGTTCTACTTGAGTGACTCTCTCCACTATTTTCTCCTCGACTTCTTGCTACTCCACAACATCTTAAGGCTTCTCCTTTAGAGATAAAATCTCCTTTAGAGCTAAAATATCCTTTGGAGCTAAAAGATCTTCCTCTGGTGGGATCTGAAGCTCCCTCTCAAGAGAGCACCACATGGATTTTTCTTCATCAAATTTGACATCCCATTCCACAATTGTCATTCTAAGGGATGGAAAATACACATGGTAGTTGTGGGGAGTTTCTATGTAACCCACAAATACCCCAAACTTTATTATCGACTCTAGATTCTTCCTTGATTATTTATAGACATGGAAATAGACAAAGGCTACAAAAATCTTGAAGTGTGACACATCTGCTTCCTCCCTAAGAAAGCCTCCTAAGTTGTATTCATGCCAAGAATCCAATGAGGACTCTTATTTTGAAAATAGACCACTGTGTTGCACGCTTCATCCCACAAGTGTAGAGGCAGGTTTTGGTCATGCAACATTGCTCGTGTTGCTCCCACAATGCTTCAATTCTTCCTCTCAGTCACCCCATTCTTCTATGGTTTGTGGGACCTTGTCAACTCTCGTCAAATGCCTTCTTTTGCATAGAAATTTTTGAACTCATTTGACACATACTCACCTCCATTATCTCTCTTGAGAGCCTTCACCTTCTTGCCCATTTCTTTCTCCACCAATGTCTTGAACTCTAATAACTTGGAGAAAATCTCATCCTTCTTCTGCATGAAGAAGATCAAGCACTTTCGCGAGAAGTCATCAGTAAAGATGACAAAATACTTGTGCTTGGTAGTGGAGGTTGTCAAGAAAGGCTCGCAAACATCAAAGTGGATCCCTTCAAGGACTGCATGTGCTTTATTGTCCCAATCATGGAAAGTGTATTTTGTGTTCTTCCCCAAGGTAAACCCTTTGCATGTGTCCTACTGCTCTAGTGCTCCTTTGGGGAGGCCTGTGGTAATCTGTTGCATGATCTTCAAAGTAATATGATGCAAATGGCAAAGTCTTTTATTCAAAAGTTCACCAACATCACGGCTTTGCACCTTCTCTGCTTTTGTGCTCAATGTAGCACAATCCTCCACATCTAGCTTGTATAGCTTCTTCACATGAACCCTGATATGCTTCACCTATCCCATGGCTATGTGTCTCAATAATTCATTTCCTTTGTTTAAGATCACATCGTAACCATGCTCTTCCAAAACTGCAACGGAGATAAGATTCTTATTTAGACCCAAAACAAACATCACATTCTTAAGCCTGGGAGGGGAGCCCAAATCCCTCTGAAAAGTGACTGTTATAATCCCAGTCGCATTCCATCATCTCCCATCTTGATGTGCTCGAACTGTGAAGCCAAAGCTTCACCTACTACTCCTCCTAAGGTCTTCTTTATTGTCTTCTTTTGTTGACACTTTGTGGCATATAGTGCCTGAATTCATAATAGTGAAAGCACTTGATTCTGGACAAGTCTTTCTTCTTTCCCACTTAACTAGATTACGCTTTGGATTGGGATTTCTTCCCTTTCCCTTTCACTTCATTTCTAGTCAAGGCACAATCTCCTCGTCCTCTCCCTTGAATGAAGTCTTGTCTCTAGTATTCTGCCTTATTTCCTCTTGTACCAGGTTGAACCATAAGGTATCCCAACTTGGTAGTTTGTCCCTACCATTTACCAAATCTTGATAGATATGTCAGCTCTTGGGAAGACACAAAAGGGCTAGAGTTACCAAGTCTTCTTTAGGGACATTAACACCGACCCCACCAAGTTCATCACGACATTGTGTAAACATGCTTAGATACTGCGGAATTGTGCCATTCTTCTAGATCTTGATACTTCGAAGCTTGTCCTTGAGTGCCAACTTCCTTTGGTCACTATTATTCTTGAATAATTATGTCATTGTTTTCCACATCATGAACGAAGTATCTTTTCTATGAAGATTCGAGACAATATGACCTTGTACTCCCTCCAATATGATTCTCCTCACCTTTGCCACATCTTTCTTCCATTGAGAAAGATTATGGGAATCAGATGCTTGCAGTTTTTTCTACATTTGTCATGATGTATTATAACAGCCCATTGTCATCCAATATTGCTTCCATGCGATCCTTACTTGCAACAAAGTTTGAGGTGCCTTCTAAGGCATACTTGAGTCTAAATCCACTAAAAGCCATATTCTCAGTCCTGAAGAAAACCTGCAACACTAATATTCAAATTTAAACTTCCTGCAGTGACAGCTTCAAAATATTTGTTCTACAATGGTTCCAACTCCACTACCATGTAGAATTTAATGTGTAGATTCAAAACTACTCATGAAATTTACTAAATCACAATACTTGAAGCTACTTTATTGATCTACGGAAGTTAATTCATCATATGGAACACAAATCATAAACATTCAAAAGGAAACATCACACTATATATTTAGCTAGGGGAAAGAAACTAATCAAAACCCCTTACTATCTATATTTTATTAATTAAATAATAAAGATGACATACATATGTTTTCTCAAGCGTGAGCACACCTTGCAATTGTATAGTCTATCCCTCTACTTGAATAACTGACTCTGGCCAACACATAGATAATTTTCAATCTGTCCAAGCTCCTATTTCCTTGCGTTGTTCTCTTGGGAAATTGGCCCCTATTATTTAGGAATTTCCCACTATTGAATTTTGCAATTCCCTAAGGTCCCTCCTCTAACTGCATTCACCACTTGTACACTGGAATATGCTACAATTGATAGTACACTGCCTTGGAATCTCCATCTCAACTGGGTAACTTGAATTCTCTACATGCAACAATTATTTTGGGATGATTGATTAGATAATTGGTTGATCATTGAGCATGGTTGAAGTTCCATTTCCACAACTTGACCTCCACTAGGTCTTCTGACAGTTAGAACTAGTTAAACTGACAATAACTCAAATTAACTAAAATAGATTGCTACAAATTAAAAATCAAACATACTGAATTGAACTCAAGCTTCCCCAACTCGAATTAACTGAGTTAAATGAGTGACAAGTTCCATGTCACCTCAGTTAACTACCTCCAAGAGTTTTGTTGAGATAGAAATTCTAATTTTCTCTAGTTTGACAAAGGCAAAGTCAAAGTGAGATTTTCTTGCTGCATTTTCAACACATGCTGCATTTCTTCCTCTTCTTCATGCATCATAGTGGAGCTTTCTAAGGGCTTAATCGGCGTATGATTTTTTGTTTCAGAAGCATTTTGGACCAATCAATGATATATATGTTTCAATATGCCCTTTGAATCACTTCAAACAAAAGTTTTGCAAATTTAAAAATACACTTCAAGTTTTAAGAGCTTGATTTTGAGCTTGTCGATCTGGATGACCTTGAATTTGTTGTATCTATGTGATTTTGGCCTCCCAAGGTATGAAATTGTGCCCTGAGCTAGCTCTCTATGTCTTATTTCCAACACCACAAGTCAACCTAAGATTGGATTCTTCAAAATGAAATTATGCCAAATCTCCCATGATGGCTTGATTATAGATTGGTTCAATAAAGAAAAATTTTATGGGATGCCACATGTCATTGTTTCAACCTTCCACCCTGAAACTTGTAACATAAACATATATTCAAAACATAAACATATATTCAATTCATTTTTAATCAGTTTTTATAAAATTCAAATCTAATCCTTGAAGAGAAAGTTATGATGATTTTCCTTGGGACACTTATTTGAGATTGAATTCTGGAGCATAAAAAAACCCTAACTTCCTTGGACCATATCTCAAAAAATTAGCAAACCAAGGTCTAAAATTGTATCCATATGTTCATCAAGATTTCATGTCCATGTGTTATAATTTTATGGATTGAATATTCATTAGATAAAATAAATAATTAATTAAGCATTAATTAATTTAAATAATAATATATATATAAATAATAAATATAATATATATATAATATATATATATATATATATATATATATATATATATATATAATAATATATAATAATAATAAAATTATAGAGAAAATTCCAAGTCAACCCATTTGAAGCAGCAAACCCTAGGATCTGAGAGCTTTAATACCAATGTTGTATCTAGATCAAAATAACACATAAACATAAGAAAATATATATCAAAAACTATATAATAAGCCACTTCAAGGGGGGAACCTTCCTTTACATCACATAAATGCACAATTATTTTATGATTCAAATGAAAAGACCTCACTGATATGTATAGGAGTCTAAAGGGTCAAAATATAATTAGAGCCTACATAACAATAATAATGTAAGGGCACATTAATAATAATAGTGGGCCTCTATAGGGCATAATAATAATAATAAGATAGGGGATACACTAGTATTATAGGGACCAAACATAGCCCTTTTTTTTAATATGACCTTATCCATGTGACCATGACTCAAGACCGAGTCCTTAGGGGTGCTTGGTCTCTCGTATGATTATGTCATCATGCCATGTGGCAGTCCAAGAGGGGTGCTAAATATCACTCATTTTTTAGTGTTTCAACAAATATAAAGCTACCATTTTTCTTTGCCACATTGCAACCCTAGTCGCACCACATCATCATGATAATGGTAGTGGCACATGTTTCCATATATGTCATGCCATGCCATGTAAATTATTTCCATGTGTCCAAGTTGTTATGTCATCATTGAGTGTGTAAAGGCACCATGTGTCATTTACATCATCATATCCTTCAAACAAAATTGTGCCAACTTTGATGCTTAATAGGGTCACATTGTTATAGACATTTTTGGGCACTTCAACCCCAATCATAAATGTCCATAAACTGAGGGCTCCTAAGTCCCTAAAAGTGTTGCTTCACTGCCTAAAGGAATAAGGTCAGC
>APFE031070363.1:0-11508 GCA_000404065.3 Pinus taeda
TCAAGAATATATTTATTTAAGAATTTACTTGTATTCTCATAAAATACATATGTTTTCATGATCTTAATTTTCAAGCTTTTCTTTAGCTTAATTGCTATTAAGATTCTCAAATCAATACCATTTACATGTTTTTAATAACATCATCATGTTCTTAACAATATTTGCAAATTTCTATGAACATATCTTTATATATTGTTGATGACGATATACCAAGTGTCTAAAGATCAAATTTCTTTAGGTGCAAACTTTTTTTGTGTATCTCATCCCGCTTGAAGTTTAGTATATCTAGAGTTAAGATGGATGTAGGATGATATTATATAAATTCACATATCTATATAAAAGTAATCTTATATTTCATTTTTATTAAGATCTTGATTTAATCTATATGGAATGTCCACCAAATATTTTTAGTAGTGAGAGTAGAGGATTTAGATATATCTTGAAAGTATAACTTCTTTTCCCTTAAATTTAAGTAAAAAATGTAATAAAATTAAATTAAAATAAAGTAATTAGAAAATAGTTTAATTTTGAAATGAGTTTTGAGTATTGATAAGTCATGTTATCACAATAAAGTCTATCTACAAGTTAATAATATTCATGGTAAAGTGGGTGTGAATATTCATGATTAAGAATTTTGTGATACTATGAGTTTATGGCAAATATTAATTTTTTATGTGCTTATTAATTAACTTTAAATGTGGTTACAAAATCATTATTAATAAGCACATGGTGAATCGGTAACTGCAGGCGTAAAAAAGGGAAGCCCACTTTCGAAGAAAAATAATTTAATTAATTTTTCTCTTTTATTTTTCACCACCCATGAAATTATTTCACAATTACCCTCTTTAATCTATATTCACTTCCAAGAAAATAACTTGGATATTTTATCATTTCCTACACCAGTACGAAATCCTTTATTAAGAAAAGAAATTGCATCATATATTTTCTTACATAAAAGGCATACACATTGCTATATAAAGATAAGAAAGATTACTTATCTTTTAATGGTTCAAATATATATAATTACAAATCTTTTACTATATATAGTAATAAAAATATTTATCTACATCTAGTAATATATTTTTCTCTACCAAAAAAAATATATACTCACAATCTTTGTCTACATATAGTGATATATATAAAATCTCATTTTTAGTAAAATATAGTAACTTATATTTTCTCCTTTTAAGAAAATATAATAACTTATCTTTTCAAAAGGCACACAAATACTCATATATTTTATCACACTCCTCACTGCATGTGATTATATATATATATATGTATATGTATATGGATATGTGTGTGTGTGTGTGCATATATATATGCCAAAAAACCGAATTAAACACATATATTTTCCTTCAAGAAAATGGATGGGTTACTAATATTAACCATAGTTGATTAGCCCATCAAAAAATGACTCCATAAAAAAGAATGTGAATTGGTATTTTCCTCTTTCCATGTCTTCTACAAGCCTTTTGATGACCCACCGTCGGAAAACCAATACTGTAACAAGGAATTTGATGAGAATAAAGATAAACTTGAGTGGGGAAATGAACTCATCGGCACGCCCGATAAATGGCACCTAGAAATTCTTCATGCACAGAAAATGGAAACGTGATGCAATTTTTCAGGTGAAGGTTAAATAGGAGACATTGACATGATAGAAAGTGGATAGTGAAAGTCCAAGAAAGTGATGCTCTATCAAACTGTTGGATGGGGAAAAGTTTCATGGGGTTACAAAGCCTCTCTAATAGAGAATGGGTTGCGAATGACTGAGCGAGAGGTAGAGTATAGAGAAAAGTTTGTTTCCCTCTACAAAATAGATCTTTGATATATGAAAAATGGCAAGGTCGTGATTAAGAAATGTAGAAATTTCACCGTAGATTAAACTGATTATGCAATGTACTAAAGAAAAATACTTAATCTACTTCTACAATCAAACTTGTGGAATCTTAATCGATTTTGAGCAAGATCAAATAGAACATATATAACAAATGCACACATGAAACAAAAAAGAATACTATGGGGAAAGCCTCAGCTAAAAACCCCAATATCTATATTATCATGCAAGTTGAAATATCTCAGGATTACACAAAGCTTTAGCTCTCAAGCTATCCAACTCTCAGTACAATTCCTCACTGCTGCTCATAGATAGAATACACAACACATATGCCTTCCTTTACCTCACACACTGCTCTGACCTCTGAAATAACTGCGCAATCCTGAAGGAGATAATTCCTTCTGCATGGATGAGTTTCCTTTATAGGAAATATCCTCCAACTGATAGTACACTGTGCCTTCCTTAATTTCAACCGGGTCTTTCTCTAAACTAGCATGCATGAGTTATTTATGAGAGAATATTAATTATTTGGAGAAAACTAGTTGCATGCATACATGCATTAACTGACTGAACTCACAATTAGTTCCTCCAACTATTTGGAACTAATTTAACTAGACTTAACTCAGTTAATTGAGCTAACTAATTACAATTCAAATACAACTCATCCTTATTTCCTTAATTAAGGGATAACTTCCTCAATCAAAGCGATAATTGTTGCATGTCTTCACAAAGACTTTATGTTTGATTTTCTCCAACTAATTAACTCAATATGAATTAATTAATGATTTTACAAACAACTACTGAGATCAAATTCAAATTTTAATTCTCAATTTTAATTTAGGGACTAATTAAAATTGGAATGTATCTTGAAATGCTATTTATAGCAATTTTATTTTTAGCATTTCTTGTTGCTATTTTCAACACTCCCTCTGAAGAAGAAAGGCATTCAACTAGAACCCGATCTTGAACCTTTGGAATGTTCTACATGCAACACTTCTCTCAAGTGTTGTTGCTCCAAAAAGTCTAGGAACACAAAAATATCCAACCTGAATCAGAATGATGCCCTTGTCATCAATGTCTCTAACTGCTATTGCCTCTGTCTACTGAAAACTCTACACTTTTGTGCTCTTTGACATCTGACTGCTCTAGCCTCTATCACTTTCATCTTTAACTGCGTCAATCACACTAATTTGTCTTGTTGCATCCATGTTACTGTTGCTCCTTTCTCCCAGCACTACATCCACACTGCACCTCCTCTCATCATGTTGCATCGTCCTGCCCACTGCTGCACTGCAACTCAGTTACTGAGAAGTAAGTACTTGATCATCCAACTGACCTCCCTATTGAGCTGGAAACAGCCTCTGATGCTGAAGCTTCCTCTGCCGCTCCATCTACATTTGTCTCTACCCACTTAGCCAGTCTTGTTACCACTCGTTGGGGCTTGTGTACCAAGGTCTAATCAAAGAGGCTAGGTACCTCAAGGATCCTACCCCTATTTTAGCCTTCGTGGGACTATCACCTCACATCACCTCACCTCACACCTGGAGTATGGATGCATGTGATCCCTATGCCCACTTGGCTTGAAATTTCCCCCTACTGGAGGTCTTTCCATGAGTGGATGCCTCCACTCGGTCTCCTCTCGACTTCTCCAGTGGTGGCTACTCCACAACCTCCTGAAGCTGCTTCACCAATTGAGGCTCCTCCACAATTTTCCGAGACTTCTTATGGTGTTGCATGTTGAGAGGTAATGTACTCTCCTTCTCAACCACCAAGTCTCCAATAGTTTCCTTTGCTCCTCAAGGATTTGCACGCATCTTGAACCTCAAGACCATACAGGTTCTTGAATCATGAACCGATTTGCTTCACTTGCCTTGTGGTGATGTATCTAAGGAAAACCTTTCCCTTACTGAAGACTACATCATAGCATTTGTCCTCCAGCATTATCCCTCTAAAAAGAAACTGTACCTTCACCTGAAACATGGTACCTTTAATCATCACCCATCTCTATGAGTATCTTGAGGTCATTCTCCTCCAAGGTACTGAACAAACTCTTATCATTGGTCATGCGGAATGAGGTTCCACTATCAAGAAACCAACCACAACCCATCATCGACGAAACCATGCATGCGATGTGTAATATTCCACCCTTAATAATAAATAAAATATAATAATAACTAAATACAAAACTAATAATTAATAATAAAAATAATGAATAAAAATAAATAATAAATAATAATAATAATAAGTAATAATAAATAAATAATAATAAATAAATCACTTGATAATAAATAATAAGAATAATAAATAATAAATGATATTAAAAATTATATAAAAAGAAATAAGTAATAAAAATAAAAATAAAGATAGTAATAACCATATTTAAGCTCTAAATAAGAATAAATAGAAATAAAAGAAGAAAATTATCAAAAAGAAGGAAATAAAACAAGAAAGCTAAAAATCAAAAGAAAAGTAAAGAATAAAACAAGAAAAAAAGTTGCATGCAGACACATGGAGTGTGTGCATGTGGTTCCCCTTCCAATGTTTTGTTGTATTTAATAGATGGTGAGGAGGATGGGAGGTATCCATCATTCCAAGTTTCTATCTGTCATTCTCTTGGGAGAATGGTATACTAAGACTTAGGAGCACTGGCAGTAATCGTTGATTGAGGGCTCGGGGATGGCCAGTTGTAGCAGAATCCTGCACAATTGAGCCTACAATTGGGAGGAGAGTCGTCCCCAAAACCCTATTGCGGTAAGCCTACTTCTACCAGAGGTAAGCCAGGTAAGTACACTTCATAGTTTAAATTTAATGTTAATAAGTTAATTAGATATCTATTTTGGGGCTGTTACATATGGTATCAGAGCATGTTTAATCCTTAGGGCTCATGGGCATCCGGAAATTTAATTTGTTGGAATTTTAACTTGACTTGTTTTAAAGTTATAGGTTGATTACTTCCAAGAGGCGGCATAATTTTTTTTCAAACCCTCACTATGCCGTAAATTTTCTTATTCAATGCATACTTACTACATAGCTATATTTTGATTGGTTTTGGTGATTACGTTTCTACCTGTATCGACTTTGGATTTGGAATTAGATTCATTTCTCTACAATTTTAGCATAGATGCTTGAGTTTGAATGATCCGTAGTTCTTACTTTCTCTCTATGCTTTATTTCTAGAACTGGATCATTTCTTGAACTCTTCTTTTACCAGTTTATTTTGTCATCATTCACCAAAAATATAGAAACAGATCAGTAAGCTATGCAGTTATTTTTCAGACTCATTTTGCAGATACGTTGGTCATGCATGGAGAAAAAACGTATTTTTTCATACTATTTTGCAGTTATTTTTTTCTGAGCTGTAATTGTGCATGGAGAAAAACGGGAATTTTTTTTAGTGCATGTGTATGTACATATTTGATTAATGAAATAGAATTTCATATATCTATTGTGTTGACCAGTTATCTTTATATGAAGGGTACGCGCTAACCAAAGCATGGCGGTGCCTCATGCTCAATCAAATTTTTATCTGAAGCATATATAATACTATGCTTAATCATCAGTTAAAAAATATAGGGTAAGTTATTATAAGATTTTAAGATTTGTTTCTTAAGCTTTGTTAAGATTAATTGGGTAATTAATAGACCTTGGACCGACTATGAACAAGTTCTTTAACATGTATATTTGTTAGGCCATTCACGATGACAGATAGGGTCTGGTTTGCACTTGAGTTGAAATGAAAATTTAGTCCAGTGTTTCAAATCGGTGACAGGATAGAGTGGTTAAAATAAATAATTTAAATATAGATGGACATTTAAGCCATGTAAATCATTCTATTTTTACTAAATGGAACTCTCCTCCATGAAAAGTCCACAATAAAAGGCTGCGTGCAACAAAACAAAATTGGCTTTATAATATATATTGATGCTACCGTAGAAAATGCCCGAAACATTATGTCATGGAATTGATTGTCTGGAGGAAATTTTATAGTTTGCCTGGAGAAAAATTTCAAATCTAATGAGAATTTCTGAGCTCGCACTCGAACATAAATTTTAACACCGTAATGTGCGTGTCTGAGCACGGACTCGAACTGAAATTTTAAAGAACTCAAATGGAATTTTTAAAATATGCTATGGAATTGATTGTGCGGAAATCAAATTTGATCATATATTTTAGGGTATCAGATCTTTTTTTTATCTAGTTTATAATGTGTGAGTGATCTTAGTTTGGTATTACAGCCGCTTAAATCTGGTATTGTTATGAATATAGAACAGTTTTTAAAAGCTTTGTGCATATCCAAAGCATTGATACCTAGAGAACAAGAGGTATGAGAGCTTTGGAAAATCGGATAGTGATACCAATATAGTTCATTTAGTACTAGTCTGCTTATTCAGACTATTGATACCTAGGTCCTTTATTGAGATGAGTTCCTGCTTTCTCTTTGAATTATCCAAACAGGTAATTCTAGTCACAAATTTGCCCAATAGTCTTGCATGCACCTCTTTGTTTTGTTATAATTGGGTTGATTTTTACCACAATGTTGGATCAGAAATTCTCATGCCATGTATTATAATAATGGTCTGTTTTAATTGCACGTTCCCTTGATTTTATTTCCTTATTCTATATCGTTAACAATGCAACTCTTTTCCTTTGAGCGATTCATGCAATAGATGGATGCGGACTGCATTTTGGTTCCATAATAAGATATTCGAACCTGATTAAATGGGAAAAAAAGATGACTATTGGTTTGAGTCTTATTTCCAGTCTGGAAGTTTCATACCTTTTATTATTTGAGGCGGAGTTCAAAACATAGAGAAGCAGTATAAATGGAGGAGTTCAAAACATAGAGAAACAGGATAAATTCCTATTTAATTTGTAGAGGTTAGAATTTAGAGATTTAATTTTGGTAAATTCATCGCAATTCTTCTTGCTTTAATATAAAGAATCCGGCCGTATGCCTGCACAAGCATTCGACGATAGAGTCTGAGAGCTTCCTCATACAGACAATTTAAGACATAGCTTTTGATCATCACATTCCATAAGAACAAATCTGGTTTATGCATTTTATCAAATTCTTTATACTACTGCAAACGGCATACCTACCTACAAGCTTGGTCTCAAGATTGATATTCGGGCTGAATCCATGCCTGAGCATATGAGCATGGACTTCATTCAATGCTCTTATGTCTTTGCATGCCTGCAATAGAGAAGTATACGAATTGCATTCGTGTAGAATAGCTCGTTGGTTCAGCTCTTGTCTTAATAGACCAAATCCATCTCTCAACATATAACGATATGCTTCCTTCGCTGCTCTCATGTTTTCATATTGTCTAAGAGAAGAAGCAACATCGTGTTACTTCATTGAGTTGGTCTCTGCGGGAATTGATCTGAAAACTCTGTAGACTAAGATAGGTAACAGTGGTACATGAAACCGATAATCTTTGTTCATGGCCGTTTCATTTTTGATGTTCAAAATTTCAAATCGATTGACTTGAAGATCTCACTTACCCTGCACATATCATTTATTTTTGGTGTTTCCCAACAGTTTGAAATTTTTTTAAGAGTTGTCTCCGTGCCAAAAGTGATGGGAATCTGGGTAAAAAAATCTCAAAAAGTCTTGTACAGGCAATATTTGAATCGTGTTTTTGATGGTGGAAATGGGTTCATAGCCATCAAAAACGTCTAGGACACCTAAAGTTTAACAACTATAATTTGGATCCGAAAATAACACATTTAACCGTGAGCCATTTCTGGGCTTAGACCAAATTTGCAGGTTGTTTTTCTTGGATGACTAGTTTGGGTAAAACCCCTGAATGAAAAGCGTCTCGTGGAACTTGCAAGAGTCCACTCTGAATATAATTTCTCTGCACATTGATATTCATTATTCTTTAATATTTCTTTCACACTGAATCAAGAAAGCGGAGTCGAAGGAAGTATTATAATGACCATCAGGATTATAGTTGTTTTCCAACTTCTGCAAGTTTGGCAAGCTGAATATTTCCGACAGCTTTTTAAGCCAATCACGTAGATACCTTCCAAATTGACTTATTTTTGTTTTTTTCAAAAAGCTGCTTGGATTTGAACCATAAAATACCACAGATTATTGTTGTCCATTAAATGTTCGCTGCTGATTTTCGTATATGTTTGAAGATCACATTGCACTTTGTTTTGGTATATGCAATTATATAAATTTTCATAGTTTTTATTGTGGAAGTGAAATATAATGACAATTATGTCCCTGTAGTTCACCGGAATGCAATTTGAAAAGGAACAGATAATTGGGTCTATATTTAAGTTAATGAATCCTTTCACAATGTTTAAATAAATTCTTGAAGAGTAATTTGGGTATATTGAACAGTAATGCAATATATATTGCACAAATTGAACTATTTGTTTTAAGTATAATTTTTAGTTATTTTTAATGGACGCGGAGAAATGATATCTTAAGGATTGTGTTCTAAAGAGGTTTTGACTGAATTGCGTCCTCAATAATATTAATTTGCTTTCTTTAATCTATAATTATTTTCCTTGTTTGGCCTTCAGATTATCTTGAAGAAATTTTTAGAAATTTTTAGGTTGGGTGGCCAACTGGTTTGGATTTCCAAGTACCTGCCTGTGTTTTTAATTAGATTGTCTATGATTCAACTCTTTTATCCAAACGGATTTGTCTTATATGTTGAACTTTGAGAATTGTTTATAGTCTAAAGAAAAATTATGTAGCATATAGAATGAGTGGTAGTGATGCTGATCTATTAGAATAAGGAAAAAAAAATCCAGCAGCAGAGAATAAAGTTGGAAATGCTCTCTGTAATGAACGTACTTTCTCATTTATTAGAGTTTTTTTTTCTTGGGATTATATAGATTACCACTTCTTGGGAAATAAGAATATCGATAAATTACTCTGACTTCCTTTAGTATCAATATACTCAGGAATCAGAGAATTAATTCACTAGATTCGAAAAATATTTAGAATTTACTAAATAAAAGTTAATTTAGTAGATTTGGATGCATGTGAAAAATAGAGTACGCAACTAATTCATGATAAGAATTAGTTAGAGAGATAATTTTACACAGTAGATATTAGTTATAGAGTTCTTAATGGGACCCTATTCTTTGTTAAATATTTGATTTCTACTAAGATCTTAATACTTCCGCATAGTATTGATTTCCTAACTGTTATTCTATGGAACTAGTGGGGGAAGTAAGATATAATATACACTTCTATATCATACATTGCGTATATCTATGAGGGTGCGGGAAGAATGTTTAAAAATTTGAAGTGGAATGCTTAACCAATTGATAATTGTTGTTATTCCAATATATTTTGTCCCTTATACTCACTATCATAGATGTTATGCTAATCCATTTATGGTTTTGAGAGGAAATTATTGTGAAACTATATATAATTGCAGAGATAATTTGGGATTAAATTACAGTAAGGTTTGAGGTAGTATACAGGTCCTCTATGCTTATGCTTATAGACTAGTGAATAATAACTTAACCCATCAGAGTGGTGAAGTTTCTTTGCAGTACTGATATCATGAAGACACCTTAATTTATGTTCAAACGATTACAAGTTAAATTTGGATGAGTAAAGTGGTTAATAGTAGAGACAAATTAGTTAAGTTTCGTGTAAACCACATTTAAAAAAAAATCGTTGAATTTTTTAGTATTATTGTGCACTCAAATTTTTTAAATAAAGTCACAACATTGAAATGCACAATATATGGAGATATATGCACAGTCAATAGACATTGTAGTCTTCAACATAACAGTGTATATATACCGGTCGTTCAGTATAACAGCATTTGGAAATAACTTTCAATGGAGTTCTGTTTAAGGTTTTATACCCTAATTTGAGCACGTATTATTTGAAGAAGAGTTAATGATTATACTGAACGAATATCTTATGGTTTATAATCCATAATGATGGAATGTGTTGATGGATTTTCTTATAGTGGGTTTTGAAGAAGTTAGTTTTTCCGGGATAAAGATGCTTCTTAATGTCAGACAAAGAGGTCTTGACGGTATATCATTTGGAGTTATTGGTCGAGCAAAGCCCAATGAGGCGGTGGACAAAGAAATTGGGCTGAGAAGAGCTTCAACGTAGCATATCCATGCCTTTTTTTGGCTACTCAAGTTTTAAATTGGTATCTATCTGTTCAACTTGACCATTTCTATCTCATCTATGTGTTCAACTTGACCATTTCTATCTCATCCTGATTTTGAAACTGTAATTCATTAACAGACTTGGCTATTGCTTGTCTATCTTCATGTAGGTTCATTGAGTCATTCTGATTAGTAGATTTATAAATTACGTTGTATTCATGAACCAACATCTCATCCTGAACAAATCTTGTTGATAACACATCTATCTGCAAACAATTTAACCATTCAATTCCCACGTAATTCGAATGAGGAATCGCGCGTAGCTTTCCATGGATTCAATTAATCAATGGGTGAATCTTTCTGCAGATAGATGAATCTATATTTTATTCTGCTATTGCACTCAGCGTTTGATAATCCATTTACATCAGTGGGGTACACTCATTTCATTGTCTGTTAATTCTGCAGGTCTAGTACCGCTTTGCTTTTTCAGATTTTGGACACTGGAGGTGCGGCTAATCGAACTCATAACATTCTATGGTTGAATATGAGAATGACTGTAGCATTGCAAATAATGAAAATTTTCATTAGTAGGCGGCAAAGCTATATACGAAGCTATATAACGAGCTTAATAATGGAGTTGTCTGTAAATTTGGAAGTGTATATCGTGAGATTGCAAGTGTTTGAATGTTTCAAATCACAATATGATGTTCATCAGTATGGGCAGATTTCTCGACAATTTACAATTTTCTATCTTAGGCAGGTAATTTTATGCCTAATTGTATTGTAATTTAAGGGATTTGAAATGGTGTTGCCTTCGCCGGTGCGCTTGCAGGCAGACCATATAATTAATAAAATGATTATTTTTTTGTTGGGGAGGAATGACCTTGCCCGTCATTCGATTCGGTTCTGGGTTGGGTGGCAGTGTCTTGTCTTTATGGTGTGGAATATTTTTTATGCTTGATTCATAAATTTTATGACTAAACATCAATACAACTTTTACACTGTGACATGAAAATAGTAATTGAATGTGAGGAAAATGTCACTTTAGTTTTACTTTGCTAGGTCATACGACTTTGTTCAAAGCATATAATAAATCATCCGATAGTACTAGTTTTTCTTCATGAAAAGGTTTACGTGGGTTATCCAGAAAGCTTCACTATGTAATTATGTTGTCCAGTCATGAGGACTATTCATGACCAGTTTCTTCATGGGCCTTAACTGCTTAAAAGGCATCCACTTTGTAGATAATATACTTTCCATAGGATTGATGGTAATCTTGTAATAGGAAAAAGATTCTTTAGTCACGAGACTCGAAGCACTTCTTCGACTTTTGGTGGATATTGAACCACATCTCTGTGATTGATAGAATCTAGATCATTAGTACTCCTCATCTTGCATTCAATGATCATTTGAAAGGTGAATTAGTGGATGGATTGGATCATCTAGTGACTCACATCACATTGCCGTTTTTCTTTAATTAGCTACCCAATCTTGTATCTAAGGACATATATATTCTTAGCAATAAGCTACAACAATCGGATTCTTGATGGATAACTTAAAGT
>APFE031070367.1:16800-34831 GCA_000404065.3 Pinus taeda
GGGTTTCGCTCGGGCCTACGGTAGACCCTGTTCAGTGGGAGATCTGCGAGATCGATTCTGGTGGTGAAAGAAGATGGTGAGCAGCGGAAAGATAGAGATTGAGAAGTTCAATGGTCAGAGTTTTGAGTTGTGAAACTCAAGATGGAGGATCTGTTGGTGGATAAAGATCAGTGGATCACGGTAGATCCGGGTACTAAACCAACGGGAGTGACCGATGAAGAACGGAAGAAGTTGGATCGGAAGGCAAAGAGCACAATACGATTGTGTGTCTCAGATTCAGTATTGTTGAATGTATCAGGGGAAGCTACGGCGAAGGCTTTATGGGACAGTTAGGGACTTTGTACCAATCTAAGTCTCTGGTAAATAAACTGTTCCTGCGGAAAAAGCTGTATAACCTGAGGATGAAAAGGATGAGACTTAGGTGACAGAGCATCTGAATGGCGTTTAATTACTGTGGTAAGTCAAGTATTATCTGTGATATTAAAATTTCAATGAAGATAAGTGCTCAGTTTGTTGTGTTCTCTACCAGACCGTGGGGATAGTTTGGTCTATTGAATAGTTGCAATGCAACTGCTTTGCAGTTTGATGAAATAGTCTCAGCCTTGCTGACGGAGGAGATGAGGTGGAAAAATATGGACAACCAGAATGGTGATGCCTTGTTTGTACGAGGACGGTCCCAGAACAGAAACAAAAATAAGTCATCGAGTGGAGATCTAAATCTAGAGGGAGATCTAAATCTCCAGGAAAACCTACAAAGGTGGTGTGCTGGAAATGCGGAAAGGAAGGGCACTTCAGAAGGGAGTGTAAATCTAAAGCTCCTGATAAAGGAAAGGGATCTGATGATGCTGCTTCTGCAGAGGCGAAAACCACCTCAGATGAAGGTGGGGATGTGTACTTGGCTTCTTCAAGTACACATGTAGATCATGAGGCATGGTTAATTGACTCAGGTGCATCCTTTCACTTCACTCCCAATAGAGAGTGGTTCTGCGAGTATTGTTGGAAATAATACTGAGAGCGGGGGTGAATCAGTATTATCTAGTTCTTTTAACAAATCTTCTGTGTTTACACTTTGAATTATTTTTGCATATCAATACCATAAAATAATGAGCAAGAAAAACAGACAGTCACATCAAAGAACACCAGTTATAAGGTGGAAACCCAATGTGGGTGAAAACCACCTGCTGCAATATGTCTCTATCTTCTTTCAAATTAGAAACTCCTTTTACACTGGTCTTGTACTGGTGCAGTCCTTTACCAGTACACAGGCTGCAACCTGCAGAGAGCTACAACTCTCTCTCGTTTTCCAGTCTCTCCTGGAAGGGAGCTACAACCCCCTACTTCTTTTCTTTCAAGGACCACTTTTCATAAATTTTCAAACTGGAGCCATAAACATCAAATGATCATCAAGTACCAGTAAGTCACCCAGATAACCATATCCACAATAACAGTAAACTAAACCTAGAACACCTTATCAACAAAAAAATCAGTCAACAAAAGATTTTAAGACAGATACGCAATTTCCTTTTCTCTGGCCTGCGTCGCTATGCACTTCACCTTCTGTGGCACCGCGCACCTCCGTAGCTGTGCCTTCTGTGGCACCGCGCACCTCCGTAGCTGTGCCTTCTGTGGCGCCACGCACCTCCGCAGCTGCGCCTTCTTTGGCGCCTCTGAACTGCGCCTTTGGTAGCGCCTCTGTGGCGTCTCCTGTGGCGCCTCTGCACTGCACCTTCTGTGGCGCCTCTATGGCGTCTCTGCTCTGTGCCTTCTGTGGCATCTCCACACTGCACCTTCTGTGGCGCCTTCGCACTGCGCCTTCTGTGGCGCCTTCGCACTACGCCTTCTGTGCCGCCTCTGTGGCGTCTCCGCACTGTGCCTTCTGTGGCGTCTCCGCACTGTGCCTTCTGTGGCGCCTCTGTGGCGTCTCCTTACTGCGCCTTCTGTGGCATCTCTGCACTGCGCCTTCTGTGGCGCCTCTATGGCATCTCTGCACTGCGCCTTCTGTGGTGCCTCTGTGGCGCCTCCGCACTTCCACAGCTACAGCGCTTGAGAGATCACCCTTCACAGATTCGCTTTCCACTTCACTTTCATATAGATCGAGCTTTTGAGACAATAACCCAATATTTCAGATCTTAAGATATTCAACCCAAAAGCTTACCCAAGCCAAATGATCCCCTTTGCTTTATATAGGAAAGCTCTTCCTCAAATCATGGACCAATACAATGGGCAAAACCATAATAACAGAATACCATCGGCTAAATACCAAGGGTTAAACATAAGGAACCCCACGTGTGCGCGCTTTACTGCCTTGAAGTGTGTGAACTGGGGGTACGCACCTCATGAATGGGTAACGTGTGTGTCTGGACGGGGTCCTTGCATGGCGTACCTGCGGGTACGCATCTTTTGAAATGTTCTCCTACATACTTCTTAATTCTCATCATATTGAGAGCCATGCCATGGGTGTTGCCATCAAGTACAACAGCTGTAACATATAACCATACCAGAAACATAATGCCAGCACGTACCTCCCAAAGATATATATACACTCATGTGAAATCATCCCACCAATGTATCCTATTAAGAAAATGGCTACTTGACAGAAGCTGACTTTTGGATTCTCCATGTAGAAAGAAAAATTGAGAAAATGAAAACTCAAAATTTCCACTTAAAATATTTTCATGATCCATAAATTTCAGAGTGTTCTTCTTCTCTAACGACTATAATAGACTAGTGAGGTGATCTTGAAAATATTTAAAAATCCATTAATATATCCTTCTTGTTGACCTAGATAAAAAAATATATATCCTTCCCTTGATGATTTCAATAGAACAATAAAATATTATTTAAAAGCATGATTAATTACTTTTGCTTGATGATCAGCAAGAGGAAAGAAACAATCTTTTAGAAACTTGGGACTATATTGGAAACAAATGGGAGCAATTTGTTCATTAGTCTTTTGATGTACGTCAAGGAAAGGAATAGTTTGTTCATGAAAATATTTATTTGAGGCAACCATATACTGAATAACTTAAATGTTTACAAATGACCCTTCATTGATAACAACAAGACTGTCTTGTTGGATTTTAAAAAAATTTGAAAATGTCAATTCAAGAGGTGTATAATCATGAATAGATTATGTATGATCCAAGTAATCTAAAAAAATATTCTCTTCATTATCCTCTTGTAATTGTGGAGTCTAGCTTTCATTTTTTAGTGTACTTCTTTCATGGATGACACCTTCATCTTCATCTAAAGTAAGCTCAATGTTTTGGATTTCAGAACGCAAAATTTGATAATCTGATGAAATACTTGATTGTATTTCTTGTTCTTTCTCTTTGTGACTTAGCATATGACAAGATACCTACATATTTCCTTCAAAATAAAAATACAAATCATAACTTTCCACATTAGGATGTTGGTCTATTTCATTTTCCGAAAAAGAAGAAACCTTTGCCTGCTAGACAATTTTCTTAATATCTTCACAACTAGTTTCTTATATTTCATCCTAATGAAAATATAACTTGAACAAATCTTCTTCAACTTCATTAAAAATTAAATCCTAAACATAAATGTCAATTCCCATATGCTAAAGAACATCATCAAACCTTCCACAAAATATTTCTATCAGCACTATAGAAGGGTAATTTTGCTTATAATTTTTACATAATGCTGCATAAAATCCTTAAATGAGCATAAACTAGCAGTAGCTAGTCCTTCATACCATGATATTGCATTGTACTCTAAATTTTCCATAAACATGTTCATTAATAAATCCTCATGAAACTCAACTCCAAGTCTACATACATGCATGTGGAAGAGCAACATCTTCTCCTTTTTTATCTTTGAATATTGGGAGATAGGTGAACCAATCAACATGAGGCATAGGATTTGGAAATACAAGAATGTGAGACCTATCCATAGGAGCATACCTAGAATTTGTTCTTGCAACTGAAGCCATCTTGAAAAACTATAAGTCATCGAGTACTTCCTAAAAGTTTGATCTTTGGGATCCTTTGAAATTTGAGTCGATAGGTGAAAGATGTAAAATATTTTTGATGTCCAACTATTGTTCACCATCAGTAATTAGATTTGATCCTTGTCATTCACACCCAGGGAAAATGTGACCTCTCGCTCCCCGACAATGGCTCCAATATGTTAGCACCCTATAATTGAACCTCTATGTAGAGAAAAGGTTTACAAGGGTAACCATGAGCCCTTTCTGGTTAGAAAGAAGCCTTTTCCAACCAGAGAGGGCATCCTCACTTGAATTAATGTCAAAATGTGAAAACAATAAGGCTTCAGGACATAAAATAGAGGCCAAATCTGTAAAGTAAAATATGATTCATTGATGATGATTGACAAAATTAAGAGGGAGGGCCACTGGGCATAGAATCATGATATATATCTTTACATGAAATTATCACAGCATAAATGAGGCGCTCATAGAAACATAAGAAAGGTAGATATGACTTCAAGTTATTATATTTGTCATTGTATAGTGGTAGAAAAATCATTTTGTTACATTCAAAGCACCAAATTGTGAGTGAGTTTTGAACATAAATTGCGACTACATAAAAATTTATTCAATCACATGAAACTAGGCATGACATGAATTTTGAAACATATATATATTGATCAAATATCAAGAAGAAGGATAGTTTACCATAAAGGATCACCTAACCAAGAGTGAGTTCCATCATAATTTTAGAAATGAATTACAATCATTTGAAGCACCATCAAAGATGAATTCTGAAAATTGTTTATATCCAATTTAGATAACGAAATACACATAAGAAGGGAAACATAGAACTTGAAAATCATACCACAAGAATCTATGGTAAAGTGCCAAATACTCTGCACTGATAATTCTATTTTAGAGAATAAAACACATACACAGGCCTCTCTTCTTCCAAATCAAACCCTTTTTTCATATCTTGCTCTTCTTAAATACAATTAGGAACATTTTCTTCCATGAAAAATAAGAGATTGGATACAATGTATCTCTTATCGGCTAAGAAGATCAAGACAAACCTAATCTTGGAAACATCATATTAAAATCTTGACAAAAAAGTTAGCAGCATCAAGCTTTAGAAAATAAAACTTATCAATATATCCATCCCTATCCTAGTCACTATCATACCTATGGAAGGTCGTGAAATACCAAAATGCAAAAATAGGCCTGACTGACATGGTTGTGCAGCAGAGTGAAATAGGCCTCCAAGCTTGGCATAGTTTCAAATAATATTGGATAAAACAAAGGTGATCAAAATTCTTTAAATGTTGTGCTGGTGTAAAGCCCCTTAGATATCCTCTTTAGCCTTTGTTGACCTTCCAACTGACTGCTCACCATTTGTGCAACACTTGCGCAACAAAACTCAAATTCTAAATTTGTTTGACATTTCCTTCTCCAACAACATTATTGTTCTCAACCATCCATCAAATTCATTTTATAGCACCTAACATACTCTCAATTTACCAAAAATTAAATTTACAAATCGAATTTCAAAAACCAAATTAGAATCTTGTCAGCAAGAAATTGTGGAAAAAAGGTCTCCAAGTGACATCTATAATTCCCAAATGATGATACCTGTGCATAAAATGAGTTAGGTTTTATTTTTCTTTGGCCAATTCTCAAGAAAAAAAACCTTAAGTTTTGAAAAATAGCATCCATCTATAGAAAAGTTCTCGAAAAAATGATGACTAAAACAGGAGGAAAATGAAGATTTTTATCTTTTGAAACATGGGCCTCAAAGAGTGTCACATATCTCTAAAACCATAACACCTACACAGAAAATGAAGTATTTTTTATTATTTATCATGTTATTAGAAAATGGAAGCTTTCCATTTTTCTAAATGTGTTTCCATTTGTTCAGAAACTTATTTTGGAAATGATGACCAAAACATTCAATTTCAGAGGAAATTGTGTAGCATACCTCCATGGTTGATATGGTTTCATATGGTTCTATGAAAGGTTGAGTGTGTATATGCGCTTGAGATGAACAAATGATGATGTATCACCCTCTAAGTGCTTCCCTCCATGCTTTCATACCTCTAAAATGGTTGTTCTCACTTTGTTCAGCATTTGCGCAGTGACTGTGTAACTTAGGATTTACGTAGTTGTTGCGCAACTACCTTATCCTATTTGAAAGAACTTGCCTTCCAACCTCTACCAATATTATTTGAAACTTATCCTGTGTAACCTTTAGAACCTTATAAGAGCGTGAAATATTGATTGGAGAGAGAATGAGGGCAACATCAACAAAAATTTGAAAATGTATGTCTTATATGTCTTCTTTTGGTCATTGGTGTACACTTTGGGCAAATGGTTGTAATAATTATGAATTATGAATGATGATAATGAGTTATGTATTTAGGGGGGTGTTATGGAAATGATGATGAGGTGAGTTGGGTGGGGGGTGAATGTGATGGTAAATGTAAATGAAGGGTTTCTATGAAGGTGACTTATGAATGGAAAGGGTATATGGAAAGAGTATATGGTGAATTGTGAGTGATGAATTATGAATGGTGGAATGGGTACATGATGGAAACCCCTAACATACCTATAAAACTTTAATAAATGAAACTTTATTGTTATGATTTTGATTGATGATAAGTTGAAAACCCATGAAATGAAACGCCTAGAACCCTCAAGCACTCTACATGAAAAATGACCTTATGACCCTCTCGTGGACTTATACTCTCTCAAATTTGATTTTATATTTAAGGACCTTCTATGACATGAAAAATTTGTAGTGACTTTAGGAAATGATGCTTTAGACTATAACATCAATGGTTCATAAGCTAAATTGACATACAAGATCCAAAAATGAATAAAAATAGGCAAAGAGATTTGTTTCCTAGATACTAGGATCCTAACAATAGTGACATCTTCTAAAACAAGAAATGGAGCATATTAAGGAGAAAAATGGAATGGAGAGCAACAAAAAAATTTTGTAATAACAACCTCAATCAAGTTAAAGAGGAATGTGGATTTGAGAATAAGGGCACCATAAAAATTCCTCTTCATGTCTCCAATTTCTAGTGCATGGTGGATATTATTAACGAAGAACACCATCAATCCCACATTAGAAACAACTATTCTTGTGGTAACAATGTTAACATTCGGTTTGACGTTCAAGTCATTCTTGTAAATTCCCTATAGAAACTTGTAATAATAAAGGCCATCATCAAGAGCCCAGTTCTAGTCCATTTTATTTTTTAATGTGACGTTTGGATCCATGTTGAACTCATTCTTGTAAGTTCCCTATGGGAATTTCCAAGAATCGTGCCCCTCTTTAGGAGCCTGGTTCTAGTCTAAAATATGTTTTAGTTTCTTGCACATTTTAGTTCCTTGTCATATACACAACCTAATCAAAATTAATTTCTTGGCATAAAATGGTTTGTGTGCACTAGTGGTTTGATGCATATTTAGATATCTATAAATATTGGAAGAATCGTACTTTGCTTTTATTTTATGAGAAGCATGTTGTATATAAAAATATCTATGGAAATTTTTCGTAGGATTGTACATTTTTATATGTGAGTTTCCCTTCAAGTGATATGAAATACAAAAAATAAGTCATTCAGAGGGAAAATAATTTATCTACATTTGAAATCTACTCTTGCCACTACATCTGAACTTTTTGGCTACACATGACTGCATGTGAATGGTGATACAATTCTTTGGTGTGTTCCTTGTAGACATAACAAAGTAATAACTCAAAGTGAAATTATTAGCTTTCAATATAATTTTTTCAACTATTGTGTTTTCTTAACATTTTCAAAAAGGTACAAAGCTCTTTCAACAAACAAGCAAACATGTTAGGCTTCTAAAACATAGAAGAGATTATACCTTCTTTTAGCTGAAAACAAAATTGGTCTAGAACATTTTCCTAGCTTAATGGGTTAACTCTTATGTATTTTTCTCTTCATGTGAGGTAAATTTAAAACAACAAAATAATTGGAAAATCATAAAATATTTGTAATCCTAAACTTAATAAAAAAAAAAGAAAATCAATTTTTTTTTCATATATAATATTATCCAACAAATAATGTATTACATTAAAAAAGTTATAATTGTTTTCTTGTAATATGAAGTTGTTTTTATTTATTTCACCAATAAATATGTTATTTCTTTATAATTTATGTATTTGATTATTGTACCACTTTTATTGATTGAATGGGTGTAAATCTTGAAAAACATCTCCTAGCGGTCGCCCTAGGAACCGATAAAAAAAAATTGTCAATTCTTGATGAATTTGGTCATCCACAATACTCTAATCAACCATGTAATCTTGAAAATTAAGTTCATATTCATCTACATGGAGATGGTGAATCAAATAATGTAGAGCTTGTTGAAAGAGAAAACCCATCAAAGAAACATAAATGAATATTCAAATCTAAATGGAAGACAATATTTCCATGGACCTACACTGTAAAATATTATAATGGTAATGAAGGGATAAAATTTTCTTGGTGTTTTACATTTAAAAGAGACACTAATTTGCAAAAGAGAGGAAAAACACTCTTCAAGTTAGTGGTTTACGTGGCCTTAGAATGGGAAGCTCATATTCCAATCATTAAACATGTCACACTAATGGTAGATGCTAAGGAGAGAATTATATTAGTCATTAAAAACCTGCATTGTGTTGCTATACATGACTATATTTGGAAATGTATAAGGCAATATGTGACTTGAATAGGTATTAATTCACTCCACACATGTTTGTAACAGATGAATATTTTTCATACACAAATATATCATCAAGAATAGAGTTTCTTAAAGCTGCTAAATAAGTGTATTGGAATAAACTAAAAGAGGATATTTTACGCAATCCATTTTACTCCATTTTAGTTTATGAAAGTATTAATCGAACTATGGAACGCCATTTGAATATTTATATCACATATTTGACAAATGAAAGAAGAGGTCAATGTGTAACAAGATTTATATGTTTTCTTCACATAAAGGATAGAACAACTCAGTGTGTGTATGATGCAGTGACAACTCTTTTAGCAAAAATTGACCTATCTTTGATGAAGTTACTTGGTTTTGGTTTAGATGGTGCACCTTCCATTAGGGGTAGTCATTAAAGTTTATCTCTTAAGGTTCATTAGTGTTAGCCTCCTGCTATAGAAGGTTACTCATATTTCATGATTGACATTTTTGCAGGCCAAATATGTCATACTTTGCATGCTGTAATGCTCCATATTTGCTTAAACAGTATCCAAGTGAAGAAGGCTACTCAGAGTTCATTTAATTGCCTTCCAAATTTTTGAGAAGTTATCTCGGTATCGCCAACTTTCATTCAAAGGGAGGTCCAAACAGCTTAATCTTGTTCTCCCTCGATTTAAATTTCCTGTTTTAGAATATAGAGAATGTAAATCTGTCCAAACAGCTTAAATCTTGGCAGATTCTTAGATAGGTAGAGAAGCAGAGGAGCCCAACAGTTTAATTTGGGCCCTCGGATGAAATAAGGGTAGTCTGTAGATAGGAAAGCATGAAAAGAAAAAGAGAATGATGGGTTTGCAAGTCTAAGTGCACCCAAAGAAAAAGATGAAAAATGCTAGGTAAGTAGGCTGGGTAGGTAGTTTTGAGGTTGCTGAATCTTAAATGCTGATCAGTTCCAAGTTTTCAAGTGTCATCTTTACTCGGGACACAATCAGCAGGCAGTTTTATGTGAAGAAGTTCAAAAGAGGTATAACCAACTCCCTTTCTCCATTTTCCCCCAATCATTAACTAACTTCCCCAAAAGAGGTCAAGATCTACTTGATACCTCTTGACTTTCATCATGTTCATAGCATTTGCTTGGGTAAATATCTGCTTTACACAAAGATGCTCCATACTCTCTCTGAAGTATGGTTCTATCCCCTTGTAATAGCCTAAGGTCTCCTAAACTTAGCGCTTTCTTACCATCTCCATATTAACCACTAAAATTATTATTTAGCTCCCTATATTTTCCCATCCCCCTACTAATATTATACAAATCATCCCCTATGTAAATATCGCTCCCCCTGGTTGAAAAATAAGCATAAGCACCCCCGGGAATTGCTCCGTTTACCTGAAACTTAGCAAGAACTCTCATGCCACCCCTTCAAACGATCTTTCAAATACAATGGACTCCTTCCAGAGTATAAGATCCCTCTGAGGTGATTGGACCCCTTCTGAAGCCTCAAACGCCTTTCGCACCCACTTACTTAACACTCCACAGACCCTTGAGAGCCAGATCGCATCGCAAGATCGCAGTTTCCTCTCCATGCAAGTTTTGACCCATCCATCGCCACTCGACGCAATATCGCGATATCGGCGATCGACGGTCGCAAGCACCAAATGTCCAATTAAACCACCCTTCCGTTCCCCGCCGATGCGATATTTCGATCGCATCGGAGAAGTTTATCCCATCACCTCCAGTATCAGCACCTCGCCATGTCATTCTGTACCAGGGACCCACCGCGGGCTGACGTCATCCGCCGTACTGTCGACGTCAGCAGCCAGAAAGCTGAAAATTCGCGCAGGAAGAGAAATCACACTTCGGAGCTCCAGAACAAGAAACAGAGGCATTTTTCGATGCGTGATTAGCGCGAAGCACTAATCGCGCATCACTACGGGAAATAGTCGTTTTGAGGAATCTTGGGGGAATCTTTTGATTCCTTGGCCCGTTCTGCACCGAAAAGCCCAAAAATCGCTCGATCGTGCCAAATTGATCCGGTTTAAAGACCAATAAAGATCAGTGATAGAGTTTAAAGTGTATCAGATCAAATCATCAGGTATCAAGCGTGTCAAAGAGTATCAGTAGACGACGGAAGCCATCAATGTAGTGGCAAAGAGTATCAGTGAAAATCTTAAGCAAGAGGCCCAAAGCAGGAGAACATTTAATACCTTCCAGTTGAGTCAAAGAAAGAGTGTGAAGTCACTCAAAGCCTTCAAATCATAATCATTGCACATTTAACTCGCACCAGAGCAGAACTACAGTTCCCGAAGCACAATCATTCCAGCAGCACCACATCAAGCCTCCAAGGGCCACATTGTGTTCTTTTATGATTCCGCTGCCCCTAGCGCAGCCAAAAGGATTTACCTACATTGAATTCCAGCAATACTTAGATTTTTGAAGAGTTTTTCTAGCAGACCTATTTAGGTCAATTGTAATGAATGTCTTTCCGATATTTTGCTTATAAATACCACCCTGAACAATGTAGTGAGGGGTTGGTTGGTTGGTAGTAGGTTGGTTAGTTTGCTTCCCAACATCTTCTCCGAGCAGAGACCCGCACTATAACTGTCATATTTTCTATAATCAAAGATTGCTGAAAGCATGGATTGCGAAACTACTTGATGTGTTCAATTGGCCAAGGAATGATTACGGAATTACTGTGCTTCTACATGATTCAATAAGTGTTTCTCTCCTCTGTTATTTTTCATGTTTTTTACCATCGTTCCGCCTTCTAAATCGTAGGCAAAAAGAATAACTTAAGATTTGTTTCACTACACCTTAAGTTCAATTACTGCAATTTTCTATGTTTTCTTCAGAAATAACTATGAGTATGTATACTTAAATGGTCTTGTTTACGTAGTTTCTTTCACATATGAATGAATATTTAGGAATTCTTAATTGCTCCTAGATCCCCATTCATCCATTTCTCCTCTTTTTCAGCATGATGAAATGATTCTCCTTTTCCTTTCATCCCTGATTTTCATTCCATCCTTTCAGTAGATTAGTAATTGTATCCTGTGTGGCTATCCCACTCCATAATCCCCTTGTGACCAAGAAAACGCAATAGCAAGCCTCAATCCATGACTCCACGCCCAATGGTTCGAAACTTATCACACCTTACCCTACCTCTATGCTTGAGAATCCTACCTTCCATCCAATCACAAACAATACACTCTTGAGCCAACAGCTAGCCTAAAATCATCAAAAAAATTTGAATCACTAAAGAGAGAGCCCTCTCTGATTGCAGGCAGGCTAGAACCTGTAATCCAAAGATTTGTTTGTGGTTACCTCAGTCGTATCCCTATAAGGAGCCTAGGGACAACCTGAGTGATAACATAATGGTGACTCCACTGGGGACCTCCTCAGATGTATTCATTAAACCAGTCTGCAACCCTACAGAGGAAGAAACCGACTTGTGAAAGTCTCGGTCGACCTGTACCTGTGTTCTCCACTAGGGATTCAAGCGCATTGTTCATTTCTGTAAACCCAGCTTTTTGGAGAAAGTGCTCCTTTTCTTCAGAGCTTTTCACGTCTAGTTTTGATCTTTAATGGTGGAGAGAGGTCAGGCACTTAAAAGTCAAGGCATCAACCTGGAGACTCCACTTCAATTTCAATCAAAGGCTCCACTGAGGAACGAACCAATTTTACAGCCAAAGAGCCCATATTCCAAAACATTAACACTGAGACAGTATGAACAAGTTCTAGGAAGATCTTTCATTTGATGAAGCTTTAGATGAATACAGGAAAATTTTATCAGAATTTGAGCTTAATGAAGAATTTTTCAGAGCGGTGTTGAAAAAAACAACAGGCCGCCCGAACAAACTTTTTCTTGAGTTAGTTGTTGAAAGATATGAGAATGAAATTGAACTCTTGGAAGCTCAGACACAATCATATAATTTTCGCGACCCTAAAGAATTTTTCCAAAATCTTCCTCCCCCAATCCACAGGGAAATAGTGCTATCACCTGAATTACAAATCGAGTATGATTTGGGTTTCAAGGCAAAGACTGAAGGATCAGTTGCGGAGCTTATTTCTGAAGATGCAACTATTCCATCTGACCAAGAACACCCAGAATCATGCCAAAGTCTCCCTTCCCTAACTTAGGGGGAAATAGTGCTACCTGCTGACTTACAGATTCTGTATGATTCTATTTTCAGGACAGAGACTGGAGGATCAGCTGGAGCTTATTGCCGAAGATGCAACTGTTCCATCTAACCAAGAAGACCCAAAATCATGCCGAAGTCTCCCTTCCCTAGCTCAGGGGGAAATAGTGCTACCTGCTGACTTACAGATTCTTTATGATTCTATTTTCAAGACAGAGACTGGAGGATCAGTTGTGGAGCTTATTGCCGAATATGCAACTGTTCCATCTGACCAAGAAGGCCCAGAAGAAACTCTCCCACATAATGTTTTTATTGATCCTATTGCAGACTACATGGAGCTTCTTCTTGACGCAAGTTCTTTCGCATGCGTTCTCAGTGAAGACCAAATACATCAATAGCAACCGTTCTATGGCACAACTTTGATTATGGGGGCACATGACCGTATCATGCCTCCGAGTTCAAAAACCATCAGTCAGCGAGGTCATTCTTTTCTTGAGTTGCTTAAGTGGCTACACTGGTTATTTGATCTCACCTGACAGCAGAGTAAGTGCTGGTTAGGGTAGGTAGGTAGGATTAATAAGGTAGCCGATGAAGACGATTTTGCAGAAAATAGCAACAAATAAAGACTAAGGCATTCTGACCTGCTGTTCTTGGCTTCTCACAAGGAGAAACCATCCCCAAGTGGAGCTAGTGTTAGCCTCCTGCTGCAACAGGTTACTGATATTTCATGATTGACATTTTTACAGGCCAAATATGTCATACTTTACATGCTGCAATGATCCATATTTGCTTAAGCAGTTTCCTCTCCATGCAAGTTTTGACCAATCCGTCACCACCTGACGCAATATAGCAATATCGGCGATCGGTGGTCGCAAGCACCAAATGTCCAATTAAACCACCCTTCTGTTCCCCGCCGATGCGATATTGCGATCGCATCGGAGAAGTTCATCGCATCACCTCCAGTACCATCACCTCACCATGTCATTCTGTACCAGGGACCCACCGCAGGCTGACGTTATCCGCCGTATTACTGACGTCAGCAGCCAGAAAGTCGAAAATTCGCGTAGAAAGAGAAATCGCACTTCGGAGCTCCAGAACAAGAAACAGAGGTAGTTTTCGATGCACGATTAGCGCGAAGCGCTAATCTTCGCGCTAATCGTGCATCGCTACGGAAAATAGTCCGTTTCGGGGAATCTTGGGGGAATCTTTTGATTCCTTGGCCTGTTCTGCGCCGAAAAGCCTGAAAATCGCCTGATCGTGCCAAATCGATCTAGTTTAAAGATAGTAGAAGATCAGTGACAGAGTTTAAAGTGTATCAGATCAAATCATCAGGAATCAAGTGTGTCAAAGAGTATCAGTAGACGGCGGAAGCCATCAATGTAGCGGTAAAGAGTATCAGTGAAAATCTTAAGAAAGCGGCCCAAAGCAGGAGAACATTTAATACCTTCCTGTTGAGTCAAAGAAAGAGGGTGAATCACTGAAAGCCTCCAAATCATAATCATTGCACATTTAACTCGCACCAGAACAGAAATACAGTTCCCGAAGCACAATCATTCCAGCAACACCACATCAAGCCTCCAAGGGCCACATTGTGATCTTTTCTGATTCCGCTGCCCCTAGCGCAGCCAAAAGGATTTACCTGCATTGAATTCCAGCAACACTTAGATTTTTGAAGAGTTTTTCTAGCATACCTATTTTGGTCAATTGTAATGAATGTCTTTTCGATATTTTGCTTATAAATACCACCCTGAACAACGTAGTGAGGGGTTGGTTGGTTGGTAGTAGGTTGGTTAGTTTGCTTCCCAGCATCTTCTCCGAGCAGAGACCCGCACTGTAACTGTCATATTTTCTATAATCAAATATTGTTGAAAGCATGGATTACGAAACTACTTGATGTGTTCAATTGGCCAAGGAATGATTACGGAATTCCTGTGCTTCTACATGATTCAATAAGTGTTTCTCTCCTCTGTTAATTTTCATGTTTTTTACCACCGTTCCGCCTTCTAAATCGCAAGAAAAAACAATAGCTTAAGATTTGTTTCACTACACCTTAAGTTCAATTTCTGCAATTTTCTATGTTTTCTTCAGAAATAGCTATGAGCATGTATACTTAAATGATCTTGTTTATGCTGTTTCTTTCACATATGAATGAATATGTAGGAATTCTTAATTGCTCCTAGATCCTCATTCATCCATTTCTCCTGTTTTTCAGCATGATGAAATGATTCTCCTTTGCATTTCATCCCTGATTTTCATTCCATCCTTTCAGTAGATTGGTAATTGTATCCTGTGTGGCTATCCCACTTCTTAATCCCCTTGTGACCAAGAAAACGTAATAGCAAGCCTCAATCCATGACTCCACGCCCAATGGTTTGAAACTTATCACACCTTACCTTGCCTCTCTGCTTGAGAATACTACCTTCCATCCAATCACAAATAATACACCCTTGAGCCAACAGCTAGCCTAAAATCATCAACAAAAGTTGAATCACTAAAGAGAGAGCTCTCTCTGATTGCAGGTGGGCTAGAACCTGCAATCCAAAGATTGGTTTGTGGTTACCTCGTCCGTATCCCTATAAGGAGCCTAGGGACAACCTTAGTGATAAAAATTAGGATCCTCCTCATTTATTAGATATCCATTTAATAAATCGTACAGGAGCATTAACAACAAATTATGCTTCGTCTCATTTTCCTGAGTTCCAATATACTGAAAAAAAATTGCAAATAAATTGTATTCATGGCTTTGGAAATCAACTAAAATAAATGAAAAATTGAAAAAGCTAATGGAATCATTTTAAAGATCAAGACACTAGAATATTGTATTCTTTTGTGGAAATGGTTTTTTATAAAGGTGATTGAATCTTCAGCTAGGAGATTCACAGGTTTACATGTATTTAATCCTACTAATATTTTCATTCTGTGGCATTATTATGAAGTGAATGATAAAGACTCTAGAAAAAAAGATTGTTGAAATGTTTATGTTAAAAAGTTAGTGTTGGGGAATCACCTATTGTTGATACAGATAGATGTTTAGGTGAAATGGATGAATTCATTTGTATTATTTCTAAATCATACCCAAAAAAACATATGTATAGGGCATGGGATATATGTGGAGGTGAACTAGAATGGTTTGAAGGCTTCCCATATCTGATGAAATTATGGCAAGCTATCCTCGTTATCCCAACAAGAACAATAATGTGTGAAAGAGGCTTCTCAAATTTAAACAAGATAAAAAATGATGGTCGATCAAGACTTTCATTAGGAACTTGAGATGTTACTTTTTTTGTCTCTTAGTGCTCCTCATGCTCTAAATGAAGTAGATTCGAATGTTATTTATGATGAATGGAAATAAATGAAATCTGGAAAGCCTTTTCCATCAGAAAAAATAGATTTATATTTTCAATGATGTAAGTCCAAATACTCTTGGAGACCATCGAATGAATATAAGAAATGCATGCTTAGATTTTTTTAATGGAATTTTAGAAAAATGTATCCTTATTTACTAACTTCTATTGAGATTTTATAGTGTTTTAATGTAGTCACTCTTTAAATTTTTAATATTTTAAAAATTTAAGACACTATTTCATTTTGATAGTCTTTTTATGAATGGTGTATTTAATATATACAATTGTCAATAGAAGTATAATAATTTTCAGAACCTTTAATATATAAAGGGCTAAATGAATATATGCTCTTTCGTTTGAAATTAAGACCATCCCTTCAAATTTGAATGTTGCTCATTAGAGAGCTCATGCGAAAATATAAAAAAAAATGGAAAAAGAAGTTGAAGAAAAGTGATAATGTTATTAAAATATAATATTAATTAATGGAAAGATAGAAGGAAATTTTGATAATTTTAAACAGCCAAAAAGGACCCATCATTGTAGCAAGGCTCCCATGACCCAGCATAGGATTCTGTCATTTTTTCGTAATATATTGTTAATGCTTTTTGTAATTGTCCTCCTCAGACCAAGATAAATAGGTCATTGGTGTTTCAGATGAAGTTGATATCATGGTCATGGTAAAATGAAACTGTAATGTATCCAAGTAAAATGAAAACTATAATGTACCTATATTTAATATAAATATCAAGATATAAGATTTTGTTTTTCTTCTGAAAGAAAAAAAAAAAAAAAAAAATGTAGAGAACCACTAAGAATGAATTTTTGGGACATATAATTCAAAATATACAAATTGATAGAATGGTAGAAAATATGTTTTCTAGCAAATTGAGTTAACTTAGGCAGACATACATACTACAGGGCTATTTTTATTTCAATTGCAATGAGCCATGAACCATGATGTGAATAATGTGGCATAATTGGATTAATAAACCTATAAGCACTGAAAAAGGAGGATTTAATTTTTCCATGCCTTGAAATGGATATACCTTCTTTTTTACTCCATTCTCTCTTGTTTGGACTATGGCTTTTAGCTCAAGTTGTGGCACATGATGGGAGGCATTAATATCAGTAAAATTTAGCCACACAATAAATCTTCATCTCTAATCGATTCAAGTTTCACAGACAGTCAAGTCTTCTTCCCATTATAAGATGTATGACTCTATGTCTTTAGTATTTATAAGTTTCATGTGTTTACTATTGTTAAAGTAATAAATGATAATAATATACGGAAATACAATTTATGTAATTAAATAAATTAGAATATTGAATGTTTCAAATAAAGTGTAGATTATTGGTTAAATTACATATAATTTTAGAGAGATTTTAAGTCTCTCTCTCTCTCTCTCTCTCTCTCTCTCTCTCTCTCTCTCTCTCCCCATTCTTTCGCCCTCTACTCCCTTTCCACCCCTATCCCTCCCCCTCCCCCTCCCTCTCACTCTGCCTCTCTCTCTCTCTACCTCTCCCTCTCCCTCTCCCCCTTCCCCGCTATCTTCCCCTCCCACTCCCCTATCCCTGACTCTCTCCTCATCTCTCTCTTCCTATCGATTTCCCTCTCCCTGTCCCCCTCTCTTGCTCTCTCACCCTCCGATTCATTCTCCCCCTCTCCCTCTCCCCCTCTCTCCCCCCATCTATCTCTATATCTTCCATTCTCTGACCCCCAACTTCCTTACTCCCTATCACTATCCTCCTCTCACCCCCACCTATATGTCTCTCTATCTCTATCTCTTTCCCTCCCTTTGTCTCGCTCCCTACCTTTCTCTCCCCCTCTCCCTCCCCCTCCCTTCTTTCTCCATCTCCCTACCTCCATCTCTCTCTCTCT
>APFE031070367.1:44531-58450 GCA_000404065.3 Pinus taeda
AAGGCCCATGAAGAAACTGGTCATGAATAGTCCTCGTGACTGGACAACATAATTACATAGTGGAGCTTTCTGGATAAACCCACGTAAACCTTTTTATGAAGAAAAACTAGTACTATCGGATGATTTATTATATGCTTTGAACAAAGTCGTATGAATAATCAAAGTAAAACTAAAGTGACATTTTCCTTTTTATCACATTCAGTTACTATTTTCATGTCATGTGTTAAAAAGAAATAAGTACGGTTAATTTTGCTATGACAGTATAAAAGTTGTATTGATGTTTACTTCAGTAAATTAATATGATATATGGTGAAGTAATATTAATATACAAATCATATGAGTAGTAAATGAGCAAATACATGTAATGCAACCGGTGGTGAGTAGTTATACCAGCATGCCAGTGTGCCATATCAATAGTACGATCTTTCAGAGAATTATACATCGTCAATTATGGGTAGATTATAACCATCCAAGATTACAAGATTATATATTTTTCCAATGACTCAATGAGTCAACTCAAGAAAATGAGATAGTGGTCAAAGAATTTGATGTCTATAATGATGCAGGAGAAAAGCAATGAGGAACTAATGAATGCACGAAACCTTAAGTTATACCAACGTTATTCTGCTTTCAAGAATCTAATTTTTGTATCTTATTGCCAAGAATATATCAGTCCTTAGATACCAAATTGGATTGCTAATTAAAGAAAAACTACAATGTGATGTGAGTCACTAGATGATCCAATCAATCCACTAATTCACTTTTCAAATGATCGCTGAATGCAAGATAAGGAGTACTAATGATTTAGATTCAAGCTTAGTACCAAAGCAAAAGTAATATATCATGGTAATGTCAAGGTCAGACCTATATCTAACCTCTAAAAGTATCAGATTTCTAACAGTGACATCAATTCACCCGCATATGCATGCAATGATAGCCAAACACTGTAATCAGTCACTCAATATCAAGATTCATCACTGAAGAAGCATAAAATAAGAGCCAAAATACTTAGATTATTGTTGCAATGAATTTTTAACCAGATATGTATTAACCATGCCAAATTTATTCAAGAAAGTTTTGAAGATTCTTGATTCATTTCAATCTACTGTTTTATATATGTTTCCCTACTGCTCAGCATGCAATCAACCCATTTTGAAATGTGTGATTGATTATTCAAATTATCAACAATTACTAATTTTGTAGTATTAAAACTTAGAGAATTTGTCTCAACATAAAATAAAAATTCCAATGAGTAAAGCTTAAGAATATTAGTGGCAATATTGTTTTAAGAAGGTACTTTTATTCTGAAATAAAATTCACCATGACTTTTGAAATGATATGTCACACCAATATTAATTCTACAGATTCATGAGCTTATGTGCTAGGATAAATTGAAATCATGTGTTGTAGAGTGAAATATTGTGAGTATCTGTTTAGGCAATCATAACCTATGTTAGAATAAATAAATGGACTGCTTTTAAAAAAATAAATCGTTTAAACAAATTTATTGAATGTATCTTGAGATTGTTATGGCTATTAAATGATTACTTCTAAGGAAATTTAAGAAATCAAGCAACCAAAGAAATATTCAACACCATAAAGAAGAGACACTGCCACCTGACCCAGAACCGGATCGGATGACTGGGAAGGTTATTCCTCCCTGACCCAATAAATATAATCATTTTATTACTTATATGGTCTTCCTGCAAGCGCACCCGTGAAGGCAATACCATTTCAAATCCCTTAAATTACAATACTATGCGTGTTCCTACAAATTCCATTGTTCCTTTCGACAATAATGTCGAGAAATCTGCCCATACTGATCAAATCAGCTTAAAATGTATCAGTCACCACAAAATTCTCTTTCTCATGGTTCCAGTAATGGAAACATAAACAAAAATAAATACGAAGGAATGAAACAATCGTCCTATAGAAGCGCAAGGCAAGATGTTTCTTTCGAAATACATCTCTGTAACATGCTAGATGAGGGAATGAGCTTTATTAGATACATCAATAATATATTCAAAATCCACATTGAGCGACATATTATTCAAAATCCACATTGAGCAACATTTCACATGTTAAGAATGTGTTGTGCTGCTTATCGCAGTAACAACAATTCTCTGGAAATAATGTTATTGAAGGTTAGATGGTTGTAAATATGGAAAACCACTTTGCACGTTAAATCTTTATGTTTTTCTTTTCAAATAAGCAATATTTGTATCTAATTACAATAATGGCTATGTGATACTTTAAATAGTAGTCGGTAGCATATATCTGACGTCTTCTGCATCACAATCTCTCTCTAAATGAGACTATTTATTTTCATAATCAAGTAGTATTAGTGACTAAATAATTCACTTACTTCATTTCCCAGGATTATGAAAATGTAGAAGAGGATTATGAAAATGTAGAAGGAACTCCGATATATATATATAATAAATCCTTGGCGTCTTGTGACTGTATAATGTGCAAATTCCTTTTGGATATAAGGAAAGTATCTATATAATTAAAGTGAAAGTCATTCATAAAGCTTCCTATGAGATTAAAAAAAAAAAAAAAAAAAAAAACAAGAATCTTGAATCTAGCAGTTGACAATATTGACAAGCCTGGTTAAACCATCTAAAATGTGTTTTCAATTTTAGTGCCCCCTCCTGAAACGCATAAGGAGAAACTCCCGATAAAACAGATATGATACACTACATCCAATCAAGATCTAAAATTCTCATCCACTAGAAATTTATGACAACATTTTTAGGACACATGTGTCAGATTTCGAAGACAGATTAACCACGCCCAATAAACCAAAGGTTTCGATGGGCTTTAAATGTAAGCATAAATTCCAAACAGCATGCCAGGAGGTGAAGATCTTGAACTTCTTTTTCCATGACTAATCAAGAAAATATTATAACTGTAAAACTGCTAATCCTGTTTTTATTACCCAAAAGTTAAATTCATTCTCCTAGACCTATTAATATTTGAATTTACAGCTACCTGAGAACCAAACTCATGCAACTATATATGTAACTAAAAGAAAATATAAAAAAATATAACCAAGAAAATATAAAAATAACGCAAATGCACACAAGCGTCATTAATTTAACAACGTTCAGATCAAAACTTAAGTGCAATAACAATTGGGAACTAATGGCTATAAGTCCAAAACCTACCACCACCTTTTCAGGTTCACACTGAAACACTACCCTTTTCCAACACTGCATTTCCTTCACATGGACTTTTCGTACTTCCACATCTTGAGCAATTTTGCTCCATTTAGACTGACCACACTTATGGCTGATTGTCTTGCCTGCACCATCAAACGTTGATTGTCTTGCTGGCGTTGCAATTTCTTGTGTATGTCGAACAAACTTAGGTAACCTTCAATGGGATGCTTTAACAACAGTTCTAGCTGCATTTGTCGTTGTATCCTCCAAAAATATATTAAAGTCCATGAGTAAGCATTTATAGCACGCTGAAGAAAACCATAACTTTGTTTTGATAGCGGTTTTGACAAGAAGTAAGATACTTTGCTATCAATATTTGGTACATTGCTAAACTTCATGATATAAAACAATTGTATATTCTAGTGATCTAAACCATTTTATTTTAGAAAAGAAAAAAACAAATCCTTTCTTCAGAAAAGACAATTAAATCAGCTCCAAAGTCAAAATGTTTTATTTAGAATGTACTTAAATATTTCTATAAAAATTGGGAAAGTTTGTGATGCTCATAAAATGAATATAACTCGTGATGCAGTTGAGGTTGTTTAGTTTTTACAGCTAAACCAAACCCTTTCGGCAAAAATGAAAATACTTAGCACGTACACCCAGGTTAAAATATATATAATTCAGATTGGCAAACCACGTAGAAAATCCAGAATACCATATTATCCTCTAGTGATTCAAGGAAACACATCCAAATTACTGGGACTTTAAAGATCTCAGGGTAAAAGAAAAAAACTCAAGAATTGATCACACAGTAAGGAAAACTTAATGCCACCTCAAAAACCGCAAGTAAGCACCTTATTTCCTACGGTTGATGCTAAGTTGTTTGATTATTTTTATGGCCAGGTCATAAACAAATATTCTGAAATAAACAATTTCGCTATCAAATTCAATATTGTTCTTTCTAATTGGTATCAATCCAGACCATATGAATTCTGATTTAATTAACAACAATGATACAAAAACAGTGCAAGCCTGAACAGGAGGGCTACAGCTTTACCAATACACATGGATAATTCCTCAATAAAAATGGAGTTGCATTAAATTTGAAAGCTTACTGCCCAATTGGAAAGTCAGGGCACCTTCCATAGATTTGTGAGCTAAGACCGATCGTCCTCTGCATCCTTCCTCACTTCGGCTCGCATTTTCAGCCACAGATTATTAGATTCTAGTGCCTCTTCGGCCTCAGAGTGCGATCTACAAGCAGATTCTGAGAGAACCAGAATGCAATCTACATGAATTCTTGACAAAATGGGATTTCTGTGAATCACTAAATTTAGACCAGTGGCAGCCATAAGAAGAATTTTCAACGCAAGGAGACATTGGTGCCTAAAATCTGTAACCCAGGAACTAAAAGAGGAAGAAGACACAGTGGAGGCTACAATGAAATTGAAGAAATTGAAGAAATTGTGTGTATGGAGGCCAAGTGAAACGGGAGTAGTAAAGAGCTAAGATGCTTCAAGAAACTTGCCCCGGCAGTGCATCTGATCCTTGTTCCGAGAGGTATTGGTCAATGTCATTCTCTTGGCATGTATTAGACTTTTATGCAATAAACTCTAAACATTAAAGCGTATTAAATATTTGATGTTGGACTTTGGTCGACCATTCTCCTGGCATGTCAGCTCTCCAAAATGTAACATTTCCAGATGCAAGGAATTAGTATATATTCGAAATAACGCCTCAACATTTGACCAGTGCATAAAATTCAAAATTTGGTGAACACATAAAAATATAAAGATTATTCTTCTGCGGACTTGGGGTGAAGAAAAAAAAACACGACTTGGAGAAACTTAAAATCTCGGCCCTAGCTTCAGAAATGATCGAATCTGTAGAGAATATATTTTTCAAATTTGTGGAGTTTGATTTATGTGGTAGTTTAAAATGCTGACATGTGGATCTGTTGAGGGCAGGACTTCAGACTTGTGACAAATCATTTTCCTACCACAGTACTTGTAATGGACAACTAGATAGTTTAGTGGATGATACAAGAAGCTTGAACCACTGCCCCTTAAGCGGATGAATGCCCCTTCTGAAACAGCTGGGCCAATAAACGTTGTCAAATCTTGTTGAAAAAGTGTGGAATCAATATAGAATCAAGTCGGATGATTTGACCAAATTCTGAGATGGTTTATAGGGTTAGTGTTAATGACATGTCTGTGAAATGTTCAAGCATTGTGGTTGGCATAACCATAAGAATTACGGATCATCCAAACTCCAACATTTGCAAAGAGCCATGCATGGAAGTGCATAACTGGAAGCCAATATTCAATGATAAATAATTTTTTTCTATCTATTGTCAAAATTGCAGAAAAACAAATCAAATTCCAAATCCAAAGTGAATACAGGCAAAAACATAATCACCAAAACCAATCAAAATATAACTATGCAGTAAGTATGCATTGAATAAAGAAAATTTACGGCATAGTGAGGGTTTGAAAAAACTTATGCCGCCTCCTTGAAGTAATCAACCTGTAACTTTAAAGCAAGTCAAGTTAAAAATTCCACCAAAGTAAATTTCTGGATGCCCATAGGCCCTAAGGGTTAAACCAGCTCTGATACCATATGTAACAGCACAAAGTAAACTAAAGTTAATGTCTTAATGAAAAACAAATACTTACAAATAACTCACCTATATTACCTGTAAGTCTGCCAAATGTTCACAAGAATTTGGGGATGACTCTCCTCCCAACCGTAGGCTCAATTGCGCAGGATTTTGCTACAACTGACCACCCCCGAGCCCTCAATCAACGACTACTGCCAGTGCTCCTAAGTATTAGTATACCATTCTCCCAAGAGAATGAAAGATAGAATCCCGGAATGATGGAATGCAAGAATACCTCTCATCTTCCTCACCATCTATTAAATAGAACAACATTGGATGGGGAACCACATGCACACACTCCATGTGTCTACATGCAACTTGATTTTTAGCCTTCTTGTTTTATTTCTTTACTTTCTTTTGATTTTAGGTTTTGTATTTTTCTTCTTTTGATGCTTTACTGATTCTTTTTATTGCTTTCTTTTTATTACTTTTATTCTTATTAGAGCTTTAGTGTATATTACTATTTTTATTTTTTATTTATTTTTTGATATTTTAATATCATTTATGATTAATTATTTATAATATTATTATTATTTTATTTTGTATTATTTATTATTATATTATTATATTATTATTTTTATTATTTATTATTTATTATTAAAGGGAGCGATATTACAGAATGAGACATTCTTATCATACGACTGGCGAGCAATGTTACCGCAGGGTTCAAGCTCATTAAAAAATAAACCCTACACAAGCCATTTTAGCGCATAGTTCAAGCTCGTTAAAAAATAAACATAAGTCATGAGCAAATGTTTCCCCCACTATTTAAGCTCATTAAAAAATGAACCGGTAAATAACCATTGTGAATGCCTTATCGCTAGCTTTTGAGCCTTCGTCGTGTTCTCGCCATCACCTCCACTCTGTTTTTAGCCAATCATTCGCCCCATATGATTATTTACCCCTTCGAGGAACATCTACGAAGACTGATTCTGTTATCCATCCTTGTGACACTGCTGTGATTGGAAAATTCTGAATCTTACTTGGAATCAACTGCTACCTGAGACCATCGCTCGTTCCTCGAAAATGAGTCTTCTTTAATATCTTTTCACCTGACTCGTAAAATATGAAAAGATTGTCCAGCGATTGGCCTCTCTGGCATGTTAAAGTCATCGAAAGTACTATCCCTCCTCTAGATTTTAATCTTTATGGACTTGAGGGATTATTACACAAAAATATCGAGTGCTTGTGTTGCTCGGCTCGTTAAAACTATCGAAAATTCATCCCTTTTGTATTATTTTACGCATTTTCAGACTTAAGGGATTATATGATGAAAAATAATCGTTGGAGTCTCCTTTTCATTTCTTTCATACTCTCTAAAATTGAAAGAGACCGAGTTATCTTTGTCGTTAAACTCGTTAAAATCGAATAGCGACAAACTCGTCCAAATGGACGAGAACGAGTTTCACTATCGCTAGGCTCACTAAAATATAGCAACAGGTTCACCCCAAGGGTGGATTATAGAACAAGCATATGTTATCCTCCTCAAGCTTGACAAAAATAAAGGGGTAGTAGTCAGCAATGACTGGGGAAAATTGGGAAGAAAACTTGAAGAAACTTTATTGGTAGCAACTCGCTCTTGAACATGACACTTTCCTTCCGCATCCATGCCGGGTTGGGTTGTTCGGTTCACTGGTCATCACCATTGGTCAGTCACACCATCCATATTTGGGGTTAATGCTACCAATCCATCGTCAATGTCGCCGATATGTTATAGAGAAGTCATTCAGACAATTCACCTGCGTCTCACCCACTGCAATACATTCATGCTTCATTCCTTCATGACCACCACCCTGAACCCTGTATCATCAGTTTGTTTTCACCTCCAAAATCATTTGCTTCATTCCATGTCGTTGATGTGGATTCATTAAGGCCCTCCTGTGAGCGGTCGCTTCTTGTCGACATCAGCTCATTATCCAAGAAGTTGACTTAGGAACAACCCTTTCAGTACTTTGAAGCTTGCATGCCTCAATGGCAAGTTTCTCACTTTCGGCGACATGTTTACATCAATGGCCTTCGACCGATAGATTTTACGTGGTGTTCAACGGCAAGTCCTTTTTCACACCACATAAATTGTACTGTAGTACGTTGAGGGTCATTGTCATTATTGGTGATTCCTCACACGGCTGTTAACAGCTTACATCATTGGCTGGTAATCAGGTGATGTCTTTCCATGTTCGACTCCAGAACATTTTTCACATGGATCGACTTGTACTCCGAGTGAAGATTGAACGAGTTTTGAAGACCCCATATCTAGTTTCATCCATCCAGGCTGCGATATATTCAGGAATATAAAGACATCAAGTGTACATCATTACCGAACAGATGATCATCCAAATCAAAGGATCATGTTTCCATATCAACAGTCTGTCACACAGATGATTGTCTGTCCTATGTACATGAAAATAAATTTATAAAGCTAAGCATGGGAATGCCCGCCTCAGCTAGATCATGAAAAAATGTTGTCAAAATGATGTATTTTATTGTATCTTATTACAGGTCACCTCCCAGCTTAGAAAAAATTTGGATCCTCATAGTAAAGTATTTCACCCAACATCAGAAAGATTAATGACCTCATGCTTTAAGGGGCAACTGTTATAGACATTTTTGGGCACTTCAACCCCAAGCATAAATGTCCATAAACTAAGGGCTCCTAAGTCCCTAAAAGTGTTGCTTCACTACCTAAAGGAACAAGTTCAGCTGATTACATCATCTCCCAGAAGTTCTCCACTGAAAACTACTCATAAATGGTCAAAATTGGACCATACTGAAAGCTTAATGCAGAGGGTGCAATGCATATCACCTTCCCAGTGTACAAGGTGTGATGCATATTGGATTTCTCCTCTGTAGGGTGCGATGGTCGGGAATGGAAAAATGGAAGCGAAAAAAATACGAGGTGGAAGTTCATGGAATCTTCCAGAAGCTTCCCCTCTAACACTTGCCCCTCTGTTTTCGACCAGCGATGACTAAGAGATCATCATTCTCCAAGTGGAAGTAGGAACTATCAGAGGGAGGACACTAATCAAGATCCCAGAAGATGACTCACCTCTTTGTAATCATCTATATATGGATCCCTCATCACAGAGATCCGGAGGCTGGAATTTTGTATCTTATAGAGAAGTGTTGTTGGTTTTTTGGTGTACATTCATAGTGTTGGGTGATCTAAGCTTTGTTGAGGTGAAGAAGGGCTTCCTAGCTGGAGGATGATGCTGGGTCAGAACATATGGTTGTAATCCTCTTGCTACTTTTCATCTTAAAAAAGCTATTGTTGTTTTCTTCCATATTCTTGTGTACTTGTTTATATATGCATTTATATGGTTAACACACATCTGATCCTGGGTTATTTATGAATATATATCTTTGTTTCTTTGATAGTAGTATGTTGCTGTGATTCCACAGGGAAGCTGGGCAGACGAAGAAGAAGCGGCGAAGCTCTATCAAGAGCGAGAGGAAATCAAGCGCAAGACTCAAGTTGGCCTTATTGGTTCTCCTCTTGTCTATTTTCATAAAAGAAAACAATAGTAGACTTTAATTGTTTGTTTCTAAGATAGCCACCCATCTTAGTGGGAATAGTAGCATCCGAGTGGACACTATTCCCGGTAACACATAGCGAGTCACAATTTTCTTCATATGAGGCCAAAAGAAAAATATTTTTACATGACACAAAGTTGTTTCAACACCAAAATGACCAAACACAAGGGAGGTGTGGGCCTCCTGGATTACATGTACCCTTTCCACTATTGGTATGCACAATTTACCAAGGTGATACAATAGTTTCCCCTACAAATGATAGTTGTCCACCTGTGGAGCATGGGTTAGTTTTGCTTAAATCTTCTTAAAGTCAACATTGTTAACATATTGTTCAACATAACTTTCAAAAGATAACAAAACATTATGCAAAATAACATAAGCAAAATATGAGGGTGCGATAACATATCGGCCACTTTGTTGCTAGTGCCCTTCTTATACTTTTTTACCAGATGAAACTACTGAAGAAAACCCATCCACATAAAATGACGAGCTTGTTGCAACTTGGTTTGTGATTGAAGATACTGCAAGGGCCGTTGATTCGTATGGATGATGGTATCCTTGCCGGTCAGGTAGTGTTTCCACTTTTTCACACTTTGGACCAAGGCATATAACTCCTTATCATAAGTGGGATAGTTTATCGCAATCTGAGAGAATTTCTCTAAATGGTAACATATCAACTTCTTTTTTGGCATCAGTATAGCTTCCATGGCATATCCATTGGAATCTATCTTGATCTAGAATTGCTGTTGGAGATCTGGTATGGCCAAGACCAATGCGGTGTTGATATTTTCTTTTAAAGCTTCGAATGACTTCTGCTGCTTTCCTCCCCATTGAAATACTTGCTTTACACTTTTCATTGTGTGTAAATGTGTTTCAATAATAGAGAAATTGGCAATAAATCTCCTCCAATATTGTAATTCACCCAAAAAGCTATGAACCTCAGTTACAGTAGTAGGCCTAGGCCAATTTACAATTGCTTCAACTTCAAAAGGATCAATTTTTAATTGGACATGATCAACAATATGACCTAGGTAAACCAAAGAGGTTTTCCTAAACTCACACTTTGACAATTTTACATAGAGTTTTTATTTTTTCAATACATGAAGCACTTTCTTCACATGGCATACATATTCATTCCAACTTTTACTAAAGAAAAGAATATCATTTAAATATACAAGAACAAATTCATTAATGAAATGCCTAAATATATCATTCATGACCATCATGAAAGTGGTTGGAGCATTGCAATGTCTGAGTGGCATCACCAGTCATTCGAACAACCCCTGTTTGGCCTTGAAGGTAGTTTTCCACACATCCTACACTGCAATTTGGACCTGGTCATAGCTACTACACAAATCAAATTTGGTGAAATAGATAGCATTCTTTAATTGATCTAGTAAGTCATGAATGTGTGGGAGAGGGTAACAAGTTTTCACAGTGGTTTTGTCAGTGCTCGGTAATCCACACACATCCTCCATGTGCCGTCTTTCTTTGGCACTAAGCCAATTGGTGAGACACACAGAGAAGTGCTTGGTATAATGACCCCTTGGTTCAATAGAAATTAATTCACATAATTCCTTTTTATTCACATGATCACAACCATGGAAAGCATCGGATAATTCTGCATCTTTCCCCCTTACAACCATAAGCATGCAACCCTTACTAGAATTCACCAACCTCTTCATTTTTCCTGCACTTACAAGGTTGGCATTGATTTTAGTTTGATGAGCCCTTGCAATATATTCTACCCCATCTTTTTTGATTTCGTATTTTTTCATGACGGAAGAAGATTTCTTTTCTATCATATAGATGTGGACTCCCTAACACCATGCCATAGATATCCAATGGTATCACATCAATTTCTACCTCATCCACTAACTTAGAAGCGATCACAAATTTAACCTTTCACTGCTTAGTTACATTCAATTTTGCTTTATCATGTATCCGTCCAAGTAGGTAAGGTTTTGGATGTGGTTTGGTTTTTAAGCCTAGCTTCTTTACCAAGGACTCTGAAATTAAATTTTCTTGTGATCTGGTATCAAATAGAGTTTTCACTTTTGTATGATTTATGACAACTCTAATATGAAATAACTCAATTCCCTTTTGTTCATTAGGAAGATAGTCATCTATTGAACTAGTGCCTTCATGTGATTATGAATTAACATGAGGTGTAAGAGTACCTTTTATTCCCATTTTTGTGATCAATTCGTCATCTCCAGAATTGGATCCAAGGTCTTGCTACACAGTTGCCATTGTCTTTTGCATTCCTTTTCCTCCATATTTATTTGTTCTTTTTTCTAGGTACAATTTCCAACAATGATTGTCGTCATGACCTTCCTTTTTGCAATGAGTTTAATAAGGCCTTTCTCCTTTATCTTTCTTGGTTGATGCCATCCTCTTCTCCTTTCCCTTTCCTTTCACTTTGTGTTTTCCATTTGGAGGGTTGAAAGGTGGTTTCTTGAAATGATCATCTCTTTCCTTTTTTACCCTATTCTCAAGATGAATGACCTTTACACTGGCTGAGTCAATAATAGTTGGTTCAAACAATAATAACGAATGTCTAATGTAACTATGTAATGATCCAATATACTTAGTTACTACTTCAGGTGAGTCAAGTGCAATGCCCAAATTAAGTGCTTGTTTTCTAAACTCCTTCGTAAAGCTTTGAACATATTAACCTATGCCTTGCCTTAAGTATTGCCAATCCATCAAGGATTTTTGTTTATAACCCAAGGGATAAAATTGTTACTTTAATGCAAAAATGAAACTAGGCCATGACGAAAGAAGATTACCCACATTCTTACTGCTTCACAATTTTCTCTCCCACCAAACAAGAGCGGTGCCACTCAGCCGAAGAGAGCCCAGCTGAACCTTTGCCTCATCCTCTTTGATCTACTGAATCCTACCATACATTTCAATCTGCCTAATCCAGTTACTAATATTTTCTGCATTACATTCACTGTTATACATGGGAAGATCAAATTTGACATCTAATTTAAAGAAACATTTCTTAGATGCATCCCTTGAATTTCTATGATGATGGTGATGAGAGGAATAAGAACTTTCACTCGTGGAAGGAGAAGGAGGGGGTTCTTCTCCACCATTTCCATGAATTCAACCTTGCTCTTCTAGGTTTCTCTCTTCTGCTTTCTGTAGCCTCGAAAGCAACTGACAGACGTTTTCTGCCATTGTATAGAAGGTTTTGCGGAAATTGTGCTCCTCTTCATGATGAGCCTCTTCATCTACCATGTTTCGCCTTCGATGTGCACGCCCCTCTTTGGGATCGAAAGGCTTTAGTTTCCCTTTGCCTCTTCAGAGCCCATTTCTTATTTGCATACAAACATGCAACTCACATCTACAAAAACTTACTCTGATACCACTTGATCCAAGGTCTATTGCTTTTAGTTGTATTAAAGAATTACATGGATAAATTTCAAATTAATAATAGAAATTTAATTTTCACATGAGAGAAGAGGAGAAACACATAAAAAAATGAAAGAAGATAAGAGACTTGATAAAGGAGTTCATTTAATTTGGACTACGTCTCTACGCCCTGCTCAATCAATGGGGAGGCCTTCATTCATTAAGTGGCATGAGAAAGAAGAGTACAATCAACATTTACAAAAAGGAGTCTTATACCTCCAATCTAGAAAATGGCTTAAAAATGTAGAGTTTTGTTTCATAAATGGGAATCACCACTGATTTCCTGTCATCGAGAGGTGAAAAATTGATATAAAACTTGCATAATTCTGAGAATGGACCAAAACTGACCCCCTAGAAAATGTGCTCAAGAAAGGTTCCACCCCTTATAAAAAGCCTACTCAAAGTTCTGCCACCTACAATTCATCCACCTTGAAATATGTGCACGCTCTTGTTGGAAATAATACTGAGAGGGGGGGTGAATCAGTATTATCACATTAATAAAACTTTTCACTTCCAAACTCTGATTCATATATGCTACTTCCACAACTTCTTATGATTAAGCTAATTGATCTTCAATGAGTGCATTAGAACATTATCAACCATATTATCAGTTAACAGATGCAGTAACATAGAATAGATCATCACACATAAGGCACACACATGAACACCATGATATAAGGTGGAAACCCAATGCGGGAGAAAACCTCCTGCTGCAAGTCATCTCAATCTTCTCTTAATAAGAAAATCCTTTTACAATATTTTGTACTGGTGCAGCCTTATACCAGTACAGGAGCTACCACCCTCTTTGCTCTTGTACTAGCCGATCCATTTACTAGTACGCAGGCTACTACCTGCTACAATGCTCCAAAGATTTCCTTTAGCTCTTGTACTAGCTTAGATACTAGTACGTAGGTGCTGACCTACAACCTTCTCGCCTCCAGGTACCACGTTTCATCAATTTTCATACTCGATACACTGAAGCACAACACATAATCTGAAAGGGCCACATTTCATCCAATTTTCATACTGGACCCAATAACCACATTGAAGCTCATAATCAAACAACTTTCTGAATCACTCAATCACTAGATCAATACATATACAATGAGAGTAATCAATCAGATCTAGTTCATCAGATC
>APFE031070367.1:67150-91724 GCA_000404065.3 Pinus taeda
CCGCACTGCGCCTTCTGTGGCGCCTTCGCACTGCGCCTTCTGTGGCGCCTCTGCACTGCGCCTTCTGTGGCGTCTCCGCACTGCGCCTCTGTGGCGTCTCCGCATTGCGCCTTCTGTGGCGCCTTCGCACTGCGCCTTCTGTGGCGCCTCCGCCCTGCGCCTTCTGTGGCGTCTCCACACTGCGCCTTCTATGGCGCCTCTGTGGTGTCTCCGCACTGTGCCTTCTATGGCGCCTCTGTGGTGTCTCCGCACTGCGCCTTCTGTGGCGCCTTCGCACTGCGCCTTCTGTGGCACCTCCGCACTGCGCCTTCTGTGGCGCCTCCGCACTTCCACAGCTGCAGCGCTCGAGAGATCACCCTTCAAAAATTTTCTTTCCACTTCACTTTCATATAGATTGAGCTTTTGAAACAATAACCCAATATTTCAGATCTTAATATATTCAACCCAAAAACATACCCAAGCCAAATGATCTCCTTTGCTTTATATAGGCAAGCTCTTCCTCAAATCATGGACCAATACCATGGGCCAAAACCATAACAAACCAATACCATCAACTGAATACTAGGGATCAACACGTCTGTCGAGATGCCATGGTCCAAAAACCATAGGTTCAAATTCCAAGGACTAACTACCATGGACCAAAGGTAAGTTTTCCCACATGAATAAACTTTTCTCTGCATAAAATTCCGTGAACTTTTCTCCACATGAATAAACTTTTTAATTCTCATCATATTGAGAGCCATGCCATGGGTGTTGCCATCAAGTAAAACACTTTAGCAATAATGCCAACAATCTCCCCGTTTGGACTTGATGGCAAAGCTTACTTGTGAATTGTCATCTGATCCCTTTTTGTTTTCTGGTAACCCATGCACTCTGTAACATCTGATATTTCTTCTGTAGATTCATCTGAATGTATACAAGTGAGATGATCTTCTATGAGAGGGTTGCGATCAAGTACAACACATGCTTCATAATGCCAACAGCTCTCTCCTCCCTGGCACACTGTGCAAAAAGGGTGATCTACTCTTTGGTGGGTGGATTACCTAATGAGGTGGTTGGGCACATTGGAAAACATGGCATTTCGTTGAGTAAGGGTTAGGGGATCAAATATACCCCTCCCAAATTAAGATACATATGTTTTTATATTTGACTGTTGGGCAGTGGGTCCACTATTTTGGTGGCACCCGCCACATTCTCACCGTCAGTTATGTTATAATGGTGAGGTGGAGAGGGCAGTGGAGTTGACAGCCCCCACCCCCACTATATTTAATATGTTGTTTGGTGGACTCTGGGGGTGTCAAGGTCATGGCCACCCACTCCAATTCAATGTTATTTAGTTACAGTGGTTCCTGGGGCGGCAAGGTCATGGATGCCTGCCCTATATATATATATATATATATATATATATATACTATATATATATATATATATATATATATATTATATATATATATATATATATATTATATATATATATATATATATATATATATATAGATTAAAAATAAATAACCACCACCCATTTGGAATTTTCCAAAACCTTAGGTGATAGAAGACAAATTAACGGACCCACAATTTTGCTCGAAAAACTAGTGAGATTCTGGTGCTATATTCTTGCCAAATTGTGTCCTCCTTAAGCCTACCATATGGGTAAGTCAACCCACAACTTTGACTGCTTCTATCTTCTTCCTATGGACTCAGATTGGAGTGTTGTTCACATGGTTGGAATGAGGGCGATGAGCACTTAGATTTGGTGCAAAGTTAATCGACTTTCTATCACTTTAAATTTTGATCCTTTTTCATGCCCTTGGTGTCTGGAGATCCACCTAGATCACTATCTCAACCCCGTTGCTCTCTGTCTCTCTCTCCCCCTCCTCCCCAACCATGTCTCACTCTCTCTCTCTCTCTCCCCACACACTCTCATTATCTCTCCCTCTCTCATTATCATCATCATGTCATGAAACAACCTAAATCATGCCATTTTAAAAAACAAAAACATAATCATCCTTATCATAGTCATATCATTTAACAAATACAATCGATATCATGTAGCAAACAAAAACATCTTATCAATTAGAAATCAATAATCATCATATTATCTAAGAAAATCAATCATTATATCATCTAACAAACAATAAAACAAATACATACATAAACATATACACATTAAATGTGCAAAAAATGTCAACATCATTTTATCTTTCAATGAAATCATATTATCTAATTAGCAAAAGCAAAACCATCATATCACATAAACAAACAAAATTTTCTTTCATTTTAAAAAACACATAAAATACACCAACATATACATATCATTATAAATAAAAAACAATGTCTCTACATAAATATCAATGTCATCTCATCTAACAAATATATCATATTATAAAAAAATACAAGTTATGGTTACATTTAAAAAAAAAAAAGTGTTTGTTCACATTTTTATAAACATGCACATCCATTTAACATATCTTATAAGAATAAATCAATTCTACTCATGAATAAATTATTTTATATCATCCAATTTCCAAAAGATAAATAATTACATATAATAAAATAATACAAAGATATCCTTTCCCATTATCAACAATTTATAGATCAAAACATTAAATTCACAAAAATATTCCTTTCATTATTATATAAATTCAAATCAATAAATAATTATACAAACCGATATATAACTAAACAATTTGAATATAATAATTAAGTAAAAAAATCATTCACTAATAGCCATATAAATATAAATGATATAAAATCAAATACGACAAAACAATCATTATTAATTGAATTTTCGATATATAAAATAATTTAATATAAGTACTTATTGAATAAATTTAATATTTTAAAATAAGAAAATCAAATATTTAAAAAGAGAAAATAAAGAATGAAACATAACAAAATATTTATATAAAATTTAAAATAAGTAATGATATAAGAGTTCAAACAATTCATGTTAAAATGTATATGATATAAAAATCATTAGAATATAATTAATTATAAAATTAATGTGAATCAAAGACACATCTTATTAGATAGGAGATAATGGCATATATACATTAGTATAGACAAATTGCATATAGCCCTCCTCTTTCTTACATTATGATCAATTGGACAAAGTGAAAAAGAGTTATGACTCCCACGTCTTATGAAAAAGACACCCATATGCAATGAGAATTTAGATTATCTCAGTACAATGCCACTAACCACATGAAAATCAACATTTAACAGATCAATACGTGCATTACCTAGGTCAATACAGCCATTAACCAAATAAGAGGAGCTACACTATCCACAACACCCTAAAGGAGCAGGTAAATTTGGTGAACAAAAAAATTATTTTAAATAATTTTATTGCATTGGAATTTATAAAAGTTTGTGATGCTTTTTAAGCTTAATTATTGTTAGAATAGTTGGAATCCAAGGTCCATTGAAAAAATTTATTAAGCGGCTAGAAATGGGAAGTGAAAAAAATGTTGTAGCAGTAATATTGCATGGGTTTGGTGGCATGGGAAAAACTACCCTTGCCGATGTTATGTGTGCATGCCTGTCTGATGCAAACAGAGAAAGGATGTAGATTTTATTTTCTTATATTGTTTAACAATATTGCATCAACTATTGAAGATGCAAACAATAATAATAAGGGATTTGAGAAGGGAGAACCAAAATACTTTTGGAAGGTATGAGGAGCGACAAAAACAAATTGAGAGCATCTTAGAGACAGAGGTAGTTTTTATTTATATAGGCAATGTAACTTTACTTTCAAATAAAGTTGAACAAGGCCAAGATGCACTTCAACAACTTCTCAGTCACAATATGGGAAATGTGATAATATTGAGATTGTTTCTCACTGCAAGTGATAAAGATGCACTGAGAATAAGTGTATTAAAAGAATATTTACCCTATTAAAGTCTTCTCGAAGAAGAGGCATTGGATTATTTCAAGAAAACACTAGATGATGATAGTGAGAAGCAACCATGTGAAGGAGTCTCAAAGCTTCTCAAGGTGGTAGAAGGATTCATCAATTCAAAAGAAAGTGTTGGACACCTAATCCTCAATGGGTTAGTCTGAAAGCCGAATGGACAAAAGGAGTCCAAGAGACCTTGGGATGTGAATCCGAATGGTCACATAATCTACTATAAATGTATATCAATTGTTAATAAAAATTGCATTGCATGTTTTATCTTTCATATTTCTCTTGCTGTCCATGTGTGTTTAACATGGTATCACAATGGAGGATTGCTAGTCCTGCTCCAATTTGAGCCACTTGTTTTGTGGTCTCTATATATATGTCAGTTATGCGTTACCTGACCTCTGCCTCTGCTTTATTCCCTTCTGTTCTGAAATAACATGCCTCTGCGCACTGCACATCTGTCCATACTGAGGCCTGACATGTATCAGAGCAGAGATACGCCAACATCTCCTGGTTTGCATTATGGTTCGATTTTGAAATGGTATGCGTAACGCCGCCCATGCATTTATGTTTGAATTTAATTTATAGCTGCGTTAAAACGACTTTGGTATTGTTTTTAACGCTGTCCAATAGTATCAATCTATAGTATCAAAGTTTGGTTTATTGAATGGTGTACCATGGTTTCCACAGCTCTTTTAATCTAGAATATTAATGTTGTTAAACTATTGTTTTATTGAGTGGTATCTCTGCGTGGTATTGAATGGTATCAACGTTTTATGCTCGAAACTGCTAAATCCATAACCTGCTTACCTTCAAGAAAGATTGAGGATTTGGTTAGCTATTATTTTAATGTTTTTGTTTTGAGATGAAGAGGCATTCAAAACAGAGTTACACCTGATAATATTGACAGTGACGATGACGAATTGGAGGTGGGCTCTGTTGACAATTCAAATATACAGGTAGCTGTATGGCTTTAAGAGCCATTTCCAGGTTATTGTATTTTTAAGTTGTGTTTTGTGATGAGGCGGCGACACTGTTTTGGCTATATTCAAATTAAAGTGGATGATTGCCAACAAAAGTCCTATTGCCATGCTCACACCGAAAAGCGATGAACGTCATATTGTTTCCTTAAAAAAAGAGAGGGTTTCGATTTTACGTGATTGGGATTGTTGAAGACAGGCATTATTCAGATCTGCGAAGTGTTTGAGCATTGTTGCGTGCTTCTTCTCTTGATTTAAGGTTGGGGTTTCCCCGTCAAGGTGTTTGAGCAGTAAGGAAAGAATCAATCAATTCCTGGGTTGAATGAACTTCTATCATATTTGGTGTCATTCCTTTTTTCAACCATCTTGATAGGCGGGGCATACATGTTTGTGCTGCACGAACCTGCAAAGGAAACTTTCTGGCTTCTCTGACTCCCCTTTGCAACTCAGAGGTCTTGGGCTCCCATGGGTTCACGAAAGAACCATGTTGTTGGCTGCTGGAAAACGAACTAGCCGGTCTGGGGCTCAAACAAATAGAATTGGAGGACGACCCATTTTCCATTAGCCTGAACGAAACCATAATACTCCGAGATTCCGATCTGGGAACCGGGTTGATTGCACAAATCAACGAAGGAAACGAAACTGAATCGGTTCCTCCAATACTCCTACCCTGCCATAACGCGCCCAGGTTCATCTTTAGATATTGAAGTTTTAAATTTTGCTTCATTTTGAAGTGGCTATCTATATCCATAATATGCTTTGAGAGGACAGCTTCCAGAAAATGCTGACATCTTCAGTTTCGGCATTGTGGTATTAGAAATAGTGAGTGGAAGAACTAATACAGATACATCATTACCCACACAAGAGAAATATCTTCTCGACTGGGCTTACCACTTGCTTGAAGAGAATAGGATCCTTGATCTTGTGGATCTTGCATTGGAAAATGACTATGATGCCAAAGAGGCTAAAACACTTATTCACGCTTCTATTCTGTGCACGCGAGTCCAACACTCAAGATGCCCATCAAAGAGTCATCTGATCTCTATTATGTCTTCTGACATATCCGATTGATCTCATTTCTGTCCCATTTTGAAATATTCTTAAAATTAGCAATTGAATTAAAGATAACTCTAATGAGAGAGATTCGGATTACAAAATAACGGAAATTCAGTTAAGATGGTGTTTTGCAGCCGAGATTTAGTGAGTGTTTTGGTTTCAGACTTTAACATATATAACATTATAAGATGACTAGTAAGATGTTTTTTTGGACTGTGCTCCGCTCTATATGCTATTCGTTATTTAAATCATGTTGCTCTTGAGCTCTGCGTTGAAACAACATTGAACCCTCTTCTGGTGTGTCCCCCAACGTAACGGAGCTTTCCATCGCCGGGGTGGGGAAGAATCCTTCCACCGTATCTACACAGGAACTCAACACGATTTGAACTGCACCTCTCCTCGAATTTCACAAAAAATTGATCGTCAGATTCTTCTATTATAGTCGTCTCTTCCTCCATTCTACAAGGCATAATTTATAAAATGGAAAAGTAAAGACTGAGAGAGAAATAAAGAAAATGCTCGGGTTGAAAATAGCCCAAGCTCTGTGAGGCGAGCCTGTTATTTAACGACCCACTTTCAACGGCTCAGAGCAGTGAAGCGTGAGTGGTGTAGTTGCCGGAAAATTTGTAAGATGAAATGAAATTGCAGGAGTTTAAACTCAGCAGAGGACGAGAAGAGGGTGTTTATTATAAGGTAATATTGACAAAATGCATCCTTCGCTTACAGAATACGGATAGAAGGTTACAGTTTTGAGTGTTCAACAAACAGAAAGAGGTTATAGTTATCGCAGTTATAGTCCATTTGGTCTGCAAACTTGCAAATTCTCATTTAATCAACCAGTTTTGTGTAAATTATAGCGCAAGCTATTATAGTTGGAGAAAATGGCTAGATTTGATGATGTATTGGAGTTAATGAATACACTAATACACTCCACTATTGGTGGGATGGTAAATCTCAGCAAAGACACTCTTTGTGACATTCAGACCTGCCTGCATGATGCACAGGAAAAGATAGAGTTTTTGTAGCTTGAGATAAGGCTACAGCAGGAAGAATTACACAAGTGGAGTCATCATTCTGAACCTGTTTTTGTTCAGAAGATTGAAACAGACTCCCATAAACAGCAGGACAATAATGTTACAGTTCATTCAAATAAAGCAGCAGTTGTACATGCAGATGAAGAAACTCAGTCTGCACTTCCCAAGCCCATCATCAGACCTTGGGAACAGCTTGACCACAACAAGCACATAACTGGTCTTGGATATGACAAGGACTTGTCCTTTCATATTCCAGACTACGCCAAGCCCATTCAGTTTCAAAGTGCTGGATTCATTCATGACAGTTCACCTACTCCTTATGACAGTTCAGCTTCAACTGTTCCACACTCTACCCCTCTTCCACAGCAACAACAACAACAACAGTTTGTAAAATGCCAACACTGTGACCGAGTTGGCCATTTGAAAGATCACTGTTTTGATATTCATCCATGTAAGCACTGTCATAAAACCAGACATTCTTCAAACAAATGCTTCAAAAACAAACGTCCTGCAAGAACAAAGATTCTTCTAAGATGGATGGCTTCTTGGCAATGGGCATCAACAGCCAAGAAGATATTCCAATCACATGTCAGAACTTGTTCTAGAGTATTGAACAGTCTTGCAGCTGAGTTTTCACCATCATCTCACCTTGTATCTGATAGGGGGGGAAATGATGGTCATCTACAAGCTTCAAAGCCACATCAAGCGAGCCTAAGCCACAACCTGCCACACCAGTTTCAGAGTTGTAGCCAGAGACAAAGATGCCCGTGAACTTGCCTTTAGTTCCAATCTGGGACACTTCCTCTAGCAGAAGACTTCAGCTTCTTGCCAGTTTTGGAAGAGTTCCGGGAACTAAATTGAGAACACTTCCTCTAGCATAAGACTCCAAATTCTTGGTAGTTTTGGAAGAGTTCTAGGAATTGCATTAAGCATTCCAGAGTTGTTGGTCATCCTTAAACCATCACAGGTTTAGACTTCCCTTTTCAGGTTGAAGTTTTACCTTTTATGCGGGGTGAGGCCTCCCTTTTATGGTTGAAGGTTTCCCTCTTTAAAGCAATAGGATCACTTCCTCTAGCAGAAGACTTCAGCATCTTGCCAGCTTTGGAAGAGTTTTAGGAACTGCACTAAGCGTTCCAGTGTTGGTGGCCATCCTTAAACACCACCCTTTATATACCAACATTTCAGAGAGCACATTCAGCCTAGTGCTGCCATGCATTTTTGCACATTTTGTATTACAACTCTCTTCTTGGACTCATACATAACCCTTCGGATTAAGGGGGGGAATGTGGACACCTAATCCTCAATGGGTTAGTGTGGAAGCCGAATGGACAAAAGGAGTCCAAGAGACCTTGGGATGTGAATCCCAACGGTCACATAATGTACTATACATGTATATCAATTGTAAATAAAAATTGCATTGCATTTTTTATCTTTCATATTTCTATTGCTGTCCATGTATGTTTAATAGAAAGAGCACAAGAATATTATATTACAGCGTTGGAAGAGAAAAAAAAAACTAGAAGGGTGAAATAGGGAATGCTATAGAGTGTTATGCATTTGACTACAAAAAGTTTGACCAAACTTTGAGAGATTGACTTTTAGACATTTGTTCATGTTTTCAAGGCTTCAATTGGGAAAAAAATTCAGATATTGTGGGAGAGCAAGAACTACATATTTTTTCGAGGCTTTATGACAAAGAAAATTGAAATAAGATTAATGGAATTGGGTACCAAGACTAGAGAAGGAAACATCTAAAAATATTATTAATAAGTAATTAATGCAATTATGGACCGAACCAAGAAGAGAGCAAAAAGATTCAAGGAAATAGTAGACATAAGCTATTAATGAGATTGAGGGAGCAATAACAGAGCCTAAATATTTAAAAACATTAAAATTAGGCCACGCAGGTAGTGAAATAAATGACAAGAATATTGAAACTTCTACTCTAATATATGAACCAAAATTGAAGAATAAATCATGAATATGAATATAAAATAAATACAAGAAAAATAATTGTCATAACTATAATAAATATCACTGCTACTTTATAAAATTATTTTAATAGTTATATTTAAATTGAAAATCATAAGCTTTTCTATTTGAAGTTCTATTTTACATGTCTTTCTTGGTAGCAGATACTTTATTTAATCTAGTGTACGCTCTTTCTCATCCCATGAATTCTACTATCAAAAAATAATGTTTTAAGGTTACTGGAAGTGACTGAATGTTACATTTCTCTATTTATTCCATCTCTATGTATTCAATAATATATATAGCATGTATTCATTTAGGTTTCAATATTCAATAATATATATAGCATGTCTTCATCTAGGTTTCAATAGTAATATGTTTACTCTTAAGTTTGACTTGCATTTTTTGATTTGAAAATCACAAGGTTCTTATATGAAATTATATTGTCACCCATTTCGAATGTGATCGGTAACTCAAAGTTAATATGAAGTCAAAATTAATTATTTGGATAAACATGTTTCTCTTAAAATAGAATAGGGATTCCAAAATTTTAATATAATTATTTATTATTATTAGATTTATGGTGGACCATTAATAATTCTATAACTAAAGTTAAGATGAATTCAAAACTTAATTATATGGATAAAACATTTTTTTAAAAATAGAATAGGGATTCCAAAATTTTATTCTAACTATTTATTATTATTAGATTTATGGTAGGACCATTAAATATTCTATAACTTTTTTAGCAGTATACACAAATCAAAGACTTAGATTTATGCCGAAGGTAGTTATGCTTTTTTTTTCATTTTAGTTAAATTGATTAATTAACAAAATATCATACGAACAAGTTTCATATGAAATGAGTTATGGTTTTTTTGGCATGTGATATTGAGAAGTCATGGCTCTAGCCTATGGTATTGTAACATACCCTATTTATAGATTAAGAAACTCCTTAATGAAGTGGATATGAATCTTCATGGATACAAATCTTCTTCCATGCTTTCTGAAATGAATATATGTTTAACTTGTAATAATAATATAGTTAGTTTCATAATTTGATAAATGTTTAACTTATAGTAATAATATAGTTAGTTTCATAATTTTTTAAATTTTAGGAACGTGAGATGTATAATGAAGTAAATGTTTTGATGTTTATTACGAATTGATAATTATTAACATTTACTAGCCATTTAATTTATATCATTATGCTAGTATGTAAATTTCTACTAAAAATGTGTAATTTTTTATAATATTGATAATTTAAAATATTTTAAAGCTACTTTAACACTAAAGATTTTAAATATTTGAAAATACATTTTATAGTGAATTACTCGTGTGTTTATCTCTATTTGTTAATCATACGGGGAGTGAGATAATCTATCTCATTTTGGTTATTCGATTTGTGTGTTTAAATTTTTTTAGTGTAGAGTTTTCTTGACAAAATAACATTCACACTTTACCTTGTAGGTTTTGAAGTATAAAAATAATTTTGATTGTTTTTTTCTTCTTTCTTCTCCTTACTCTTTTTTCCGTAATTTTTTATACATTTTCTTAATATTTTTTGACTTTTTACATAATATTGAGCAACTATAAGTTTATCCTAGAAGACAAGAAAGAAAATTCATAGTTAAAATAATATATTCCTTAGATGAAACTATTCTCCAAAATTCCATCCTTGTATTTTCCAAACAGCTATAATTTATTCTAGACCACTATATGATTTATAAGATTATTCCTTTTCAATATACCATATATTATGTACTTGACATATACAAATATATTTTCAGGCTATGCATGTCCACTATAGAGTAGATCCATTGCCATTTTGAGAACAATTTTGTATTTATACATAAAGTGATGTCTACTAAAAATATCAAAGATTACGTTGTCATTACCCATGGTTTGATGTTGTATTTCTCATCAATACCATATAACAAGAAACAACTCAACAAAACTACATGCCCCATATAGCTTGAGTGGGCCTAATGGTTAAGAGCATGTGTTTCCTCGTAAGAGGTCATAGGGTCTAATGGTTAAGATCATGTGTTTCCTCGTAAGAGGTCATAGGGTCTAATGGTTAATATCATGTGTTTTATCCTAAGAGGTCACGTATTCAAAATAGGGGGTAGAGTATGTATGCCTTCTTAGATCTAGAATTCAAGCATCTCACATTACCAAGATAAAAAGAATCATAAAATTTTATATTTGTTTTAAATTTTGATCCCCGATTTACCATGGAAATTCTTAACTCAAGTAAATGGCTTTTCTTACAATACTATGGGCCAATACCATGGCTTATCAATAACACATGTCCAATATGAATTAGTTGATATGATGTTTCCTCTAATTAAACAATTTCACATCAATTAATTAAAAGAGCATAATTAACTTGGAGATAAATCTTAACCCTTCATATTTGAAGACTACTATGACTATTATAGAATATTCCAATAAGGTTAAATCTCTACCATTCACCTAATAATTATTAATAATTAAATTAAAATTGTGAAAAAACTATTCTCAAAAAAACAACCCTATCAATGTAATAAGAAAAATTTACAATGTAATCATTTAGGGCATGACTTCTCTCCTTTATGACCTAGGTCTACTCTTTATGAATTATCTCCTTTATACCTTAGTTATCCTTCATTTTGGAATCTAAAGTCATCATCTGGGGAATATGGAGGGCTTGTTACAACTAACAACCCTGGTATTAGAAATTCATATGGACAACAAGATAGGGCTATTAAAAAATCAATGATTTTGTATTTTCCCTTTTTTAAATTTAGTAAAATAAATCAAAATAGACACATACCTTGAAAACTTCAAAAATATTGATCATAGATAACAATAAAGTCATTACTTATCAGGAGCAGAACCATCTGCATCATAAGATATAACTATTTTCATGATCAATGACCTCATAATAATATGTGTATATTTAGACTGAGATTTATTTTTAGTACTAGAACATTTATGTTCCATGTGTCTTTGCTTAGCTTGAATTGAATTTTTGAGTTGCTTATTTTTGTGGACAAGCTCACTAATGAACTTTTCAAGACATGGGACAACGAGAAATTATTCCTTGTACCAATATATGTTCTTAATTTATGTTATAAGTGAGGGTTACAAATATGATATGACAAAGTTAAGTTACCATCAAATCAAGTCAACAAAAAAAGCAGCATATTTTTTGTGTCTAGATATTAAGTCAACTCACAGTCAATAGTCATGAGTCAATTCGATGTTGAATAGTTTGTCAAATATGTAAAGTCATTTCAGTGTTACAAGACAAGATCAAAGCATCAAATTAAGGTCAATAAACTTGTTGTCCCATTGAATGTTACGTTCAACAAGGTCTCATGGTCATGTTAAGGCATCAAGTAATAGATGTCAAAAGGAGTATCACCATACTTCTAGTTTTCTTAAAGTGAATGTCAATTCCAAATAGAGTCAAAATAAACATCATTTGTTGTTCATTACATGTTAGTATCATAGTCAAGGCAAGCCACAGTCAAGGTGTCATCAAGTAAAAAACATGTCATTTTAAGGTCAAACTTATGTTTTCCAACTTTTTTGTTCATCATTTAACAATTTGGTTTATCCTAGCTATTACATAAGGCCATAATAAGGTAGCACAATCAACTCAAGGTCGACAATACTATTATGTCATAAATAGTTAAGGCTATACTTCATAGAACACTTATTAACTTAATAACTTAAAGTTAATTTCACTTTTTGTCCATGAGATCATAGTAAACAAGTTGTCATAGCTAAGCCATTGTCATATTAAGCTAGCTAAGTCACAATATTAAATAAATTTTCTTAATAGGTCAGCTTCAAAGTCAATGTTATTTTTCTATCTTAGTTGAGCTCCAGAAAATAATGTTATAGGCCTCAGAAAGACTTTGATTAAGGCTTGTGATAACAACAGAGGTTTCCACACAAAAAAACATAGAATACCTCAAAAAATCATAGGGAATGTTGTATTATATCATAAAACCTCAGTATCCAGCCTACCTCTTCCTACACGAGCCATCAAACAAAATAAAGAGCCTCATTTGTGCCCTAACGCAGCTATTATGGAAACCTTAGACAAATATTTAACACATGTTCAATGGAAGAAAAGGCCGGCATGCTAGCCCTATACTCAATGAATGCACAAATCATCAAATAGTAAAAAAAAAGCAATCATACCTTGAAGGCCGAGTGGAGGATGAATACTTGGAGTGAAACCAACAAAATTTAACCAATACTTTCATTACCCTTGATCCTTCATTGTCTTATTACAGGTAGCCAAAAATTTTAGAGTTAAAGACAAGATAGAACGTTAAGTTAAGATGTACTTGGAGGAGTACACAAGGTATTCTTTTATAGGTCAAGTTAGCGATTAGGATGGGCTTCTAAAATAGGTGTAAGTTGGAGGGGTGTTAGGGAATAGGATTTCAATAATCATTATTAAATAACAGAGTTAAGCCTTAAGCTAGGAGGTCAGTTTCATATTGGTAAAGGAATTAGGCCTTAATTAAAATGAGTAAGGAATAAGGATTCCTTTTATAGTTTTATGGAGGAACTTTTAGGTAATTTTAAAATGATGTTTACTATCAATTTATTTTAAATTTTTTATTTAATCCTTAAGGAAATAATGTACTAACCCCTTTGTGGTGTGCTTGTAGATGACATTTGAGTGCTTTAAGTCACCGATTGATTTATTGTCTTTGGTTTTTGAGGTTATGTAACATATATTTGGTGAGATTAGAGTGACAAATGATGTCATACGTTGACAACCATAGGAAGAGGTGTCATGTCACTACCACTTGGGGTTTTAGCCCAAAGACTACGGTCATGAACTTCAATTGTGAATATCCTTCACAGTAGGAAGCCTCTTGGGGTGTACCACATATCAGCATAAGCATATTTTTGAGGAGAATCTAATGCAATAAATCTCTAACCTAAACTCAATCACTTAAACTACTAATAACCCTCGACAAATTTAGGGTACATCCTCAGTCCAAGGAACTGAAACCTTAGGACTTCGTTTTTCAACCATCCAATAGTATAGCCGCCATATTGATGTAATCTGAAAATTACTAAGAAGCATTCATTATACATTTGACATCAATAAATGGTGGATTTGGTCAAAGTCAAACCCAATCAACTCCATGAGTTGACATCAATGACAACACCATCCAACAATCTCCCTCTTTGTCATTGATGGCAACATACATACTCCTATTGTGAGTATAGCTCCCCCTGACATCATTCTTCATCTCCTTATCAAGATTTCAATCATCTTCTCTAGTTTTTTCTCCCCCTTTGAAATCAATGGCAAAGGGTTAGTCCCCATGAGAATTAACTTGCTTCATTTGGACCTGTTATCTACCTGTGCTCCCCTTAACAAGAAGGATTCTTGTAATAGTCTGTCAATGATGATCCATGTGGACCTGTCTCCTTAATGTGCTTCCCTTGAAGAGAAACCTTCCTTTGTGAACCTCTAATCCTTCAAATGTTCTCCTTCCCATGAACCTCTAATGAAACTTCCATCTTGTTCAAACTATCTGTCTATCAATCGTAGAATTGTGCCATATACTACTTCATAGACCACTCCTCCTCAAATTTGAAGGAGTCTATGAGTTGAATAATTCATAATAGTGAGCCATCTAAGATATGGTCTTGACTCAAATCATTAACCGAAGCAAATTTTGATTCCTTACAAATTATTATGAATCCTAAAGCATAACTACTAAGAGATTTTTGCCTTATTGATTTTCTTGCTCATCTTTACTTGTTCATCGCATACCTGTTTTATTTTCAAAACCTTCTTATTCTTGTCATCAAGATTTTCATTCATGGTGATTCCATCTTATACTTGCAGCGACGAGCTATGTGTCCATAGTTATGACACTTAAAGCTTTCATTGTTGTCCATAGGTGATTCCATCTGATATTTGCAATTGTGAGAATTATTTCCATAGTTATGGCATGAAACATTCAATGGTTGGCCCATATAGCATGTATTATCTTTTGAAAAAAATTATTATGGAACATGCCTTGTGATCCTACGAAATTTCTTCTAGGGTTTTCCAGATAATGATTGTACCTATCAAAAATTCCAGAATCCCTAGCCATATGTCCATAGTCGGCACATAAAAAGCAATAACCATCAAAGGAATGTGCATACCTAGTTAATTCATTTGGATGCAATGGTCCTTGATAATTGTACCTATCAACAACTTTACAATCCCTAGGTATATGTGCATAGTTAGCACATTAAAAATAATAACCATTAAATAAATGAACATACATGGAAGATTTTTCATTCTTCTTTGGAGGCAATGCTGTAGTCTGTTGTCGCCTTTTTTATTGATTTCTTTGGTCTTATTCTTTATAGTTGCAACCTTGTTCTTTGTCTTTTCGCTTTGATCAACTTCCTTCTTATAATCATCATGCAAATATGTGGAGCTTGTACGTTCATTAACTAGAGCTTTACCATCTTTAATTGCCTTCACTTTTTCTTCTTCATTTATCTTATCTTTTAAGTGTTATTTTTTTTGTCTCTTCATTTTGTTGATCTCATCACGGGTTCCATCAAGTTCTTCTTTCTCTTGAGCAAGATATTCTTGAAATGATCTTTTCAATATCTCCCTTCTTTTTTCATCCTCCTCAACTTGTAGCTTGAGAAGAGTGGTCTTCTCTATTTCTTTGTTTAGAACATGTATCTATTCCTTCTGCTTATCATTTTCAATCCTGAGCATTCTTATTTCTTCTAAATATGTTTCTAATTCCTTTTTCTTTTGGTCAACTAAAAATATGTATCTTTGATTAGATTCCTTCCTTTCTTTTAGTTTCTTCTTCCTCCATCTATTTCTTGAACATGTTAATCTGTACAAAGGATGTGTCAAGTTCTTGTTGCTTCTGTTGGGCGTCTCTCTTGAGGTCTTGTCTCTTTGCATTTTTTACTTCTTCCAATTGTACTCGAAGACTCCTAATGATCTTCCATGATTCTTGATTTTTCTTGTTGATTTATTTTGTTATCTCCAATTATGCTTCCAAAAGTCTTTCCCTTTCCTTTTGGCTTTCGAGTTCTTTTATCACCTTGATCAATTTATTTTGACATTCCATCTTACTCAATTCTCCAATTTATTCATCATAATCAAAAAGATCTAAATTTTCAATAACATCCTGACCTGATTGCTTTGTTGAATAAATATTATGAAGCTTTTCCCAAAGAGCTTTAGCTGTTGAATATTGAACAACTTTTATTTTCACTGAATCTTCCAAAACATTCAAAATTACATGCATGTCCTTTGAATTGTACCTTTTATCTTTGTCAGTAAATGTGTCTCTAGAAACAATTGATTCCCACACTCCATGTGCCTGCAAATGCACTTGCATCCTGGATTCCCATATCCAGTAATTATCTGCATCAAAATTAGGGGTTGGTACACAATACTCACTTTATTCATAGTTTGTTGTACCTTTACCTTTCTTTGAAATCCTTGCAACCTTCTTCTTTGACTTTCCCATCTCTATGCTCTGAAAATTGTCTTCTAGTGGTAAGTTATTACAGAAGGAACCAAGCGCTAATACCAATTATTAGAAATATTTATTTTGGGGGGGTGGTGAATCAGTATTTCTTAGCAATTAGCACTTTTCATATTTCTCAGTGCATTAGTTATTCTTCAATTATTATTATTATTATTATTATTATCATTATTATTATTATTATTATTATTACTCTTTAGATGATCATAAAAAATAATCAAGAGTAGAGAACACCCTAATATACTGTTGCAACTAGAAGGATTCCCCAATGCCCTATAGGTCAGGCCACAACCTGATGAGTGCCCCAACACTTTATTACCTAGTTATTGCTGGAAAGGATGGTTCGTCACCCTGTTAGACATCCACAACTAAATTGACGTCACAATGCCCTGTGGAAAACACAACTTTCCCTAGCACCACCCAGCTTCCCTAAAGTGTTCTCAGGCCACAACCTGAAGGTGACCCCAATCGCCCAGAAGAGTTAATAGATCATGTTTCACAATTTTTACACTAAATCCCTTGTACTCTAAATTAATGTAGAATAGTTGCAATAAATATCTAGAATAAATGTTGAATCCTAGTAGTTACTGATCATTGTTCCCACAAATGAATCACTGCACAATGCTATGCATCAAGCTATCACTATTCAAATTTCACATCAGTGTCACTGCACACTATATATCACTATCGCTACAAATAATTGCACAATTATTGTCAATCACTACACGTCACTTCACTGAGATGCTCACCAATAAATAAGCATAAAGACCCAATATATTATGTTTCCACATTGTATCAAGTTTCACACGATGTTGTAACCATCTAGCATTTCTATCAAATGATGGCACAAACCAAGATGCCTCAGGTCATCCCTATGACTTGCCTCTAATGCTCTCAAATTCTTCCCTCGGAGAGCTAACAACATACATGAAAACATTGGTGTTTACGTAATCAAACCTTGATGTCTATCATTACATCTATTTGTACAACTGGATGATATCACCTTCAACACTTGTTTCCCTACAAGATTACAATTATGTCATCGTACATAAATATCTATGTTATTCAAGAAAATCCCTAGGTCAAGACCAACCCTAGGTCAATATAGTCATAAGCCCATGAGTCAAGTCAATTTTTTCAAGTGAAAGGTATTGACTCAATTATTGTCATCCAATGCTTAGGCTTCAAAACAAAAGTTAATGTCATCAATAGGACTATGGCATTGTCATACCAAGGCTAACTCAATGTCAAATCTAGATAACATTATGTGTCATAATAAAGTCAAGGCCAAGGTATTAATATACTTAAACTAGTATGTCAAGTCCATTATGAAAGTCAAGGTGCCAACATACTTATGTCACCTTATAGTCAAGTCGGGTCAACATGATAATGTCAACTCAATCATTTATCATATCAAAGTCAACTCTTGTCAATAATAACAAAGTATACTTATAGAGACATTAAGTGTACAACTACTCTTGAAATCTAAGATCAAGTTTATGAGTCACATGTGTGTTATGTTTAAAGTCAATTAACATCATTCAAATCAAATCCAATCTTAAATCATCATTAGAAAGTTGTGAGATGTCAATTATATTCAAAGTCAAGGTAAATTGTTATGTTTACAAATCTACTATGACAGAGTTAAGTTACCATCAATGCAAGTCAACACAAAAATAAACATAGTATTTGTGTCTAGATATTAATTCAACTCAAAGTCAATAGTCATGAGTCAATTTGATGTCGAATGGTTTGTAAAATATGTAAATTAATTTCAACGTTGCAAGACGAGATCAAAACATCAGATCAGGGTCAATACCCTTGTTGTCCCATTCAATGTTATGATCAACAAGTTGTCATGGTCATGTTAAGGCATCAAGCAATAGAAGTCAAAAGGAGTATCATCATACTTCTAATTTTCTCAAGGTGAATGTCAGGTCCAAATAGAGTCACAATCAACATCACTTGTTTTTCATTAGATGTTAGTATCATAGTCAAAGCAAGCAAGAGTCAAGGTGTCATCAACTAAAGAACATGTCATTTTAAGGTCAAAGTTCAGTTTCTCAGTTTTTTTTCCATCATTTATCATTTGATTTATCTTAGTTGTTACATAAGACCATAATAAGGTATCAAAGTCAAATAAAGACTGGTAAGATGATTATGTCACAAATAGTTAAGGTCATACTTCATAGAATGCTTATTAACTTAATAACTGAAATTTAATTTCACTTGTTGTCAATGAGATCACAGGCAACAAGTTTTCATAACTAAGCCATATTGATAATAAGCTAGAAAAGTCACGATATTAAATCAATGTTGTTAATTTGTAAGCTTTAAAGTCAATGTTATTTTTCTATGTGAGTTGAGCACCAGAAAATAATGGTATAGGCCTCAGAAACACTCAAATTAAGGCTTGTGATAACAATAAAGGTTGCCACAAAAAGAACACGGAATACCTCAAAAAATACAGGGAATGTTGTCTTAGATCAAAAACCTCAGTGTGAAGCCTCCCTCTTCTTACATGAGCCATGAAACGAAAGGCAAAGCCTCACATGGTCCCTAACGCAGCTACTATGGAAACCTTAGCCATAGATTTAACACATGTTCAATGCAAGAAAAGGTCGGAAACCTAGCCCTATATTGAACGAATGCACAAATAATCAAATAGGCAGCAGAAACGAAACATACCATGAAGGTTGAGTGGAGGGTGGTTACTTGGAATGAAATCAACAAAATTTAACCAAGAATTTCGCTACCCTAGATCCTTCGTTGTCCTATTACAGGTAGCCGAAAATTTCAGAGCTAAAAACAAGATAGATTGTTGAGTTAAAATGTAGTCGGAGGAGTACACAATGTATTATTTTATAGGCCAAGTTTGGGCTTAGGAGGGGCCTCTAAAATAGGTGTATGTTGGTGGGGTGTTAGAGAATAATATTTCAATAATCATTATTAAATTCCAGGCTTAAGCCTTAAGCTAGGAAGTCATTGTCCTTATGGTAAAGGAATTAGGAATTAATGAAAATGGGGAAGGCATACAGCTTCTTTTTATAGTTTTAGGGAGGACCTTTCGGGGAATTTTAAAATAATTTTATTATTATTTATTTTAGTAGTTTTTATTGATTTTTTTTTTTAACCCTTAAGGAATTAATGTATTAACCCCTTTGTGTGCTTTTAGGTGAAACATGAGTGCATTAAGTCAATGATTGATTTATTGTCTTTGTTTTTCGAAGTTATGTAACTTATACATGGTGATATTATAGTGATAAACAATGTCATGTGTTGACAACTGTAGGAGGATGTGTCATGTCACTACCCCTTAGGGTTTTAGCCTAGTAACTAGAGTCACCAAATTCATTTGTGAATACCTTTTAGACTAGGAGGACTCTTGAGGTATACCATATATCAATGAAAACATATTTTCAAGGAGAATATAATGACATAGATATCCAACCCAAGCTCAATGACTTGAACTACCAAAATTCTCAAGAATGTCAGGGTACATCCTCGGTCCAAGGAACCCAAATCCTAGGACTTGGGCTTTCAACCATCCAATAGTATAGATACAATCTTGATGTAACCCATAAATTACTAAGAAGGTTCATTAACCATTTAACATCAATAAATGTCGTATTTGGTCAAACTCCATGGGTTAACATCATTGACAACAACATCCAATAGATTTGGCTTGCAGGTACTAGGTTACATGTATGTTTTCTTCACTATTTTATGCATGTGGTTTATTGATCATGACTTTTCAATGGCATGGAGTATTTCCTAGATTGACAATGGATTTTCCTAGCCTCTTCATTTATCAGATAGTCATGGTGTTGTGGGTTCATTTGCTTTGTTTTCTAATTAGCTCTCATGTTTTCTTAGCTTGGGTTAAGTTTCTAGTTCCTGGAGCCTTGGTTGGAGAAATGTTGTAGAGCCTTGCAATAGATTAGGTTGATTTATTAGTCCTATAGCCTTGGTTGAACAAACACTCTAGAGCCCTTGGTGGGTTGAGTTATTTGTCTTGGAGCCTTGGTTGGAGAAACACTCAGAGCCCTTCATTGGTTGAGTTACTTGTCCTAGAGCCTTGGTTTGACAAAAACTCTAGAGCCCAACAATAGTTGTGGGTTCACTTACTAGTCCTTGGTTGGAACAAATGCTCTGGAGCCTTGGAAGACTTGGATAAAGACCAATCTAGTGATGGTTTAGTGATGGCTGAACATGAGGTGGAATCATTATTTGATGGGTTGAGGTGGCTGGCCTCTAGAATTCCTTGATGATTTTGGATTGGTGGTTTTTATGAGATCCTAAATTCATTCTTGAAATATGGCACAAGGGTGAATGGATAAATAGATATTTGGCTCAGACATTCTATGGTCAGGTGGAACATGTAAGTCCCATCCCAAGTTTCAATTTTGCATCATCAATATGAGGTTATTTCTCATTTCATTTCAATGAGTATTATACGGGTTTATATGTGGATCACATGGCCATGATTTCATTGGTATTTATGTTGCTATTACGTTGGTTATGTATATGTTTTATGACAATAGCTATGTATGGCTCTCATAATGTTTTTACTTATAAATGAATGAACAATGTATCTATGACCTAATGGATGAAATGGAAGCTATTGTGTTGAGGTATGAATGCCTCTTAGCGATTCTCAGCTAAGTATGAGACCCATATGCTTATATCTATTATTTACACTCGTAGATTACATTTTCTTCATATGTTTGAAGAAATGTCTGTCATGGCTAGTAGGGATCCAGTCAAGATCTTATTTAAGTATTTGTATGTGTACCATCATTTCACTACTATCCTACTATTATGAAGGTGTCAATCAATTCTTGGTAGTGACCTAGTCTCTGGGACTAAAAAAGTGGAACAAATCCTAGGGATGTTCGCACATCACTGAGAAAAATGATCAGTGCAGGCTCACATGCCTTGTCATGAGAGCATCTAAAGCATCCTAGACACTGGTAAGCCTATAGCATGGGAGCGTCTAGGGCTCAAGTGGTCCAAAATATCAGTGGGCTCTAGGGGCTGGTTGGAGGAAAGGTTGGAATGGTTCATGAGGGTCCCAATGTTGATGTTGAAGGTCTGTATGGCGTGTTTCTATCAATTCCACTTCCTTAACATGACTTAGGAGGTCGAATCATATCATAGTGGCCTCTCGTCGCATGTGTACCCCAGTTGGTCGATTACTTGGGTAGATGTGGGAGGAGAATGGTTACAACTACCTAAAAGAATAAACTAACTTTGGACTCTAGTTTCTCAAAAAAATAAACTACATTTATGTACAAAGAAAAGAAAATTATAAACACATACCTATATTTGACTCTTTTTGTTTTTGTTTTTGAATGCTGGGTTACCCATTAGGGGAATTTTAAGGTCTAAAATCAGCCTCCGAAGGAAATTATAAAATAATAGTGGAAATTATAAAATAATTTTAGAATACATCATCAAATTTTAGAGGGAAAAAATAAAAAACTGTTTTTTCAACTCGTATTTTCAACTTTTCTCCCTATGGATTTACTCCAATTTCAAGTGGAAACACTCATTGGGTGTAAAATTTGATTCCTCATCCAAGGAATACCCATGTTTCGTACTTTCAATGGATCCTACTACACGAAAAAATGAAAAATACATGAAAATTGTGATTGCAATCACATTTTTTCATGTATTTCTCATTTTTTCATGTAGTAGGGTCCATCGAAAGTATACAACATGGGTACTCCTTGGATGAGGAATTAAATTTTGCATCCAATGAGTACCTACTGGAAATTTGAGTAAAAACTTAGGGAGATAAGTTGAAAATACAAGTTGAAAAAGTATTTTTATTATTTTATTATTTTTTAATCTTTTTACTATTTTACTCCAAAAATGGTGAATAATCCCCCATGGTTGACATCACCATCTTCAATCCTATTGGTTCTTTTAAAGTTTATTTTGGTTGTAAATTTTTCTTTAGAGGCCCATTTTAAACCTTGAAATTCCCCTAATGCTAATTTGGACCAATAATAACCTACTCAATGTCTTATATACGTACTTGAATGATTAGTTCTTCCCTTATCCAATTTTATTGATAGATTTTCTTCTTGGTTGTCAAGTTCTCTACGGTTCATTTCATTCTAACACTGTAAACTCTTCTAAAACTAAAGATCATCCATTTAAAACAAACACACCATGAAGGGTGAGACTTACTGTCTCCAGTGCCATTAAATTTTACAACCTACAAGATAGATTACGCCTTCAACATCCAAGAAAAGTATTGGACTTGCTCATGAGTAAATCAAAATTTGTAATAGATAGACTGCCTATACCATCCTCTTTATCTAACTTATACTACAGATCATGTAATATTATTCTAAAAAACATCACAACAGTTGTAGATGTCATTTCAACCTCAAGAGGAGTAGATGAAATATCTAAGTTTGTATCTAAAACTTTACCATTCTCAATAGAGAAGAAAATGAGATGGGTTTTAGAGCAGTGTTTATAGAAGAAATGAATTGGGAATATCTAAATTTTATTGCAAAAAGTGTTGTCCATCTTTAAATGTTCTAGAATAGCAAAGAAGCAAGTTCCCTTGTTCCTCTTTGTAGTTAATGAAAGAGGCTACCACCTTCATTTCTTTTAAAGAAGGGAAACACACAAGAGGGGTTTGCATTGACAAATCCCTTTTAGGAACAAGAAGGGGTCGCAAAGACAAAATTCCTTTCCAGAAACAATTAGGGTGCTTTGATGTGTGGTTCATCTTTCCCAATAATTCAAATGAAACATTGACACATTTTAATTCATTGTGCATGCAAGGGCATGAAGAGGAAACATGTATCGACATGCAATATCATACACAACCATTTCCATGTACAACATGACTTACTTCTTCTTTACAAGTAAATTACAATATTTACATTGAAGAACCTTTAAGGATCTTGTGTAATATTAGTAGTTATATTAACAAAATAGTGTCCACGTTCCCTCCAAACCCTCTCTATTAAAGCATTCCCTCTTGGTCGAAAACAATTACAATGGATGGTACAGAAGTCCAGGAAAATGGAAGATAAAATGAGCTTCATTGTTTAAAGCACTATGACATCTACTTTTAATAAGGCCACGAAAGGTTTGTCTGAACTAGTTTAAGTATATTAATACCTTGGCCTTGACTTTATTATGACACATAATGTTATCTAGATTTGACATTGAGTTAGCCTTGCTCTGACAATGCCATAGTCCTATTGATGACATTAACTTTTGTTTTGAAGCCTAAGCATTGGATGACAATAATTGAGTCAATACCTTTCACTTGAAAAAATTTACTTGGACTTAAGTCAATTTCTACCTCTACTTGAGCCCTTATTTTCTTGTGTAATTCCTTGATAAATTAGCCCCTATTATTTAGGAATTTTTCTAAAATGGATTATGTAATTCCTAAGGTTGATCATATGAATGCATGCAACACTTGTACACTCAAGACTAGTCTACCACTGATGTTACACTGCCTTGAAATCTCCTCTACAACCGGGGAACTCGAATTCTCTACATGCACTAGTTATTTTGGGTTGATTGATCAGTTAAGTAAATAATCACTGGGTTTGACTAAAGTCCCACTGCACAACTGACCTACCACTAGTTCCTCCAATAGTTGGAACTAATTTAACTAAAAACAACTTGAGATAAGCAACTTTGACTGCTACAAATTAGCAACGACACATGCTAAACATAACTCTAATGTAACATCCCTGGCGAAAAGTCCATGTAATAAAAGATAATAAAGGAAAAATAATAACCACGGTTGATGGGACACTTATTCCAAGCTGGATGTTGGCTGAGACATCTTAGTGTGGGTGTTAATTTCTATTAATATGGCTAAGGAAATTGACAAAGGAAAAGACTAAGGATTTGGAAAGGAAAGTGGCATTTTTGGCATATTTATTTATGAAAATAATGGAAATTAGGAGGAAATGGAGGTGAAAGGTCATAGGTTGCATGTGAGTAGGAAAATTAAGAAAATAGAGGCCTCCTTGATAAAAAGGCTTATGAGGATCACTTGGTAACCTTTTTTCAGTTCAGTTTTGGAGCTCT
>APFE031070367.1:92088-116911 GCA_000404065.3 Pinus taeda
TTCTTGGAGAACTCTTGGAGGGTGAAACATACTTGGATTTTTGTAGCAAGAATGCAAAGGATGAGTAGGAAAGCACAAGTTGACATCAATATCAATAACTACAATAGATTTGGCTTGTAGGTATCGAGTTGCATGCATGTTTCTCCCACTATTTTTAGCATGCATGTGGTTTATTCGTCATGATATGTCACTAGCATGGAGTATTTCCTTGATTGACAGTGGATTTTCCTAGCCTTTCCATTTCTTGGATATTCATAGTGTTGTGCGTTCATTTTCTTTGCTTTCTAGTTTGTTTTGATGTTTCTTTAGCTTGGGTTGAGTTACTAGCTCTTAGAGCCTTGTTGGAAAATGTATCTAGAGCCCTGTAACATCATGGGTTGAGTTATTAGTCTTGGAGCCTTGGTTGGAAAAACATTATGGAGCCCATAGTGGGTTGAGTTACTAGTCCTAGAGCCTTGGTTGGACAAACGCTCTGGAGCTCGACAACAACTATGGGTTAAGTTACTAGTCCTAGAGCCTTAGTTGGAACAAAGTCTCTGGAGAACTGGAAGGCTTGGATAGGGACCAATATGGTGATTCTTTGGTGATGTCCAACCATGAGGTGGAACCATTGTTTGATGGGTTGAGGTGGTTGGCCTTTCGAAGCCCTGGATGGTTCCCGATTAACGTGTTTTATGAGATCCCACATTCATGCTTGGAATATGGCACTAGGGTGAATGGTTGAAGAGAGATTTGGCTCAACCATTATAGAGTCAGGTGGAATGTTGAAGTCCCATCCTCGATTTTGATTTTTCATCATCAATATGAGGTTATTTCTCCTTTTATTTCTATGATTATTATATTAGTTTATATGTGGATCATATGGTTCTAATTTTATTGGTATTTATGTTTTTATTACACTGGTTATGTATATGTTTTATGACAGTAACTATGTATGGATCTCATCATGTTTTTACTTGTAAATAAATGAATAATGTATCTATTAGCTAATGGATGAAATGGAAACTAATTTCTTGAGGCATCAATTCCTCTTAGAGATCATTAGCTAAGTATGAGACCCCTATGCTCATATATGTTATTTACACTTGTAGATTACATATTTTGATGTGTTTGATGAAATGTTTGTCATGGCTAGTAGGGGTCCAGTCAACGTCTTGCTCAAGTATTTGTACTTGTCCTGTCATTTCCCTAATATCTTATTGTTCTAAAGTTTTCATTCAATTCTACGCAGTGAACTGGGATCTAGGCCTGCAGTAGTGGCTCAAATCTTGGGGACACTTGCAAAACACTAAGAAAAATAGTTCGTAGATGTTGGCATGCCTTGTCATGAGAGCATCCAGGGCCTCCTGGATGTTGGCAAGCCTATAGCATGGGAGCTTCTAGTGGTCAAGTAGTCCAAAATATTAGTGGGACCCAGGGGATAGTTGGAAGAAAGGTTGGGATGGTTCCTGGGGGTCCTAATGCTGATGTTGAAGCTCTTTGTCATGTGTTTCCATCGGTTCCATTTCCTTAACATGACTTAGGAGGTAGAATCATATCATTGTGGCATGTCATCATAATTTTACCCCGGTTGGTCGTTTACTTGTGTAGATGTTAGAGGACAGTGTTACAGAGTGGTACCATAGCATGGTTCAACCCTCAGACTGAATGGGCTATGTGTGTTGTTCGTTCATTCATTTCAGTTGCATGTGTGTCTCTTATGCTTGTATTCCATGTGCTTGTTGCATTTGCATGGTGTTGATAATGGTTGTAGTGATGTCGCCAAGTGGAAGTTGATGGTGTTGTTGTGGGATGCATCATCGTGAGTGTATGAGTCGTTACATGTTGTTGTATGTCGCTTACAAGTATCATTCTTATATGCTTGGTTACATTCTTATATGCTTGACAAATGTATCATTCGTGTAGGCTTGGTTACAAGTATTTTTCATTTATGCTTGATTATGTGTGTGTATGCATGTGTGTGGTGGATTATGCATTGCGTATTCATGTTAATGTTTGCATTTGGTGAAGTGTATAGTGATGTAATGGTGGTTGTCATGCATGAGGGCGTGGTATGCATCATTGATAAGGTCATGAATTGATGACTAGACCATACCTAGAATGATGGTTGCATGCTTATATGCTTATGTGCTACGATATGCTATCATGATTGCATTATACATGTGTCACGTTGATTTGTTGATCTTGCAAACAAGATATCTTCCCCTAGATATACTAAGGTACGTTGGTCTATTGTGATTTGGTTTAGCTGACATGATATACCTTGTAGGAAGAATATCAAATATGACTAGTAAGATGGTAGAATACAGTTCCAGAGACTCTCCCTATGGATCAGATGAGAAGCATGGTGTTGGGCATTATTTTGATCTAGTTGACGCATTAAGAATCTTAAAGGAAGAAATAAGGAGTTGTAAGGCAAACAATGACATAATCATATAGGCACAAGAGAAACAAGCAAAGGTAAATGTAGTGATACTTCAGAGATTGTTAGATTTGCAGCAATAGGGACCACATGAGATCAACGATGAGCAGGAGGATAAAAATAATGGGGCATGTGGTAGTAGGTCTTGTGGTTGTCACAGGTCAGATAGATATGACAAAATGTGAGATCGAAAATTGTTGGACACTCCAGATAAGGGAAGGTGTTATGAAACTAGCTCAAGAAAAGATAGAAAACATAGATAAACACCTTAGAAGTCAGCCTCTTCGAGGGGGCAACCTCCTTTACATTACATAAATGAACAATTCTTGGATGATACAAATGAAAATACCTCCTTTCTATATATAGGAGCCTAAGGGGTCATAACATAATTAGAGCCGACATAACAATAATAATGTAAGGGCACAATAATAACAATAGTGGGCTTCTATGTGGCACAATAGTAACAATATGGGCACTACATGGGTACATCAATATAATAAGTGGGTTGTACTAATAACAATAAGGGATTACACTAGTAGTATAGGGGCCTAACATGCCCCTCTCCTTCAAAAAGCGTTGTCCTCAAAGCTTGAATAGTTCTTCATGCTTTTGTATAAAATTCTTGTCCTCCCATGTGGAATCGTTAGCAGGTAAGTTCTTCCACTTGATGAAATACTCTTAAATTGATTGATTTCGTAGCTGTCGAGTTCTTACTTCTGTGACTGCTCCAGGTTCCAATATGATTTTTCCTTCCTCTTCAATTTCTGGCAATATTGTTTGAATTGGGATCTTTTTCAACTTTTGAATAAGTGGTCGTACTTCTTTGTCCTTCTTCCATTCATCCCTTGCTTCGTTTATCCAATCTAGTTGGATAATAGAAATAGCACAAAACAATGCTTCCACATCCTCATCCTTGAAGAGTCTTCCCATTTGATAAGGTCGCCATTTTTTAAGTGCATGTAGTATTGCCAGCATTTCCTTCTCATAAATAGTTTGCTTGAGATGTAGCAGTAGAAATACCCAATCACCTACATCAAAACATTTTTCACTACGATGTTGATCTACCTGTTGTTTCATTTGATTTTGCACCGAAGTGGTGTTATCCTTTAAAAGTTGGAGAACTTGTTGTTGATGCTCGATGTGATCTTTCTTTGCTTGAACCTTTTTCTTCTTGATATGTCCTTCTATCTCTAGAGTTTGAGGGGTAGTAATTTCTTCCAATCCTTTACAAGTTATGGTCGGATTCATTTCTTGATGCTCGATGTGATCTTTCACTTCTTGAACATTTTTCTTCTTGATATGTCCTTCTATCTTCATAGTTTGAGGATTGGTAATTTCGGCAATTGAATTACAAGATATGGTTGGATTCATTTCTTCTTTCTTGATGTGATCTTTCACTTCTTTCACATTTTTCTCCTTGATATGTCCTTCTATCTTTAGAGTTTGAGGAGTGGTAATTCTTGCCAATGCTTTGCAATATATGGTATGATTCATTTCTTCTTTCTCTGGGGTGGGTTCCTGGTGTATATCCTCTTCTTTTGATGTTTCTTGATCCTTTTCTTCCTCCTCTTCATATTCTATGTAAAATAATTTCTTCTTAGCACACTTATGGCCTTTGGTGCATTTGCTATCACAATTGTAACAAAGCCCTTTTTCTCTTTTTTCTTCAAATTGTTGTGGTGTAACCCTTGTAGGTTGTGGAAGGTTGGGAGAAACAACACTTCCATCTTTATAGTTGTGAGAGGTATGCTTCCTGGATTCCATAATTTTGCTTTCCACTATGTCACAAAGCCTTTTTACTCTTTCCAATTGTTGAGGTGTTTCTCTAAAGAAGGTGTTGCTCTTTGTATCCTCATAATGTGCAATCATTTCCTCCGTGAAAATTGACCACATAACAAGTTGTTTACGAGAACAAAGCCCTTCATACCATAAAAATTGATCTGGTTCTAAATATGAAGATGCAATACATACCTTTTGTAACATTGGTACACCATGTTGATCAAAATATTGCTCCATCTGAAGTATCCAATTTACCGGATCCTTGCCATCAAACTTCTTCATATTGCTTTTTCTTGATTTTAGAAGCTCGATCTTGAAACGACTGTAACTCTGTACTTTCGGATCTTTAAGTTCGAAATTGCGACCTATAGTAGCCCTTTGTGTCTTCTTTCCAATGCCACCAGTCTGATCCAAATTGGATTCTCTAAGAAACAGTTATGCACAATCTCCCAAGATGACCTGATTATAGACCTTTCCAGAAGAGCGAACTTGTATGAAGTGCCACGTGTCACTATTTCGACCGTTGGCTCTGAAAAAATATATACAAGAAACTACAGTACATCCTCTTTCTGTACTTTCTGACGAAATTTCAATCCAATTCTCAGCGAGAAAGTTATGATGATTTTCCCCAGGTCACCTGTTTGGAATGTAATTCAGGAGTTTGCAAAAAGACGAACTTCCGCAGATCATATCTCCTCAAATAAAGCGCAAAAAGCTCTAAAATTTGGACCCAGGATTCAGCGTGATTTATTCTCAAATGGGTTTTTTTTTTACCATCTGAAAAGTCGTAGAAAAAAGTTATAGTGAAAATTCCATGATGACCTGTTTGGAGCAGCGAAACCCTAGAATCCAAACCTCTGATACCAAATGTTATGAAACCAGCTCAAGAAAAGATAGAAAACATAGATCAACGCCTTAGAATTCAGCCTCTTTGAGGGGGCAACCTCCTTTACATTACATAAATGAACAATTCTTGGATGATACAAATGAAAAGACCTCCTTTCTATATATAGGAGTCTAAGAGGTCATAACATAATTAGAGCCGACATAACAATAATAATGTAAGAGCACAATAATAAAAATAGTGGGCTTCTATGTGACACAATACTAACAATATGGGCGCTACATGGGTACATCAATATAATAAGTGGGTTGTACTAATAACAATAAGGGATTACACTAGTAGTATAGGGGCCTAATAGAAGGGATGGACATAGTTACTATTATAATTACCATTCAGATATGAACTACAATTGTCATCATTATCATCCTTAAAGGAGGAGTGAAAGGGGATACTTTCAAGATGATTTTAAGAAAGAAAAGCCACCTAATTTTGATGGAGATATGAAGAAACTGCAAGATGTCAAGGAATGGTTTCTTGGCATGAGGAAGTTCTTCAGGTTGCTTGATTATTCAAAGAAATGAAATCCAGAGTAGCTACATTCAATCTCAAAGGTAAAGCATACATTTGGTGAGAAGATGTCAAGGATTTTAGATGTATTAATGAGGATGACTTGACTTGGAGTGAATTCAAGAGGCTATTCAAGAAGAATTATTTGTCAGAGATATACTTTGATGACATGAAAATGAACTCTATGAGATAAAGATGAGATCAATGACAAATGAGGAGTACACTATCAAGTTCTTGGAGCTACTGAGGTATGTTCCTTACCTCACAGAGGAGAAGGCTAAGGTTCAGGGGTTCATTATTGGATCATTGATTACATTCAAAGATAGGGTTGAGTTTAATGAGCCTAAATAATTAGAGGAGACCATATTAAATCTAAGGCATTTCTATGAACAATCATAGCATAGATCCAAGACTAAACTAGATTGGAAAGGTAATGCAAAAAATAAGGGAAAATGGGAAAAGAAGCAAGTAAGACCACAAAATTTAGGTAATAAAGGGAATGTTGCACCACCTAATAGATTCAATGCATCTGACAGAGGACATGGACATCGATATGACAAGAAGAATAAGGAGCCCGTACAGTGTTGGGCTTTTGGAGGGGATCATCGCACGAGAGATTTTCCACAATATTAGGTTGGTGGGCCTTAGATATATAATGTACATGAGGCACAAATTGTTGGGGATTTTGGTCAGAGCATTCCTTGTATTTATGCAGCATTGGATAACAAATAGGCAAATCATGAGGTGTTTATCCTTGAGATGGATGGTAATCTTTGTGATAAAGTTATTTCTATTCTGATTGACCCTAGATCTAATTATAGCTATGTTAGTCTTGACTTGGTGGATAAGTGTGATTTGAGTAAATAATTGCATGAAAAATATTTGTTAGTGCTTTTGTCTATAGGTAAAAAGAAGTGATTTTTCCATTGGGTAAGAGATTTTGCATTTGATTTGAATGGTATGCCTAGCTCAATAGCTTTAAATGTATTACCGTTGGGATCATATAGTATGTTATTGGGCATGGATTGGTTGTACCCTAATAAAACGAAGGTGGATTGTTATGATAAATATATTGCAATGGAGACCCAAGAGTCTTATAGGAAAAGAAGAAATCCACATCAGTTAGGATGGTCATGGTTATGCAAGTAAAGCACAGTTGGAGTAAAAGTTGTATGTTATTCGCAGTGCACATTTCTAGTAACAAAGTAAGGAAGTTGAGGATGTAGATTTTTTGAGCAGATACCCACTTCTACAATAGTTTTAGGATGTATTTCTTAAGGACATTATAGATTTTCCACCGAATAGGGATGTAGACTTTTCTATTGAGTTAGTGCAAGGTGTAGCTCCAGCATTAAAAGCACCTTATAGGATGAGCACACCTGAGTTGGTAGAGTTAAAGTTGTAGTTGAAAGAGATGCTTCACAAGGGATACATTAGGTCAAGTGTACTACCTTGGGGCACACCAATATTATTTGTGAAGAAGAAATATGGTACTCTCATATTAGGCATTGACTACAAGTAGTTGAACAAAGTGATAAATTTATTTCTATTTTGATTGACCCTAGATCTAATTATAGCTATGTCAGTCCTAACTTGGTGGATAAGTGTGGTTTGAGTAAGGAATTGCATGCAAAATCTTTGTTAGTGCAGTTTTCTATAGGTACCAAGAAGTGAGTTCACCATTGGGTAAGATATTTTGCATTTGATTTGAATGGTATGCCTAGCTCAACAAATTTGAATGTATTGCCATTGGGATCATGTAGTATGTTATTGGGCATGGATTGGTTGTACCTTAATAGAACAAAGGTGGATTGTTATGATAAATATATTGAGTGCTTGGATGATAATCGAGACCCAAGGGTCTTATAGGAAAATAAAAAATCCACATTAGTTAGGATGGTAACGGCTATCCAGGTAAAGTACAATTGTAGGAAAGGTTGTATGTTATTTGCAATGCACATTTCTAGTGACAAAAGGTAAGGAAGTTGGGGATGAATATGTTTTGAGTAGGTACCCACTTCTACAATAGTTTCAAGATGTGTTTCTCGATGACATTATAGAGTTTCCACCACACGGGGATGTAGACTTTTACATTGAGTTAGTGTGAGGTGCAACTCCAACATCAAAATCACCGTACAGGATGAGCACACCTAATTTGGTAGAGTTAAAGTTGCAGTTGAAACAAATGCTTCACAAGGGATACATTAGGCCAACTATACCACCTTGGGGTGCAACAATATTATTTGTGAAGAAGAAACATGGTACTCTGAAATTACGCATTGACTACAGGAAGTTGAGCAAAGTGACAATCAAGAAAAGGTATTTGTTATCGAGGATTCGTGAATTGTTCAATCAATTGAAGGGAGAAGCAGTGTTCTTGAAGACTGATTTGAGATTCGGATATCATCAAGTATGAATCAAAGAGGAGGAAATTTACAAGGTAACCTTCTGGACTAGGTATGGGCATTATGAGTTTTTAGTAGTTCCATTCGGTTTGACTAATAATCTATGTACTTTTATTTCCTTGATGAATAGTGTGTTGCATTCGTACTTGGATAAGTTTGGTATTGTGTTCACGGATCACATAATTGTGTATTCTAAAAATGAGGAAGAGCATGTCGGGGATTTAGCAATAGTGTTGAGGTTGTTGAGAGAGAATTAGTTGTATACTAAGCTCAGCAACTGCAGTTTCTTCCAAACTAAGGTACATTACTTGGGACATGTTGTCCCAAGGAGGGAATTGTAGTAGATCCAGAAAGGATAAGGGCCATCATGGAGTCGGTAGCTCCTAAGAATGTAGATGAGGTGAGGTCCATCATGGGATTGATAGGTTATTATAGGATGTTCATCGGGAAATTCTCACAGATTTCTTATCCTATCACATCAATGGAGAGAAAAGGTAAGAAGTTTGAATGGATAGAGGAATGTGAGGCTAGTTTTGAGCAGCTTAAGTAGTTGTTAACACATGCACCAATGTTAAATATTAGAGATCCTGGTAAATAGTTTTTAGTCTCCACAGATGCTTGCAAGAAAGGACTTGGTGGAGTCCTTATGTAGGATTGAAATATGGTATGCTATGAGTCATGACAACTGAATGAGCACGAGAAAAACTACCCCATACATGACCTTGAGTTGGAATCAATCATACATGCATTGAATATATTGAGGCACTACCTTCTAGGAAGGGGATTTGTGTTGATGATTGATCATGGTGGGTTATGGTATCTATTTGACCAACTGAACCTTAATGGTAAGCAGCCTTGATGGTTGGCCATGATAAGTGAGTTTGATTTTAAGATCAGATATATCAAAGGTAAAGAGAGTAGGGTGGAAAATGATTTTAGTAGGTGGGTACATGTAAATCACTTAGAAGCTATCATCTCATATGGGACAAACGTATATGATAGGATCTTGTCGGTATGTGAGCAGGATGTCAATTATAAGGAGATTATGCACAAGTTGCAGTGGAGTACAAGTATAAGTTCATGTGGTGGTATAGGTACATGTGGTGGTATTGTTGGAATTATGAAAAAGGTTTGGCACTATGACTCAAGTGTTGTCCTTGATGGCAACTCACTTAGATGGAAGATCTTAGTTCAGGCTCTCAGAATGAAAGAAAAAGAGATATAAGCAGGTTCCTCTTAACCAAGTCGCGTATACATGCAGGTTAGGTGATCAAAAGGCACATATACATATGCACGCATTTTCATACAAAGAAAAGCGTGTACATGTGGGAAAACTTATTTTTGGTCCATGGTATTTAGTTCGTTATATTTGAACCTATGGTTTTGGACCTTGGTATTGTATCCGAAGTGTTTAACCCAGGTATTGGGTCCCTAGTATTGGTTCTAAATGGTTTTGGACCATGGTATTGAGTAAGGCCTAAGACTATAAAAGGGGAAGGAGATCTTTAGGAAAACACATTCATGAAAGTATTGAATATTTGATGAAAAGCAAGATCTAGAATTGGGTTATGGTGCATTGCTTGATCTGAACCAAGGAGGAACCTGAGTGCTAAAAGATGGATAAGTTCTATTGATGGGTCGAGATCTTCATGCTTGAATAATAGTATCATTGTGTGATTTTTGATCTGTTATAATTGGCGCATGATTAGATCTATAAATCTAATAATCTGGGTATAACTGATGTCTGATTAAGTGAAAAGGGTAAAATATCTTTTATAGATCTATATGCAGGTTCGGCGCATCATAGTGCATCTACACGCGGGTTCAGCAAGTGAAGACAGCGTATACGGTGATTTTCCTTAATACATCTTCGTATGTACGCAGGGTTCTGCATATTGAAGTAGCATACATCTCATGAAATATGTTTTAGCTACTTCTGTTTATTGTTGCAGTGTTCTCGGTTCAGAATTGGTTTCTGGTTACTATTACTGTTTTCTTGTTACATCATTCTCAGAAGTAATTGGTTGATTCAGTATTGGTTTGTAAAAAAGATATTGGTTGATGAAAATATACTTGATGTTTGATTGTTTTTATTCATGGATCCAGTCTGAAAATTTATGAAACGTGGTCCCTGGAAAAAAGAGAAGGTTGTAGCCTTATGTAGATCAGCACGTACGTCGTACATACTAGTACCTCATCTCGTACAAGAGCTAAGGGGGTTGTAGCTCCCTTCTAGGAGAAGCTGGAGAACGAGAGAAGGTTGTAGCCTTCTACAGGTAGCAGCCTGCGTACTAGTATAAGATTACACCAGTATAGAATCATTGTAAAAAGAAGTTTCTAATTAAAAGAAGATAGAGACAAATTGTAGCAGGTGGTTTTCACCCACATTGGGTCTCCACCTTACTTCTTGGTGTTCATGTGTGTTGCTTATGTGTGATTATTTGTTCTGCTTTACTACTCCTATTTACTATTCATAGTGTTAATAATTTTTTGATGCGCTTATTAAGAAGCAACTAACTGAATCATAAGTTTATTGGATATACGCTTGTTGCATTACACACAGTTTCGTATACACGCGTTTTTCCTTAACTGAAGTAGCGTATATGAATCTGAATATGTAAAAAAAAAATATATTGAGTTGATAATACTGATTCACCCCCCCTCTCAGTATTATTTCCAACAATTGGTATCAGAGCAGGTCCTTTAGAAGAAGCTTGATCGCTTGAAGGAAGATCTATCATCATGAGCAACTACAAAAAAGAGGCATCGATCAAGCCACCAATTTTTGATTGGAGCAACTTCATCTATTGGAAGGTAAGAATGACATCCTATCTTCAATCTCTTGGTATAGAATTCTGGGATATCGTGGAAACAGGATACACATTTCCATCAACAACTCCTACAGATATGGCTAGTAAGAAGCAATATGAAACAAATGCAAAGGTTGTCAATACTCTATTAGGGAGTCTATCTCAATTAGAATTCATCAAGGTTATGTTGCTCAAAACCACAAAAGAAATATGGGACAACATCATTATGAGCTATGAAGGAGATGATCAGGTAAAACGAGCAAAACTACAAACTCTCAGAATTCAATATGAAAATATCATAATGAACAATGATGAAAGTTTGGCTAACTATTTTCTATGTATAAATGAGATTGTTAATTGTATGAAAAACTTGGGTGAAGAGATAAAAGAAGTTGTTTTGGTTGAAAATGTTCTAAGATATTTGTCTTCTACGTTTGAATCAAAAGTTTCTACCATAGAAGAAAAACAGAATCTATAGAGCATTACCATGTCACAGCTGCACAAAATCCAAACTGCTTACGAAAGGAGAAAAGGGGGACCATCAGACAAGAGAGAAGCCACATACAAAGCCTCGGGAAAAGGAGATTACAATGACTCAGGACATATGTCAGAAGAAGAGGAAGAATCAAACTTTGTCAAGAACCTTCAATGGGCTTCTGGAAGATTCAGAGGTAAGCTACCTTTCAAATGTTTTGCTTATGGAAGAGTCGGTCACTATGCTACCAAATGTCCTCATAAAGATAAGCTTGACAAAGGTAAGGAACTTGTTAGATGGAACAAAAAATAGAATATAAGTAAGAAGAGCTATTATACACATGAAGACAATGATAGATTTTCAAATAGTGATGAAGATGAACAATGCAATGATTATAGACTTTTGATGGCCTTTGAAGATGATGATTTCTTGGATGCTATAGATGAACAAGGTATTTACGAAGAAAATTCTAAACTTAAAATTTGTTTACAGGAAAAGGATATGATTATAGATACTCTGACATTCCAACTTGATAAAAGAGAAAAACACAATGAAATGTTAGAATGTAAAATTGTGGGACTTAGAAAAGATATTGAGAAATCAAAAGCTCTTAATCTTAGATTTGCTAAAGGATCTCAAACTTTAGATGAGATTATCAAAGTATAGTGTTCTCCTCTAATCAAGATGGGTCTTGGATATACTAAAGAAGCATCTCAAGCACATAAGCCATCCACCTCCAAAATTTATCTTGGTGCATCAAGGAGAAGTGAACAGGTTGACAATCAACAGCTAAAGCATAATACAGATCACTAGGTAAATTAGGGACAATTTACTTCAAGAATGAACATAGACCATAAAGTAAATCAGGGGAAATCTACTTCAAGGATGAACAGAAGCTGCAAACCACAGGTAAATCATTCTCAATTTTCCTTAAGAATGGATGTCAATGGAAACTACAATCATTTGGTCGGCAGGTTTGATAATCGCAGGAATTTCTTCAATGGCCAATGTTTCTCTTGTCATAATTTTGGGCACAAATCTGCTCAATGTGTTGCCTACAAGACCATCATGACTAGAGAAGCTCAAAAATAAAGGAGTATGACTGAGGTCATGAAAAGGACCTACAATAACGTTTCTGCTCTTGAAAATGAAATAGAATGTTCTATTTGTAACAACTTTGGTCATGAAGATTCTGAATGCAGGAGTAGGTTTCAGCAATCAACTTAGAAGGAGCAAGCTTCATTAAGTCTCAAAACATGGAGAAAGAAAGATCCGCAACCAGAAATATGTGGTATAGCCTTATATGCGTAAGGGCAGGAAAATCAGTGATACATCGACAGTGGATGCTCAAAACATATGACAGGTCATAAAGAAAAAATTCAGTCATATAGTGCCTTAGAAAAGGAAACGAAGGTCTCATTTGGAAATGACACCACTACACTCATAAAAGGTAAAGGGTCTGTTATTTGAAAGAAAAGGTCAAAGCAGAAAATGTTATGTATTTTTATGGCTTAAAGCATAATTTATTGAGTTTCAGCCGAATGTGTGATCAAGGAAATGAGGTAAAATTTTGATCAAATGGATGTATTGTTCGTGACTTGACACAGGAGAAACAGTGATCAAAGGCATAAGAAATCCAAATAATTTATACATACTCAAGGGAGGAAAACAACAATTCTATCTAAGCAAGAATGATGAACACTGGCTATGGCACAGAAGATTGGGGCATCTAAGCTTCCCTCAGATAAGGAAAGCATGCAAATATCAGGCGGTTCGTGATCTCCCTGACATCAGAATTCCAGACAATACAATATGAAAATCATGTCAGTTTGGTAAGCAAACTAGAACTAATTTCCCTGAAAAAGAAGGATCAGCTAGTAGGCCACTTGAACTTGTCCATACTGATGTATGTGGTCCATCTACGAAAAGGTCACCTCGAGGAGAAGAATACTTCATATTGTTCATTGACGACTTTTCCAGGATGTGTTGGGTAGGACTTCTAAAGCATAAAGAAGAAGCCTTCGAAAATTTCAAAGAATTCAAAGCCTTGGTTGAAAACAAATTAGATCGCAAAATCAAATGCCTCAGGTCTGATTGAGGAGGGGAATTTACCTCGGATGATTTTTTTGATTTTTGTGAAGAACATGGAATAAGAAGGGAATTCTCTACAGCAAGTACTCCTTAGCAAAATGGAGTAGTGGAAAGGATGAAGAGAACAGTTCAATAAATGGCTCATGCTATGCTTGATGAGTCTGGAACTCCCACAACCTTCTGGGGTGAAGCTGCATTTGTTGCAGTTACTATTCTCAACAAGACAAACGTCAGGGTGAACAGCATTCAAACTCCTCATGAACTTTGGTATGGTAAGACTCCCACGGTAAAATACTTCAAAATTTTGGAAGCAAATGTTACATCAAAAGGACTGATGAAAACCTTCGCAAGTTTGAACCTAGAGTGGATGAAGGCATTCTCCTTGGTTACTCTCCCCACAACAAAGGATATAAGTGTTACAATAAAATACTTGGAAAATTTGTTGAAATTATTGATGTAGTGGTTGATGAAGAAGGAAACATTCCTAGTTAAGTAAAATCTGGAGATTTTGAAGATGATGAAGACTATCCTTCAACATCAAATCAGACTTATGATGAAGAAGAAACCCATGAGACACCAGAAGAACAGACAAGAATAGAAGAAAAGACTCCATCTAGGTACGTTCAGAGGAATCATCCAGAAAATCAAATTTTGGGGCAGAAAGAGGTAGGTGTACAAACAAGGAGAACTATTGCAGAGCTTCAAGCTATCTAGCATTGCTCTCCTCCACTGAACCACAAAATGTAAGAGAAGCATACAAAGATGAATGTTGGGTCAAGGCCACGAGTGAAGAACTTGAGTAGATTGAAAAGAATAACACTTGGGAGTTGGTTCCTAGACCAAACAATAAGAATGTCATAGGGACAAAATGGATATTCAAAAACAAGCTGAATGAAAATGGAGATGTGATTAGAAACAAGGCCAGGCTTGTTTGTAAAGGGTATGCTCAACAAGAAGGTATAGACTTTGAAGAAACTTTTGCACCAGTTGCTAGATTTGAGGCCATAAGAATGTTCTTTGCTCTTTCTACCTTTCAGAAGTTCAAATTATTTCAAATGGACGTGAAATCTATCTTTCTGAATGGAGACTTGGATGAAGAAGTGTATATTGAGTAGCCAACTGGGTTTATCCTTGGAAATGCTCCAAAACGTGTATGTAGACTCAAAAATGCTCTCTATGGCCTTAAACAGGCTCCAAGGGCTTTGTATTATCGGTTGGATAAGTACCTCCATCAACAAGGTTTTACAAAAGGATCAACAGATAACAATCTATATATAAAAATTGACAATGATAAGTTGCTAATACTTGTAGTGTATGTTGACGATATCATCTTTGGTAGTAATGAAGAAGACATGAGTCAAAACTTTTCCTTGGTGATGCCAAGAGAATTTGAAATGTTCCTACTTGGTGAGCTCAAATATTTTCTTGGTTTACAAGTCCAACAAAACAAAGACGGTATTTTTCTATCACAAACCAAGTATCTCAAGCAGATCTTGAACAAATATGGGATGGAGGATTCAAAACCAGTATGTACCCCTATGGTAACAATATGCAGCCTCAGTGAAAATTATGAATCAGCAGCAGTACATCAACCAACCTATAGATCCATGATTGGTAGTCTGCTCTATCTAACAGGTACTAGACTAGACATTATGCATGCAGTGGGAATAGTTGGAAAGTTTCAAGCAAGTCCAGAGGAAACTCATCTTCAAGCAATCAAGATAATTTTCAAGTATCTTCAAGGAACTCAAAACTATGGCTTATGGTATCCTAGAGGTACAGATCTCGCACTTCATGCATATACTAATGTAGATTGGGTAGGAAGCGTGGATGACAGAAAAAGCACTAGTGGTGGTGCATTCTTCATGGGTTCTGGATTAGTATCTTGGTTTAGCAAGAAACAAAGTTCAATTGCATTATATACAGCTGAAGCAGAATATGTAGCTGCTGCATCTTGTTCCACACAACTCCTTTGGATGATGCAAACATTGCAAGACATTCAAATCACTTGTACTCCAATTATCTCCATTTTTTGTGATAATATAAGTGCAATCAGTATTTCAAAGAATCCAGTCATGCATTCGAAGACCAAGCACATACCTATCAAATATCATTTTCTCCAGGAACAAGTGCTTGAACAAAAGGTCAAATTGAAGTATGTCCCCTCGAAAGAACAAGTTGTTGATATACTCACCAAATCACTGCCCAGGGAGACATTTGAATATCTCAGACAGAAGCTGGGGGTAGTTGATGTAGCATCTTGCTATTGAAATTATTTGTTTCAAAGAAAAGTGGTTGTACGCAAGTTTCATGAGGAGTATCCGCGTACATACACCAATTTCTGTCGATACAGTCGCGTATATGTTAGTTTGAAGGAGGGTTGGACTCAGGTGAAAAGAGTCTGATATGGGTCTGACAGAGACCATCTGGCACAGGTTCAGAGCGAGCATATATACTTGTAATAATGCATTTATGGCATTATCTTAGAAGATCTTGGTTCAATTTCATAGTTGTTTTTCGCTTCAAGTGGAACAAGTGCAGAGGGAGAATATGGTTGCTAGTCTGAATAATGATTGACAAATGCTGCTGATGATTGTTATTGATAACTATCATGGTCTTGTTGTAGATATTTCATCTCTATGTCATGTATTTCTTCTCTTAATAAGGTCATGTAATGGCCTATTTTGGATTCCCCACTATGCCTAGGATGGATGACGTAATTTTCTTGTCTAAACTTTTGATGTATCCCCACTTGGTTAGTTGGATGAGTCAATATTGATATATCCCCACTTCGTTGGGAGATGGATGTATGTATGAGTCTTTAGTGGTAGGAAGGTCATTTATGATGTATAAAGTCATGTATCTTTTGTAGAACATCTTCTTACAAACCTTGCCTACAATCAGGAGGAGCATGGACAACACTGCAAAGCAGAGATTTCAGCATCTACTCAGGGGGAGTATAACCCTTTGCCCTTAATGACAAAGGTGGAGAATGACTTTGAGTGACTTGGGGTTGCCATCAAGTCCAAAGGGGGAGATTGTTGGAATTATGACAAAGGTTTGGCGTTATGACTCAGGTGTTGTCCTTGATGGCAACTCACTCAAATGGAAGATCTTAGTTCAAGCTCTCAGATTGAAAGAAAAAGAGATATACGTAGGTTCCTCTTAACCAAGTCACGTATAAACGTAGGTTAGGTGATCAAAAGGCACTATACATATGCACGCACCTTCATGCAAAGAAAACCACGTACATGTGGAAAAACTTATTTTTGGTCCATGGTATTTAATCCATTATATTTGAACCTATGGTTTTGGACCTTGGTATTGTATCCGAAGTGTTGAACCCAGGTATTGGGTCCCTAGTATTGGTTCTAAATGGTTTTGGACCATGGTATTGAGTAAGGCCTAAGACTATAAAAGGGGAAGGAGATCTTTAGGTGAATGAATTCATGGAAGTATTGAATATCTGATGAAAAGCAAGATCTAGAATTGGGTTATGGTGCATTTCTTGATCTGAACTAAGGAGGAACCTGAGCGCTAAAATATGCATAAGTTCTATTGACAGGTCGAGATCTTAAGGCTTGAATAGTAGTATCATTGTGTGATTTTTGATCTTGTATAGTTTGTGCATGATTAGATCTATAAATCTACTAATCTGGGTATAACTGATGTCTGATTAAGTGAAAAGGGTTAAATATATTTTATAGATTTGTACGCAGGTTCGGCACATCAGAGGCGCGTATACACGAGGGTGCAGCAAGTGAAGATAGCATATATGTTAGTTTGCCTTAATACAGTTGCGTATGTATGCAAGGTTCTACATATTGAAGTATTGTACATCTCATGAAATATGTTTTAGCTACTTATGTTTATTGTTGCAGTGTTCTGGGTTCAGAATTGGTGTTTGGTTACTATTATTGTTTTCTAGTTACAACATTTTGAGAAGTAATTGGTTGATTCAGTATTGGTTTGTACAAAGGAGATTGGTTGATGCAGATATACTTGATGTTTGATTGATGTTATTCATGGATCTAGTCTGAAAATTTATGAAACGTGGTCCATGGAAAAAAGAGAAGGTTGTAGCCTTCTATAGGTCAGAACCTACGTACTAGTACCTTAGCTAGTACAAGAGCTAAGGGGGTTGTAGCTCCCTTCTAGGAGAAGCTGGAGAATGAGAGAAGGTTGTAGCCTTCTACAGGTAGTAGCCTGCATACAAGTATAAGACTGCACCAGTACAAAATCATTGTAAAAAGAAGTTTCTAATTAAAAGAAGATAGAGACGAATTGCAACAGGTGTTTTTCACCCACATTGGGTTTCCACCTTACATCTTGGTGTTCATGTGTGTTGCTTATGTATGATGATTTTTTCTCCTTTACTGCTCATGTTTACTGTTCATAGTGTTAATAATGTTCTGATGCACTCATTAAGAAGCAATTAACTGAATCATAAGTTTACTAGATATATTGTTGTTGCATTACACACAGTTGCTATAACACACGTTTTTCCTTAACTAAAGTAGCGTATATGAATCTGAATATGTAAAAAAAAGTTATATTGATTTGATAATACGGATTTACCCCCCCCCTCTCTATATTATTTCCAATAGGTATAGATGTAGGTACAGGTATACGTAGTAGTAAAGGTATAAGTATTGGTACAGGTGAGGCTACACAGGATGTGGACTATGTCCTTACAACATATGGATTGGTTTTCTTCAAAGAAATGATATATGTACCAAATATCAGTGAGCTCAAGAAGGTAATATTGAGATAATTTCATTCGAAACCATAGTCAGGCCACCCGGGTTATTAGAAGACACTGATAGTAGTGAATAAATTTTATGATTGGTCAAATCTGAAGAAGGATGTATTAGAGTTTGTGCCTATATGTTTTGGTTTTCATCATGTGAAGGAAGAGTGTAAACATCTAGGTGGACTGTTATAGCTTATTGCGATTCCCGAATGGAAATGGGATGTCATTTCCATGGACTTCATCACAATTTTCTCAAAGACACTGAGACAACATGATTCCACCATGGTTATTGTGGATAGGTTGACAAAGTTTGTGCACTTCATTCCAGTGAAGTCTACATGCTCAACCAAAAATGTGGCATAGGTATTCATCAAAGGTGGTTATATTGCATGGTGTTCCGAAGAAGATTGTGTCAGACATGGTTGCGCAATTTACTTCCAAGTTTTGGAAGGAATTATTTGCAGGATTGGGCATAGAGTTGGCCTTTACTATATCTTATCATCCACAGACTAATGGATAGATAGAGAGGGTCAACAAGATATTAGAGGACATTTGAGGATGTATGTGATGCATCAACAACAAAATTGGGACGAGTATCTTCCACTGGTATAGTTCGCTTACAACTATGGGTATCATGAGTCACTAAGGATGTGTCTATTCAAGGAATTGTATGGACAAAGTTGCAATATTCCCATCAATTGGAGTGATCTAGTTAACAAGGTGTTGATTGGACTAGACATGTTGGTGAACATGGAACATGAAATTTAGGTAATCAAGAAAAATCTAAAGGCAACATAGGATAGGAAGAAGAGTTAAGCATATCAAAATAGGTTGTTCAAGGAGTTCCTGGTTGTCGAACAATTGTACATTTGCATCAAACCAATGAAGAACTCCTTACGGATTAGATCATGTTCCGAGCTGGCACCATGGTATTGTGGACCCTTCAGTATTGTTGAAAGGATTGGGCTAGTATCCTATCGACTTGCACTACCTCTGACAGTGAAAATGCCTAATGTTTTCCATGTTTCATTTCATAAGAAGTATGTTATATATGTTGATCATGTGATTGATTGGTTTGTATTACATGTGGAACTAGATGGAGAATTCTAGCTGAAACCTCAGTGTATATTGCAGAAAAAGGTGCTCATGCTCTAGAACCAAGAAATCGAGAAAGTTCAGGTGAAATGGAAGCACTTTGGGCCTAATGAAGCTACATTGGATATGGCAGATCATATGTGGGCTATGTGTCCTTCCTTGTTTTCCGGTTGAGGAAAAATAATTTTGGTATGGTGTTTTGGTAAATTTCTTAGTATATGTTTTGGTACATGTTTTGGTGATGTTTGGTGTATGTACATATGTATATGGATGTAAATACCACCAAGAGATATGATATAAAGCTCCAATAAGGAGTATTGGTGTCATGTCATTATGATGTTATGTTTTTTATGTTTTCATGTTGGTTTGCTTCTCAACAGGTTGATTATTGTAAATATTGCATCCAGCTAAGTTATATATCTCCATTGGAAGTATATATTTCTTACAACAATTTTGTGGTTATAGGTGTTGTTTAACACCAAGGATGGTGTTCCCCAAAGGGGGAGGGTTTTGTAACAGCCATGGTGAAAATTCCATGTAATAAAAGTTAATAAAGGGAAAATAATAACCACGGCTGATGGGACACTTATTCCAAGCCGAATGTTGGGCGAGACATCCTAGTGTGGGTATTCATTTGGGTTAATATGGATAAGGAAATTGGAAAAGGAAATGGCATTTTTGGCACATTTATTTAGGAAGATAATGGAAATTAGGAGAAAAGGGAGGTAAAATGTCACATGTTGCATGTGTGGAGGAAAATGAAGAAAAAGAATGGAAAATGAATAAAATAGAGACCTCATTGATAAAAAGGCCTCTAAAGATTAGTTGGTAACCTTTTGTGAGTTCAATTTTAGAGCTCTCTCATTTCCTCTCTCTCTCTCACTCTCATTCTTGGAAAGTTAGAGTTTTCTTGTAGCACTCTTGGAGGGTGTTGCATACTTGGATGTTTGGAGCAACAAGGAAAAGAAAGATTAGGAAAGCGTAAGAGGACATTAGGGCCAGAAGCTACAGTAGATTTGGCTTGTAGGTACCGAGTTGTATGCATGTTTTCCTCACTAGTTTTTGAATGCATGGCATATGGATGTGGTTTATTGGTCATGATTTTTCATTGGCATGGAGGATTTCCTTGATTGGCAGTGGATTTGCCTAACATTACCATTTATTCAATATTTATGGTATTGTGGGTTCATTTTCTTTATTTTCTAGTTGGTTCTCACATTTCCTTAGCTTGGATTGAGTTACTAGTTACTGGAGCCTTGGTTGGACAAATGCCCTGGAGTCTTGTAACAACTTGTGTTGAGTTATTAGTCCCAGAACCTTGGTTGGAAAAGCTCTCTTGAACCCTTGGTGGGTTGAGTTACTAGTCTTGGAGCCTTGGTTGGAAAAACACCCCAGAGCCCTGGAAGGATTGGATAGAGACCAATATGGTGATGGTTTAGTGATGTCTGACTATGATGTGGAATCAGTGTTTGATTGGCTTAGGTGGTTGGCCTCTGGAAGCCGTGGATGATTTTATATTGATGTGTTTTATGAAATCCGATATTCATGCTTGGAATACAACATGGGGGTGAATGGTTGAAGAGAGATTTGTCAGCCATTGTATGGTCAGGTGGAATGTGGAAGTCCCATCCCCGGTTTAGACTTTGCATCATCAATACGAGGTTATTTCTCCTTGTATTTCTATGAGTATTATACTCGTTTATATGTGGATCATATAACTATGATTTCATTGGTAATTTCGGTGCTATTATGTTGGTTATATATATGTTTTATGATAGTAGTTATGTATGCCTCTAAAAAACATGTAAATGAATGAACAATGTATCTATTACTGTATGGATTAAATGGAAGCTAATGTGTTCACGACTCAATGCCTCTTAGCGATTCTCAGCTAAGTATGAGACCCCTATGCTAAGATTCAGTATTTACACTTGTAGATTACATATTCATGAGATGTTTGACGAAATGTGTGTCATGGCGAGTAGGGGCCCATTCAAGGTCATGTTCAAGTATTTGTATTTGTACTGTCATTTCCCTGTTATCTTATTGTTTTGAAGGTGTCATTCAATTCTAGGGAGTGACCTAGACTCTGGTCCTTAAAAAGTGGCTCAAATCCCAGGGATGCTAGGAAAAAACTCAGAAAAATAGTCCATGGAGGCTAGCATGCCTTGTCATGAGAGTGTCTAGAACCTCCTGGACACTTCTAACCCTATAGCATGGGAGTGTCCAGGGGTAAAATGATCCAAAATCTTAGTGGAACCTAGGGGCTGGTTAGCAGAAAGGCTGGGATGGATCCTGAGGATCCCAATGCTGATGTTGAAGGTCTGTATGGTGTGTTTTCATCAGTTATACTTCCTTAATGTGACTTAGGAGGTCGAATCATATCATAGTGACCTCTCATTGCATGTTTACACCCAATTGGCTAGTTACTTCGGTATATGTGAGAGGAGGGTGTTACATATAACTCCTCCAACTCCAATTTATTGAGTAAATTGGGTGACAAAAGGCATTTCACACAAGTTAACTACATCCAAGTTGTCTACTAAAATGAAAATTCAAATTTTTTCAATTTATTTAAGGCAAAATCAAATTGAGAATTTCTTGTTACATTTTTCAACGGTCCTTCAGGCGAATCTAATCCATGTTGTCGATGATAGTCAATAGTTCCAACACAATAATTTTTTAATAACAACAACTAATGCATATAAGTAGCGTTCAAAATAAATGAAATAGTAAAAAAAATAGATTAAAACACAATCGATGGAGACCCCGAAAAGTGCTCCATCTATGTTACTACCTAACCACATCAATGAAAGTGCCTCCATCACTCCTCTCACTAAGCACACCTCTGTTGCGGCCTCCATCACCCTAAATCCCATCAATTGGTTTTAGCATCCATCTTTATGCTTCCTAAAGAACCCATCAATAACATAAAGACAAATCCCTAATCCTTTACCTTTACCTTTTTTATGAGCACCTCATATTGAAACTTTTAAGATGAAATTAAATTTTAAGACAAATGATTTATTCTGTGTTAAAAATTTGTCTTAAAATCCCCCACTATGTAGTATGTTGAATACAACAACAAACAATTTTTCTCTAATCGTATTAGTAGAGATTAGAGGGATATAAGAGGAATTACTGTTCAAGAAATCTTGTGAGGAAAAGTTGTCTCACTCTTCAAATTCGGCTACCCCCACAAATGAAGAGCCAAGAAAATCATTTTCTTTATATAAGATAACCTTAATGGTAAGTGAAATAACAACCTTAATATAGGCATGACCAATTTCTTTTATAATAAGTAATTGAAATATATATATATATATTATTTAAAGTGGTGGCGAGCAATGACCTCCGCCACCCACATCACACCCCAATACTCAATACATGTCGTGAGATAAAGTGGGGCTGATAGGGATTGAATCCGCCCAGCCCATGTGGGTTGGCCCCCATCGAGCAGCCACATGTATAACAAACTTTAAAATGTACCATATAACGAGTAGCGGATATACCAACCCACAAACAAACCTCCGCCAGTTTCAAAATTAATGCAACCACTAACCCATAAAAATGTGTTCTATTTAAATAAATAAATGGTTAACCAAATCAGTATTGTGTGCTACTTTCGAGTGTGTGGGGTTTGAAATCGACCCACCTCCACGCAATCCACTAACCATACCAACGACCCACAAGCATCCTCATTTATACCTTCGCCTGAAAATTGATAGAAACCCAACATTTCATCAATATGCCCAAGGCAAGATGGAGGAACCAGGAGTGGGCACAAAAAGCTAGGCAATATTTTTTGTAATTAATTTATTGTAGGTGGAACCACGATAAAGCAAAATTTCTAGGAGGGTGATATTTTTGTAGCGTCCAAATTGGAAAAAAAATTATGTCAATCTTACACCTCTCGGTGACACAAACCTGATAGTGCAGTCAGTTTCTTGATCTGAGCATCATAATTGCAGAGGACTCGTAAGAGGAAATCTTTGAGGAATCTAGGAGGAATCTAAAAGATTCCTTAAGCCCCAAATTTTCATTTTTTCAGAATTCAGAAATTTGATAGTCGATTTTGCACTATTCAATGCCACAAACCTTATGGTGTATTCAAATTTTTCATTTTATCGTTCTATTTTTCGGCCACTTTGCAATGTGGAGTGCGGGTGTCAGAATTGATATGCGAGTATCCATTTCATGAGATTCAACATTGTGAGATCAATGGTACGAATAGCTTCAGCAGTTTGACATCCTTTTCTTCAGATGGCCCCTGGATGTGGGCTATATGTAGTGTGTTCATGTACTTATTTTACTATGCATTGTGCTCCATAGATCCATGTTTGATGTTTGATGTGGGATCTTGTCTCTTACTTGTTTTCATGATTCCTGTGTGATGTGATGCGGAATCATCTGTGTGATGTACTTGTTTTCATGTTTCATCATGTTTTTTTCAAGATCCCTTTGTCATCATGTTGATGGGATACTCATGTTGTCACCGTGTATGTTTGCATTGAGCTCCCTTTTATTCCATATTGGTGGGATGATCATCATGCATGAGTTTTGTGTCATACTGATAAGAGTGTTTTTGACTGAGATTTCCTATAGTGGAACATCTCTTGGAGCCACTCCTGCATGAGGGCATTTTTCTTATATGATAGAGACATCACCTCTTATGTACATCATCACTATTGATAACACTTAATGCAGCGACCTACACCATCTTGACACCGGGGCCTAGAGACGTAGTCCCTCCTGGACGAACTTCGTTATCAACGTCTTGTTATTTTATGTTGCTGATGATTGTCATGTTCTTCTTCTTTAAAGCATGCATATGTATTCACTAATGTTCTTTTAAAAATTCAATTTAACACATCACGAAAGTAAAAGGTCTTGGAAGGGTCCTTCATCACACCCAGACCTGGATCAAATATTTTTGTCTTAAATTGTTTTTGTCTTAAGTATCAATTTTTATCTTAAATTATTTTTGTCTCAAATTGTTTTTTTCTTAAATTTTATATTTAAGATAATTTAATTGATAATACATTTTAATGTAAAATAGCTAAAATAAAAGTGACTTTTTAAGACAAAATATTTCTTTTGTCTTAAAAGTGCCCTTCGTGTAGTAGTGTGCTAACCGGTTATAGTAAGAATCCTTAAGCCTAGACTAAAATGCCTTATAGCCACTACCACAGGCCTCATGGTCCATTCACAACCATTAAACCTATCACCCAACCACAACATGTGGGAAATTTCATCCAACCATGTATTTTCCTCAGATCGAAACATCCCTCTACCAACAAAAGACATTTAGGTAGAGGACCAAAATCCATTGCCAAAGGATAGGTTTGATACCACTAAGTTTATAATGTTTTGAAGAACATGGAAAACCTTCACCATACGAAGAATTGCCACCATATGCTAAATTTTGAGAATAGAGATAAGAAAATATCCCTACCTAGAAAGAGGAGGCTCCACATGGATCTTAATAGAACCGTCTTCATTTCGAGTGAGAAGAGATTTGATACCTATTTTACCTTGATGGAAAATTAACCTCATATCACCTAACAAACTAAAATTGTGAG